>JAUDYJ010000006.1:12145523-12675523 GCA_030761175.1 Masticophis lateralis | reverse complement strand
TGAAAAAAACCAATAAAATGCAATTGCAGTTGCTTTTTTAATTTAAGATCTTTCTATGAGTTCAATATCCTGGTGTGAGTTTGCGTAAAAATATACAGTATATACTTTTTTTTTCCTGTTTGATTTACTCCTAAACCAGAGAGATTTGGTTTATTGCTTTCAATACTAATTCAACACATTATTAGATACGCATCCCAGATTGATATGGGTTAAGGAAAGCAGATAAACTTTGCAGACTTCTCCAGAAGACACAGCCAGCAGAAAATTAATCAGTCCTTTCTTTAAAAAAAAAAAAAAAAATCTATTTCTATTTTTGGTCCTGAGTGACAAGGATAACTATTGCTACTACTATTGCTATGGTTATTACCATTATATTTTGATTTGTAAAAGAGTAGTACGATACCAAAGAAGATCATTGATGTTCTTTGAAATTCAAATTCCATTCAGGAACCTAGAAATTATCCAACCAATGTACAAAGAAAGCATTCCCCAACTTTTCCCGGTGGGTGGCTCGGCATGGGGGAGGGAGGGATGGGAAGAGTAGATGATTTTGTGCAAGGGACAGGTGAACGTGTGTGCATCTGAGTGGCAAGCCCGTGGCCTGGTAGTGGGCTACAAATAGCCCAGGGCCCAAATAGCCCATGGTCTGGTACTGAACCATGCCCCACAGGTTGGGGACCATTGTTCTTTTTTTTTTCTAAAATTCCATTTTATTAGGTTACATAATATTACAATTCAACTAAGATCGGTTAAGCAGTGTTCGTACATATATATAGGTTACATACATGGTGTCTCTTAAATTATTTATTCCTTTTAGTTATCGCACCATCCCTTACTCCTTCCTTTATTTTATCATACATCCACTTACACCACCCTTCCCATATCGTATAGTAATCTGAGTTGTGGACCATTGTTCTAAGACAGTGATGGCTACCCTTTTTTTCCTCAGGTGCCAAAAGCGTGCGTATGTGTGCTACCGCATGCACGCATGTGCTCACACCCATAATGCAATGCTCCTCCTGCACACCCTGCCACTGCACATGTGTGTGCGCGACCCCCCCCGTATGTGCACACAACGCCACTCCCTTCTCCGCCACGCGTGTGCATGCGATCCCACTCCCTTCCCCCCACGTATGCGTGCACGATGCCCCTCTTTTGGCCTCACATTCCAAAACAGCACCGGGGGGGGGGGGAATCATCACCTCCCAAAATGGCTGGGAGAGGAAAAAAAGCCTTGCCTCCCAAAAGGGCTGGGAGGGGGAAAAGCCTCTCAAAAGGGCTGGGGGCGGGAAGCCTCCCAAAACAGCTGGGAGAGGGAAAAAAGCCTTGCCTCCCAAAAGGGCTGGGAGGGGGAAAAGCCTCTCAAAAGGGCTGGGGGCGGGAAGCCTCCCAAAACAGCTGGGAGAGGAAAAAAAGCCTTGCCTCCCAAAAGGGCTTGGAGGGGGGAAAGCCTCCCAAAATGGCTGAGAGGTGGGGGGTATAGCCTCGTCTCCCAAAGCAGTGCTGGGAGGGGAATCTCTGGAGATCTGGGAAGGCACAGGAAGCAGAAAGTGAGGAGAGAGGTAGGTCCTCCCTGCACGCACGCACGTCTCCTGCTTGCAGAGCAGACCCGAAAATCAGCTGGGTGGCTGGAAGCGTGCATGCATGCACAGTGGAGCTGAGCTGGGCGACGGCTTGCACGCCAGCAGAGAGGGCTCCATATGCCACCTGTGACACGTGTGCCATAGGTTCACCATCACGGTTCTAAGATATACAGTAATCTGTGTCCAGAAATTTAATCGATTGATTGATTATACAGTAGTGTCCAAAATTGTGGAAACCTTTTGGGGAAAGTGTATTTTCAAGGCTTGATGGCTAATAACACTACTTTTGGGGGGGGGGGGGGGGAGTTTCAAGATCATCCTATTCCACTGCTGGAATGGCCTGGGAATAGCCCAGACCTTAACCCAATTGAAAATCTATGGAACCAACTAAAGAAAGTTGTTAGTCAGAAGCGACCCAGCAGTAAAACCCAGTTAATAGAAGCCATCATTCAATCTTGGTTTCACATTAGAACAGCTGCAGAACTAAAAGACTTGGTTCACTCCATGGGAAGACCTTTTAAGGCCGTAATTCATGCTAAAGGTTCCCCAACTAAGTATTCACTGACATGGTGATAATTTTTGTATATTTCATTTTTTCTATGGTGATTTTTTTATATATATATCGTGTTTTCTACATGTTTCATTTTTCTTCTTTATACTGTAACTGCTATTCTAATAGCAAATCCTTCATAACAGTTATTGCATTACACTCTTGATTAAATGATCTTTCCATTGATATATAATTTTGTCCTATCCTCAGCTGCTGTGGAGAATAGCTTGACTCCCCCTTCTTTGTGGCAGTCCCGGAGATATTGGAACACTGCTATCATGTCTCCCCTAGTCCTTCTTTTCATTAAACTAAACATACCCAGAACAATATGTGTAATAAACAACACTGCATGTGCTGATGACCCTGGACCAGTTGTAACTTCTGGGTGGTTTTCAAAGGCAGCCCCGTATAGAGCATGATGCAGTAGTCCCATCTGGAAGGGACCAAGGCAATATAGTAGCAATAATATAGTAAATTATATAGTAGCAATATTTAGTTCTTGTAAACATGGATTTAGTTTGTTATTCTGCCTAAAGCACCAATAACTATAGGGATGACTTGGTAAGACTTTTCCAAAAATATACTCATTTTGATCATTGGAAGTCTGTATTTAATAGCAGTAGCAATAGCATTTGGACTTCTATACTGCTCCATAGTGCTTTACAGCACTCGTTGAATGGCTTACAAAGTTAGCATATTGCCTTCAACAATCTGGCTCCTCATTTTAGAATAGAATAGGATAGAATAGAATAGAATAGAATAGAATAGAATAGAATAGAATGGAATGGAATGGAATGGAATGGAATGGAGTGGAGTGGAGTGGAGTGGAGTGGAGTGGAGTGGAGTGGAGTGGAGTGGAGTGGAATGGAATAGAATAGAATAGAATAGAATAGAATAGAATAGAATAGAATAGAATAGAATAGAATAGAATAGAATAACAGAGTTGGATGGGACCTTGGAGGTCTTCTAGTCCAACCCCCTGCTTAGGCAGGAAACTACATCATTTCACACAAATGGTTATCCAACATCCTCTTAAAAATTTCCAGTGTTGGAGCATTCACAACTTCTAGAGCAGTGGTGGGTTTCAAAATTTTTTACTACCAGTTCTGTGGGTGTGGCTTGGTGGGCAGGGCATGGCTTGGTGGGTGTGGCTTGGTGGGCGTGGCAGGGAAAGAATACTACATCGCTACCGGATCGGGCGAGCTGGTCCGAACTTGGTAAAGTCCAAGTTCACCCCTGGACTTTACCATAGTGATGGTGAGAATGACATTCTTTCTTTCTTCCTCCTTGCTGAGATGGTCTTGAAAATTAAAACGATGCACATCAAAACCTTTGAAGGAGGAATGAATTGTTTCTCCCACAATAAAAATTGGGGAAAATCTTGACAAATCATCATTTAAAGAATCGGTAAATAGGAGAAGATAGGTGTCTCTTCCCAGAATGCCTTACACAGAGATCCCTTCTGGAAGTTTTATCAGTTTGACATAATATTCCCCCAAACTGTCCTGTGCATTTTAAAAGTAAAGGTAAAGGTTCCCCTCGCACAGTGATGGGTTTCAAATTTTTTACTACCGGTTTTATGGGTGTGGCTTGGTGGGCGTGGCAGGGGAAGGATACTGTAAAATCTCCATTCTCTCCCTACTCCAGAGGAAGAATACTGTAAAATCTCCATTCCCACCCTACTCCAGGGGAAGGATACTGTAAAATCTCCATTCCCACCCTACTCCGGGGGGAAGTTACTGCAAAATCCCCATTTCTTCCTGATCAGCTGGGACTTGGGGGGCAGAGAATAGATGGGGGCAGGGCCAGTCAGAATTTTTACTACCGGTTCTTCGAACTACTCAAAATTTCCACTACCGGTTCTCCAGAACTGGTCAGAACCTGCTGAAACCCACTTCTCTTCTAGAGACAAGTTGTTCCACTGATTAATTGTTCTAACTGTCAGGAAATTTCTCCTTGGTTCTAAATTGTTTCTCTCCTTGATTAGTTTAACATTATCGCTTTCAACAATAATTTTAATTCAGGGATGATACCACATTCAGGAAATTCAGAAACAACTGATCAATGCCCAACATTATAATCAAGTTTCCCAACGATTGTTATTGTTATTTCCATCATGATCATCATCTTTTTTCGTTTTCTCTTGAGAGCTGAAACATTGCAAATGAAGTACCCTGCACAATGAAAAGCTGGACTGAAGAGTAGCGAATGGTTGTAAATCCCCAGTCTGCTCTGGGATTGACTGACGATCTGAATATGGGTGTCCAGAGTCCAATGCTCTAATCACTCAATTATAACTATAGCTTTGAAAAGAGCTATTTAGAACAATGAGTCTAATCATGCCAGAATTGAAATTAATGTCTCTTTGAAACATGGCTGTCCACCTTCTGCTTGAGTATTTTGAGAGAATGGATGTTCAAAATGTCCTCTCAGTAATTAGTTCTATTGTCAAATCGCTCTTATCTTTAGAAAATAGGGCTGTACAGAGCTTTAAATTGATAATTTGCTTCAAGGATGGTTTAAAGAAAGCACCTCAGTGAAGAGTTTTGTGAAGCATATTCCACGTTAAATAAAATGTGTATCGCTTTATTTTATTGTAGTTTGATAACATCTTCTGGCACTTCTATCAGCTTGAACAAAATTAAATGTTATGTTTATATAGGAACATTTGGGCTATAATATCTGTGGATTTACAAAAAGAGCACACCTTTGTATGTAGAACAGCAGCATAACTGTCCCAAAGGTGCTTTTTCAAGAGGCAACTGTACTTCCTTTGTTTTTCCTTGAAGACTTTTCACTTCTCATCCAAGAAGCTTCTTCAGTTCACTGAAGAAGAATTGAGCTACAGTGAACTACAGAAACGAAGAAGCTTCTTGGATTGAAAAGTGAAATGTCTTCAAGGGAAAACAAAGTACGTCCAATTGCCTCTTGAAAAAGCACCTCTGGGGCAATCCTCACCTGGATGATTGAGAATCTCCATAGATATAAAGCAGCATAACTATTAAGACGTTTTTGTTAATACTCTTCTGATGTTACTTTTAATAATTTATGTCTTCCATGTCTTGCTTTCTGAAATGACACATGACAGATCTTGACCTTCATCTGTGAGATATCTTTCAGCTGTGTAAAGAATGGTTTTGTATCACTTTCAGTGTCTTCTTTTTTCCCCTTCCATTCCCAAGATAGAGACCCATAATAACTCTTCTCTAGTTCACGTGTGTGTGTATTTATATGTATGGATGTGTGAAACAGAATTTCATTTTTAATCTGTGCCAGTGTGCCCACAATAAAAAATGACAATAAAAGTTATATCTATCTATCTGTCTGTCTGTCTGTCTGTCTGTCTATCTATCTATCTATCTATCTATCTATCTATCTATCTATCTATCATGACCCTGGCCCCGGAGGCTGATTTATCTTCGCAGGCTGATTCAGAGGATGATATGGAGAAGGAGGAAACTATCACGAGCTATGTGCCAGAGGGGCCGTCTTCACTGGTAAGTCAGCAAGAACTGACAGTTGCTGATGTGCCTATGGACCGCAGCCAAATTGAGGAGGAAACAGAAGCCGGTAACAAAGAGGGGGAGCCCCTATTGGATGCAAGAGAGAGATGTAGGACGTCGTAAAGAACAGCTATTGCCACATCCTAAGAGGTGTGGTCAGGAGACATAGGGCCACACCCTACAAAATATAAAAGGGTTGTGACTGGGCTGGAAAGGTGTGGTGAACAATTCGTTGGAGTTTTGGATGCAGTGGAGTTACAACTGTTCGTTTAGAGTTTTTGACAAAAAGGCTACATTCCTGCTTTAGCCTGCTGGCTGGCTGCCAAGACTTTGGAACATTGCCCAGTAACTATTAGACTGATATACGCTTTGGAAGAGAACTATTTATTAAAGGGCCAGCTTCAGTCTCTCTAGCCTGTGTTTGTTACTGCCCGACTAATTGAGCCTCTGCAAGGCCACTCGTGGAGAGGACAGAACACTATCTATCTATCTATCTATCTATCTATCTATCTATCTATTTGTCTATCATCTATCTATCTATCATCTATCTATCTATCTATCTATCTATCTATCTATCTATCTATCTATCAATCATCTATTTATTTATCCTATCTATCTATCATCTATCTATCTATCTATCTATCTATCTATCTATCTATCTATCTATCTATCTATCTATCATCTATCTATCTCTAGAATTTCTCAAAGAGCTCAGCTACCCATAATATATTTCAGTATACTAGGAAGTGATCTGTCTCTTCCTGAAAATCTGAATTCATTCAGGATTAGTAAGTATCCCCTAACTATGATTCCACCCTGTTTGAGTTGAGACCCAGTCCTTCAGTTCTTTTGCTTATAAACAGAAATATTATGTTCTCCCTAAAAAGCCATTCAGCCAAAGGTATGCCAAAAATGTGCAATGTAGAACTTTTTCCTGGACAGTTAAGATATCTCAAAATCAAGACTGCCCATTTAGATGGATAGCATCTTATAGAGTAGAGTAGAGTAGAGTAGAGTAGAGTAGAGTAGAATAGAATAGAATAGAATAGAATAGAATAGAATAGAATAGAATAGAATAGAATAGAATAGAATAGAATAGAATAACAGAGTTGGAAGGGACCTTGGAGGCCTTCTAGTCTAACCTCCTGCTTAGGCAGGAAACCCTACACCACTTCAGACAAATGGTTATCCAACATCTTCTTAAAAACTTCCAGTGTTGGAGCATCCACAACTCCTGGAGACAAGATGTTCCACTGATTAATTGTTCTAACTGTCAGGAAATTTCTCCTTAGTTCTAGGTTGTTTCCACCCATCGCTTCTTGTTCTTCCCTCAGGTGCTTTGGAGAATAGCTTGACTCCCTCTTCTATGGGGCAGCCCCTAAGAGATTGGAATACTGCTATCATGTCTCCTCTAGTGTCTCCCATAATTCTAGATGTATTCAACCTTCAGTGTACCAACATAATGGTAATAGACAATTGTTTTATTATTTCAAAGAGAATGTAGTAAATTTATGAAGAGGTTGTGAAGTACTAGTGGAGAAATGGTAGAAAAATAGGAAACCCTGTGATGTATCATAACTAGACTAGACTAGACTAGACTAGACAAGGCAAGGCAAGGCAAGGCAAGGCAAGGCAAGGCAAGGCAAGGCAAGGCAAGGCAAGGCAAGGCAAGGCAAGAACAGAACAGAACAGAACAGAACAGAACAGACAGAACAGAATAGAGGGTAATACTTTCTAGTACAAGTATGTTCTTCATTCTTTTGCATAGTTCCCTTATTTCCTTAGATCAAAATAGTTATTTCCTTCTACTGCCCATGACTAGGTCTCTGGCATGCAATGAATTATAAATTAGGAAGCCTTTAATAAGAATTATTATTAATGAACTATCCCGCTACCCCTTATTGATTTTTCTCTCACCTTATAGGAGTGTGATGAAATATGCAGCTGAAGGAGAGGGAGGGAAAATGTTGGCAGGACCACAGTTTCCTAGGGATCAGGCAACATATTTCAGAGAAGGGCCCAAGATAAGAGACTGCATAGTTTTCAACTCCATGAGTGGTGTGATGGCCTAGAGGTGGACCTCTCAATCAGGAGGCTGTGAGTTCGATCCTAGGTAGAGGCAGATATTTCTCTCTCTGGGCACACTGAGAATGTATTTGCTGAAGAAAAATTCCACATTGGTGACAGGAAGGGCATCCGGCCATGAAAACACTCTGCTAGCTCCATTCAGTTGCGCAGATTCCATCCCGCAGGGGATTATTAAAAGATGATGATAGTTTTGAACTCCATGGGGGAAGGAGGAAAAGGTTTAGGAATAGACACACCTTAGAATCACTCAGAGTATCTCTCTTAAGTTAGAAGGTTATAGCTTTGGTCTGGTAAGGTTTTGTTTACGAGCAGTCCTTGATTTATGATGGGTCACTTAGTGACCATTTGAAGTTACAACTGGCTCCCCAAAAGGTACTTACAGCCTGGTTCCAAGTTCTGACATCCACCCTCCCCCCCAGCCCATTATGGTCACATGTCTTTATTTTGGGTGCTTAGCAACTGGCCATTTGTAGCACTCATGGGTCACATGATTATAATTTACAATGTTTGTCCTAGAAACTGGCATTTACTTCCGGTTTCTGGGGGAAATAAAGAGAACAATGGTGGTTAGTGGCTGCCTAATAAAACTGGGCCAGTCACTTTATGAACCACTATATCAGTAGTGAAATGTAAAATTTGTTACTACTGGTTCTGTGGGCGTGGCTTGGTGGTGGGGGTAATGTGACTGGGTGGGCGTGGCCAACTTTTTTTTTTTTAACTTTTAAAACCATTTTTTCTACAACCTCTTCAGCCGAAGAGGTTGTAAAAAAATATGCTTTTAAAAGCCTCTGACGATCCCAACTGAGCTGCGTGATCATCAGAGGCTTCTTTTTAATTTTTAAAAGCATTTTTTCTATAACCTCTTCGGACGAAAAAATGCTTTTAAAATTTTTTTTTTAAAAAGCCTCTGATGATCGCGCAGCTCAGCTGGGCATGGGGGGGGGGCAGAGATTTTTGTTACCGGTTCTCCGAACCACCCGCCGTCATCGCTACCAGATCGGGCGATCCAGTCTGAACTGAGAGCATTTCACCCCTGCACTATATGACCATCAGAACTTATGACCAGAATTGCCAGGCTCAATTATGGTCATAAACACTGAAAACTGGATTTGATTGGATGTCATTGGGTTTTCTTTGGGCTTAGGCCCAGTAGAAAGATAGGAAGAGAAAGTGAATACATGCTTTCTGCAAATACATTAATTTTTCTCCTGTTTTACAAATTCTAAAACCCAGGACACCTCCCCTATTTAACATAAGATCTCCTTGAGATGTTGGCGCGACGGCTGAGGATTCCCTTGGACCAGCGGTGAAATTCAATTTTTTTTACTACCAGTTCTGTGGGCATGGCTTGATGGGCATGGCAGGGGAAGGATACTGCAAAATCTCCATTCCCACCCCACTCCATGGGAAGAATACTGTAAAATCCCCATTCCTCCCCACTCTTGGGGGAAGGATATTACAAAATCTCCATTCCCTCTCCACTCCAGGGAAAAGGTACTGCAAAATCTCCATTCCCTCCCCACTCCAGGGGAAGGATATTGCAAAATCCCCATTCCCTCCCCATTCTTGGGGGAAGAATATTGCAAAATCTCCATTCCCACCCCACTCTGGGGCCAGCCAGAGATGGTATTTGCCGGTTCTCCAAACTACTCAAACTTTCCGCTATTGGTTCTCCAGAACCTGTCAGAACCTGCTGGATTTCACCCCTGCCTTGGACCAAACATAGTTTTGGTAAAGTGGGACAAAAGTTAAGTTTGCTTAAGTGCAGAGCAAGCAAAACAAAAGAGTGCTAAAGGCATTGACCAAAGTCAAAAGAAGTCTTATCATTCATCCTATCCTATCTTTCTTGTTGTCAGGATTCAAAGCCTGTAATGAACCTTTTCACTGCTGATCTGGAAATGAGTAGCAGTAGCTACTCTACCTGTGGCGAAACAAATCTATTTCTCTATCTTCTATAAAGATGTGCTGAAGAAATCTTTTCAAGAGCCAGAGCCAATCTTATAAAAACAAGATTAAGTTGGTGCCAGGGTGAAGATTCCAATCGGGTGCCATTTTCTTGAATCTATTTGTGTCTCTGATACAATCAACAAGCAAAGCAGAACAAAATACAAGCTGGAGACAATTTCAGAAGCAATTCAGAGGTTTCAAAATCTACTTGTGCATTCTCTCCCTCCCTCCTTATTAATACTGCCTAACACTTATCCCTCTAGCCACTTCTTCTACAACAGAATTGAGAAAGTGTCCTTTTTTTCTTTTTCTTTCTTTCTTTCTTTCTTTTTTCTTTTTTGCATTTCTTAGGAAAAATCCATTCAGTACTCCATTAACTGGAATAGAGGTAAATGTGAGCTGAAACGCTCTTTGTTGAACAACTTCCACTATAAACATCCTTTTCTGCTCCTTCTCTCTGACAAGAAATAATTCACTCTTGTTAGAGGCAAAATGTCTGTAAAGATTCTCAGTCATCCAGGTGTTGTGACCCGTCAGCGACCTATGCAGCTAGGTAGCTGATTCTGACAGCGAGGAGGCTGGTGTGGTGCAGCGCCAGCAGCCTGTGCAGCTGGCACTCGAGTCAGACAATGAGGAGGCTGGAGAAGATGTGGTGCCAGAGGTGGGGATTCAGCCAGGGCCTTCAGAACCTCCAGAAGCTCCCATAAGTGAAGAGGAAAAAGAGGAAGTGCCTCTTCTCGATGCATGGGCACGCAGAGCTGCCAAAAGGCAGGAGTGGCTCCTCAGGAGGAGGTCTCCTCGAGAGTAAGGCTTGGGGTTAATTGACCACTCCCTTAGCCTATTTAAGGAAGGATGACTGAAGCAATTTGCAGGGAACAACTTCGTTCACTCTCCTTCGCATCTTGATCTTAGTTCTCTTATCAGTTTCTTGCAAATTGCTTCTGGGCTTTCTGCCAACCATAGTAAGATTAGAATTATTTATTCTTTGGATTCTTGCAGGCTGTTAAGAAAGTTCTTTGGGATCCATAGTTGAGGCAGAACACCAGGTCATAGTTGTCTCAAAGGTGCTTTTTCAAAAAGCAACTGGACTGTTTTTTTTTTCCCCAGAGGAAGAAGAAGAAAACATTTTGCTTCTCATCCAACAAACTTCACTGGTTCTTGGTAGATGCTTGAAATAATCACTTGCAAGATATTTTTTTTAAAAAAATAAATTGGAGCAAAGGATGCCTGGCTTCTGGACCTGACTTTCTGGCATATTGGAAGACTGCTATATGGTATGGAATATGGGAGGCAAGTCAAAAAAAAGCAATCAATAGCTTTTTTTTAGCAATCAAAATATTGAAGCGGGCAAGAGACGATGGATAGATGATTTGGGTTTTTGTTGTTGTTGTTGTTGTTCTGATTTCCTTTGCTTTTTCTCTCTCCTTCTCTTCCTTTTTTAGGTAGGTGACATGAGTAGAAGTTAGGTGGGATAACCTCTCTGTCTTTTGGAGTCAGAGAGGTGAAGGAGGGAAATTTTATGCCAACATTCAAAGTACAGGGGTAGGTCTAACACAGGATAGGGAATATCATGGCAGGGCCTCAGCAGCAGCCTTCATTTCTCCAGATATACTTTGTTGGTGATGATAACAATGAGAGGGACATTAATTGTGGAATCTACCCCGGTGTTACCGTATTTTTTTGGAGTATAAGATGCACCTTTCCCCCCCTCAAAAAAAGAGGGTGAAAATCTGAGTGCATCTTATACTCCAAATGTAGCCCCGCCCAGCTTCTCAAACGGAGGTTTCAGAGGCTGAAAAAAACATCAGAAATGAAGCTTCAGAAAAGAAGCCTCCAAACAGAGCTTCAGAGGCTTTTTTTCTGAAGCTGTTTCAGAGGCTTTCAGAGGCAGAAAAAAAAAGCAAGGCACAGAGCTCACAACCAAGGAACCTGTTGCTAAAATTCACCTCTTGGAACAGCTGATTAGGGGTATTCCGGGAGGCAGATCCACCTGCCAATCAACTTTTTTCTTATTTTCTTCCACAAAAAGTAAGGTGCGTCTTATATTCCAAAAAAATACGGTAATTCAGAACTGCTTAGTTCAATTTATCAAGCCCAATCACATAGTTTCATAGAAAAGCATGGGTATCCAGCTAGTATCTTTATAAAAGAATATTTTACTGATACAGCCAACAAATAGTTCCAGTTCTTTGATCGACCGTAGTCAGTGAGGCATTCTTACTTTGGTTTATTCAGACCAGTGGGTTTGACTTTGGATCTAACCCAGGGGTGAAATCTAAAAATTTTCGCTACCGGTTTTGTGGGCGTGGCTTAATTAGTGGGCTGGGCTTGATGGTCAGATGACTGAGTGGGCATGGCTTGTTGGTCAGGTGGGCGTGGCCAAGTTGACGTCACTTCTTTGCCCTTTTTTAACTTACAAAACACAACACAACACAACTGGCTCACCCACAATGTAAAAGCAGCTGTGCTAGACCCAAAATGGCCCCTGCAACAAGCAGGAACTTCACACCGGCACAAAAGGTCCAAAAAACCAACTTTCACACTTTACACACACACAACACAACACAACACAACTGGTTCACCCACAATGTAAAAGCAGCTGTGCTAGACCCAAAATGGCCCCTGCAACAAGCAGGAACCACACAAAAAGTCCAAAAAAACCCAACTTTCACACTTTACACACACAAAATTCCACATACAGCTTTGTGAGATTTTGTGTGTTTGTGTAGTTAGAGTGAAACACTACAGAAACACACAAAATCTCAGAAAGCTGCACAAATATTATTTAATTTAATTTAATTTTTATTTTTATATAAAAGCAGCTAAATTTAAAACTTCCTAAATTTTAAATGGCTAGGTCTAAAAAAAGAACAACTAAAAAAAAACCCTAATTAACTATTATTTTTAAAGCTCCCAAAGGGGCGGGGAGGCAGGCAGGCAGATAGAGCTGCTCACCGATGAGCTTGATTGCAGCCAGGGAGATTCAGTTGCTTGCTGATGCAATGGATTGCAGGGATTACAGCAAGCAAAGCAAGGCAAGAGTTGCAACCAGCAGCTCAGGATTCAGTCCGAAGAGCGAAGGTAAGCAAGCTGGAGGCTGGCGGGGGCGGGAGGTGAGGGATTTTTGCTACCGGTTCTCTGAAGTGCCAGCCGCCATTGCTACTTACTCGCCCGAGCCAGTCCGAACTGGGAGCATTTCACCCTGATCTAACCCTAAAATGTCATTTAATTAAGAAAGTTCAAGAAACTCTGTAGTGGATCTTTCTATCAACAATTCAATTTGCTACTGAAAACAAATTCCTAAACTCTTTAATAAATGTCACTTATGTATGATACTATCGTCAGCTCATCAGGATTGGGTCACAGGTTCTTTTGGATTCAGAAGCAATGAGGAAGGAAGGAAGGAAGGAAGGAAGGAAGGAAGGAAGGAAGGAAGGAAGGAAGGAAGGAAGGAAGGAAGGAAGGAAGGAAGGAAGGACTTATCATTCCTCCAAAAAAGAATCCCCCAAAGATATGGGGGTCAGAGAATCTGTTCAAAGGCAGAAATTATGCAGTATCCTCCTGGTTAGGTTTGTATCAAAGTTCCATCACAGGAGAGTTGTGTCTAATCTATATAGGCTCTGAACCAGTATTACTCACACTCTTTTTCAGTGACCACATCTCACTACCCCGGAAGATATCAGAAAGGAATTGCTTCCTTGGACATTTAGATAGTATTGCCACAAATCCCTGGAGAAAATCAGAGTGTTTTTCCCCATCTTGCCATTTCTTGGCTCACAAGTTTGAATAGAATAGAATAGAATAAGATTCTTTATTGGCCAAGTATGATTGGACACACAAGGAATTTCTCTTAGTGCATACGCTCTCGGTGTACATAAAAGAAAAGATACATTCGTCAAGAATCACAAGGTACAACACTTAATGATAGTCCTAGGGAACAAATAAGCAATCAAATCATATTAGGAAGAAGTCAATATAAATCTTAAGGATACCAGCAACAAGGTTACAGTCATACAGTCATAAGTGGGAGGAGATGGGTGGTGGGAACAATGAGACGATTAATAGTAGTGCAGACTTACTAACTGGTTTGACAGTGTTGACAGTTTGGGGAAGAATTTAGAAAGGACATTTGTGCCGAGCAACATATGGAAGGAACTGTAGCTTAGCGGAAAACATGTTCTTTGTACAAGAAGGTCTCAGACTCATTCCCAGCGATTCTTTACTGTACAAAGATCAGATAGCAAAGTTTGTAAACAAATCTCCGCCTGGGATTTTGCAACGGGAATTTTCTGCCAGTCTGGAATGACAAAGCTTGGCTACATGAATTAATAGTTAGAGCAGTGTGTCTGAGCCTTAGCAATTTTAAATTGTATGGACTTCAGTTCCCAGAATTCCCCAGCCCAGCATGTTGGGGAATTCTTAGAGTTGAAATCCACTGGGTTTAAAGTTGCCAAGGTTGAGAGACTCTTGAGTTAGAGGATAACAGCTTGCTTCCTAGGTGCCCAAATTGTTCCATATTCAGGCAATGCCCTATGTGTCTTTAAAGAATTTCAATTTCTCCTTTAGCCTTCATGCAAAGGTAAACATCTGGCTTGTGGCAAAGTGAACATAGAGGGATACAAGAAGCGAATAGGAAGCGGCCCTTGGGTGTTGATTAAGAAGCATCTGCTAATTAGTGTCGGCTTTAATTTTCAATATTGCAGGTAATTACACTTATTAGTGAGTAAAATTAAAATGTGTGTTTTGGCTATGGAAATGGGTGCCTCCATGCCAGATTTATTTCAACACGAATAGCAATCTTGTATTTCCATCATGCTGCTTTGTAAAATATGTAGATGGTTGTCAGGATCTTGCAATGTTGGTTGATGTTCTATGAAACTGAGCAACAACTCTCAGGATTTGAGAGAAAGTTGTTATTTTTTATTTATTCATATACCGTACTTTTTGGAGTATAAGACACATCTTTTTCCCCCCTAAAAAGGGGTGAAAATTTGGGTGCATCTTATACACCAAATGTAGCCCCACCCACCCACTGGTCCCCACCCTTTGGCCTCTGCCTCCCAGCAATTTACCTCCTTGCAGCAAGCAGCAAGAAGAAACTGCCCATTTCAGCTTCAGCACAACCTAATTAGCACAAGTTGATTGTCCATTGGATCGGCCTCCGGACTCTCAGCTATTTCAGGCTGCAGGGATTGCCATTGCCTATTGCTGCGTGGGGCTCTGCTGCTGGCTGCAAGGAGGTAAATTGCTGGAAGCAGATTTTTTTTTTCTTGTGCTAATCAAACTATGCTGTAAACAAAAATGAAAGTAAAGCAGGCTGTTAGCTCTTTGCTGCAAAGAGGCAAAATTGCTGGGAGGCAGAGGCAGATTTCTTTTTCTTGTTTTCCTCAATAAAAAAGGTAGGTGCATCTTATAGTCCAGAGCGTCTTATACTCTGAAAAATACGGTAATTGATTGTAGACTGTCCTGTCTTGAAAAACTACAAAGTTGACAGGGCAGTAAAACTAAAACCAATCATACTAAATAACAAAAATCGTTGCAAGATGCAAAGAAT
Source organism: Masticophis lateralis (assembly GCA_030761175.1). Classification (NCBI taxonomy): domain Eukaryota; kingdom Metazoa; phylum Chordata; class Lepidosauria; order Squamata; family Colubridae; genus Masticophis; species Masticophis lateralis. The sequence goes on along the minus strand of JAUDYJ010000006.1, from coordinate 12,660,298 downwards.
TTAGATCACACCTTAAGTTCTACTTCAGTAGATTTATTGCTCACACAAGAAACTAGTCAACTAATGGTCAGCACTAAATTGATACTAGATAAGGCTCAATGGAATTCAGCAGAGTCTGGACTTTAGGGGGTGGTGCTAATCTCTGTTTCAAAGCCGAAGAGCCAACGCTGTCCAAAGACATCTCCGTGGTCATGTGGCTAGCATGACTAAACGCCAGAAGCGCACGGAACTCTGTTACCTTCCCACCAAAGGTGGACTCTATTTTTCTACTTGCATTTTTTACCTGCTTTTGAACTGCTAGGTTGGCAGAAGCTGGGACAAGGAACGGGAGCTCACCCTGTTATGCAGCACTAGGGATTCGAACCGCTGAACTGCCGACCTTTCGATCGACAAGCTCAGCATCTTAGCCACTGAACCACTGCATCCCTGTCACACAGGAGCTGTAATTGCTGCTATTATTTTGACTGCTGCCATTATTTTTATTGAATCACGTGTAGAGTATAGGGTTTCCTGCCTAAGCAGGGGATTGGACGAGAAGACCTCCAAGGTCCCTTCCAACTTTGTTAAATTAAATTACATAATGAGAATGGAACAAAAGATACTTCCTAAGATCTACAAAGTCTTACAATTTAGGCATTTCCTCTTTCTGGAATTATACTGTTGCTATTAAATTCATTAAATTTGCAACCTTTGCTGTACGGAAGACAAACCAGATGGAGTGCAGGACATAATCAGTCAAAGACCACAATTCCCCAAGTGTACTTCTCAGTCAGTCAATCAATCATATAAAGTTGGCTACTTCAGTTATTCAAGCAGCCAAGCATATTGATTTTCTTTTCTTTCTTTTTTTCCACTTGGGTCACCTGAGACCTCAGCTTCATCACAAATGTTTCATGATGGCTTACAAGAAAGAGTCAATAGAAAAGGAGCAGAGTTCATATAGCTTTCCAAAGTCAAGGGACTGGAGAACTCCTTACGTTTTGAAGACTGTGAGTAAAAGAGGATATGTGTTGTGGTCCGCCAACAGCCTGTGGAACTGGCAACAGAGTCGGACAGTGAGGAGGCTGGGGAGGAACATGGGCCAGTCCTGGAGTCTGGGGAAGGCCCAGATGAGGGCTCTGCATCGGAAGAAAAGATGGGGCCAGGGCCATCTGGGAGTTATGCACGGACTCCAGAGCCTCTAGAGTTGGACATCAGAGAGGCAGAGGAATAGGAGGAGCCTGTTCCTAGTGCGTGCATGCTCAGAGCTGTCAGAAGGCAAGAACAGTTAAAATAAAAGGGACGACTCAGGAGTAAGGCCTGGAGATGATTGGCCCCTCCCATAAGGCTTAAAAGAGGAGTGAAGGCATGTGGGATCTTTGCAGAAAAGCAACATTGTTAATTCTGTTCCCAGGCGGCATCTCTGTTTGATTCTTGAATCCATGTAGCTTTGCCAAGTAGGTCTTTGGCAGAATGTCAAGGGAGATAAAGGTTGGCAATTTTCCCAAAGGACTTTTTGCAACTAATTGGGACTCAGCTGTGAATGAACGTAATTCACAGCTGTTGCAATAAAAGAGGTTTTTGGGACTACTTGTGTGTTTTAATGACTCAGGAAGCCTAGGTCACAACAATATATAAGAAGGAACTACTGTAGGACAATTGGAACAGAAGTATAGATGGCCAAGTATGTGATGATTTATTTCATTGTGTCATTTCTTAAGGGTTCTTTCTGCATACTCTTTTCTGTGTCTTTTGCTTTATGTCTATATAACAGACATATCTAAGATCTTAAAACTATGTGCTGCCTGCAAGGTGGGATTCCCAAAGTTTATGATTAAATGTTAATGTGAAACCAGGAGCAAATAGTTTAACACACAAGCAGAGGTCTTTGCACTTGCCCAGGGTTGTTTGGACTTAGATGCTAAATTATTTTATCAGATCCTCAATGATTCAATTAGCCCTATTTTGGAGGTTAGGAGTGTGCATAAAGAATTCGGTATTTCAACAGGCCTTTGAAAGCTAAACAAGTTGATTTTAGTTCTTCCTGCTGTATAATCATTATTATCAGCCTTGTTCCTTTGGGTACTGTAGCTCAAAAAAACTCCATGGTCCTATCTATGAAGTCATCATAAATCAAATTTGGGTGCAGTGAACCTTTACCAGAAATACAGAGTAATCAGTCGACGGTATGCAATAGCAATTAAATATAAATGAAATTGCATTACACTAATTTTGTAACTGACTTTTTTTTGTGGGAGAAAGAAGAATGGCCCCTGGCATGTCCTTCAAAGTCCAAGGCCTTTGTTACAAGACAATGCCGACATTTATCAATTGGAAGGCTCAAATCAGGAAGTCTTGGACTGGCACTTGCACAACATCTGCACAACAACTTTAACAATGATTCCCGATGAAAAGCGAAATGAGTTGCTGAACTCCCAGACATAGAAAGACATATAGATAACCCTATGCAACTGGTGCCAAGCTCCAAACTACCTTGCCCACACTGGACAATCTTGAATAGGATTCACATCTCATATGGCAGTGATGGCTAAGCATGTGTGTGTGCCTGCAACAGCGTGCCCATGAGCATGCACCCATAATGCAATGCACCCCCGTGCACCCCTCCCCTTGTGCATGTTCATGTGACCCCCTGTGCCCCATTTTGGACCTAGTAGGACTTCCTGCAGCTTCATGGGAGCAAAAACAGGTCACGGGAGGCCGCACCACACCCCCGTGCGCTCCATTTTGGGGCTAGTAGTCCTCCCTGCACTTATAACCCATAATGCAATGCGTGCATGTACCCCGCATGCATCCCGCACCCCTACACATGCGCACATGACCCCTACACTTCCCCCATCCCCGTGCATGCACGCATGTCTCCCGCATGCGCCCCGCCCCTGTGCATGCGCGGCAGAGACCTGAAAATCAGCTGGCTGGTGGGAGGCATGCGCACAGGCGTGGTGAAGCTGAGCTGGGGCGGCAGTTCGCATGCCCGCAGAGAGGGCTCTGCGTGCCACCTGTGGCAGCATGCCATAGGTTCGCCATCAAGGTCATATGGTGCCTGCTGGGATTCATTGTATAAACGGGGCATAGTATCCTCTGTTGTAACGCTCTACATGGGGCTCCCCTTGAAGAGCACCCGGAGGCTCCAGCTGGTGCAGAGTGCGGCTGCACAGGTGGTGATGGGAGCGACATGGCGTTCCCATGTAACACCTCTCCTGCATGAGCTGCACTGACTCCCAGTGGTCTTCCGGGTGCGCCTCAAGGTCTTGGTTACCACCTTTAAAGCGCTCCATGGCTTAGGACCTGGGTATTTGCAGGACCGCCTACTACCACCAATAGCCTCCCACCAGCTCTCATAGAAAGGGGCTCCTCCGGGTGCCGGCGGTCAAACAATGTCGACTGGCGGCCCCCAGGGGGAGAGCTTTCTCTGTGGGGGCACCTACTATCTGGAATGAGCTCTCCCCAGAGATACGGAGGATCCCAGATCTGCGCACCTTCCGCCGCGCTCTTAAGACCTTTTTATTTCACCAGGCGGGCCTGGTCTAACTTTTCTTCCTCTTTTAATGTTTAAATTTTAATCTGTTTTAAATTGATCAGGGTGTTTTAATCTGTCTGGATCAAATCTATTTAATTCGATTTTATCTGGGTTGTTAAATTTTGTATATATGTATTTTTACTGTTGGCTGTTCACCGCCCTGAGTCCTTCGGGAGTAGGGCGGTATATAAATCAAATAAAACTAAACTAAACTAAACTCTCCTCAATGTGACTGTGGGGTCCTACATCAAACTGTAGATCATATCATGACCGGCTGTAAATTGAGGGCCTATAACAGTCCAGTTTCTGATTTCTTTCAGATAAACAATGCTGCATTTCAATGGTTAGATGGCTTAGACTGAATGTAGATCTTTTTAATATTCATGTTTTACTGTGATTTTAATACTGTGAAATATTCATGTCCATTTTAAGTCCATGTATGTTAGGCCACACATTAAATAAATAAATAACAAGATACTTTCTTAATGTAGAGGCAAAAAAGGTGTCAGCTAATTTCTTTTGGAAGTGAGGAGCATAGAAATTGTAGCAGATAAAGAAATACATTGTTAGAAAGGAGACTTCAAGCTGTAGACTATTTAGAACATAGAACATATGTAGAATAATAGGATTGGAAGGGATCTTGGAGGTCTTGTGATTCAACTCCCTGCTCAATAGTTTTCCAGAAAACTGGCTGTCCCAGTCTCTTCTTGAAAACTTCCAGTGATGGAGCACCCACAACTTCTGGAGGTAATCCATTCCATTGATTGTCCCAAAGTTTTTTTTTTAAATTTGATTTATATGCCGCCCTTCTCCGGAGACTCAGGATGGCTTACAATGTGTTAAGCAATAGCCTTCATACTTTTGTATATTTTATACAAAGTCAGCTTATTGCCTCCACAAACTGGGTCCTCAATTTACCTACCTTAGAAAGGATGGAAGGCTGAGTCAACCTTGAGCCTGATGAGATTCGAACTGGTGTAATTGCAGACAGCTGGATGTTAATTACAGTGCTTAGTCTGCAGAGCTATCCAGGCTCTTGGATTGGATAGTGTCCCAAGGGACAAAAAACATCCTGCATCCAAGAAAGCTCCAAACCCATTGGTACTACTGACCCTGAGGACACAGATGAACCTCCAGGTGACCCTCTAAAGCAGGGGTGTCAAACTGGCAGCCCTTGGGCCAGATACATCACGTCCACCCCAGTTCTGCGAAGGGTAAAAACATTATGAAACGTCACATGGTGACAATGTGACCTGGAGAGTTTGACACCTGTACTCTAAAAGAATGTAAATGTCCAGCTGTCTGCAAGGAATATAAATCCTTCCATTCCCCACCATCCAGTCAGAGCTGAAGAAGCTTCTTGGATGAGAAGCGAAACGTCTTCAAAGAAAAAACAAGAAAGTTCCGTTGCCTCCTGAAAAGGCACTTTTGGGACAACCATTTTTCATTTTTTTCATTTGATTAGATTTATATACCGCCCTACTCCCGAAGGACTCAGGGCAGTGAACAGCCACAGAATAAAATACATAAATACAAAAATTTAAAATCGAATAAAAACGAATTAAATAATTTGGCTGAGACAAATTTAAAACACCCAATAATTTAAAAACAAATTAAATTTTTCGTTTAAAAAGGGGAAAAGATTTAGGCTAGGCCAGCTTGATGAAATAAGAAAGTCTTGAGCACACGACGGAAGGTGCATAGATCCGGGATCCTCCATATCTCCGGGGCGAGCTTGTTCCAGATAGTAGATGCCCCACAGAGAAGTCTCTCCCCCTGGGGGCCGACAGTCGACATTGTCTGGCCGACAGCACCCAGAGGAGCCCCTCTCTATGGGAGCATACTGGCTGGTGGGAGGCTATTGGTGGTAGCAGGCGGTCCCGTAAATAACCATGACGTAGATGATGAGAATCCCCATAGTCATTCCATCAATTAACTGTTCTCACTGTCAGGAAATTTCTCCTTCCTTCTAGGTTGGATCTCTCTTCTTGTACCCATTACTTCTTGTCCTGCTTTCAAATGCTTTAGAAAATAGGTCAAACCCCTCATCTCTGTGACACACACACACCAGAGGTGGGTTTCAGCAGGTTCTGACCAGTTCTGGAGAACCGGTAGCGGAAATTTTGAGTTGTTCAGAGAACTGGTAGTAAAAATTCTGACTGGCCCCACCCCCATCTATTCTCTGCCTCCCAAGTCCCAGCAAATTGGGAGGAAATGGGGATTTTGCAGTAACCTTCCCATGGATTGGGGAGGGAATGGAGATTTTATAGTATCCTTCCTCTCCCATGCCCACTAAGCCACACCCACCAAGCCATGCCACGCCCACCAAGCTATACCCATAGAACTGGTAGTAAAAAATTTTGAAACCCACCACTGATACACACCCAAAATACTGGAAGAGAGTTATCATGTCCCCACTCATCCTTTTCTTCGTTAGACTGGACATACCCATCTCCCCACAGCCATTCATTTTATACTTTATCCTTCAGTCTCCTCATCATCTTTGTTGCTCTTCTCTGCATTCTTTCTACAACATCTTTTTTGTATCATAGTGAACAGAACTGGACACAGTATTCCAAGTGTGATCTCATCCGTGCAATACTACAGGGGTAACCCAATCTTACCTTCATATCATGGCACTCCAGCCTGGGTATTTTGAAACCTATCCATCTAGTTCAGGGGTCTCCAACCTTGGCAACTTTAAGACTTGTGGACTTCAACTCCCAGAATGCCTCAGCCAGCTGATCTAGTTGGCATTTTGAGGAGAAAATAAAAACCTAAGCTAACTGGCAAAAGAGAGGGGGAGGGGGAATAGGCAGAATAAACCTTTACCTGCCTCTTCGTTAATATTTGCACAGCATTTTCTCTATTGAAATGTATTACATAAATGCAAAATAACGTGTTAAATGGACACAGCTTCCCTCTAGGTTTGATCTGTTTTCTCAAAATAAGGAGCCATGTTTGCTCAAATTCTTCCTGTGCGTGGCATAACAACGCACAATTTCTCTTTTTAAAAATGCTGATGCAAAAAGAAACATTCAAGATTTCTGTGCAAATTAAAGGAAAGAAGCAGTTATTATAGAATGGCTAATTAAAAATAAATCCTGCACTTATTTATTTTCTCTTTTGAGGGTTTGTTTTTTTTCCAGATAAAGAGAAAGTACTCGTTTGCCCTATGGAATCCTAAATTCACTAGATCTTATATACCTTACAGCATGCTGGCTGGGGAATTCTGGGAGTTGAAGTCCACACCTCTTCAAGTGGCCACAGTTGAGAACCGTTGGCTTACAGTACAATTCTATACATACTTATTTTGAAGGGTGAAAGTAGGAAACCCGTTCAGATGATTCAAACAAACGTAAAACTAAATTTTGGATAGCTTTTTTTCCCATCATCAGGTTGACTAACAGCCAAATGACATCAGTTGAAAGCCAAGCAATCTATCTATTCATATAAGATTATTTTGGAATTTAGATTTTTTTCCCCCCAAACTGCCTAGTGCTGTCACAAATATGGGAAAATATGAGGATGAACCATTGATGGAACAGATATCTCTAGAAAAATTCCAAAATAGCCTTACATGTGTAGATCATAGGGGTTTTCAACTGATGTCATCTGGCTGTTAGCCAATTTGACAACGGTGAAAAAGTTACCCAAAATTTAACTTTGCCCTTGTTTTATTTATTTATGAGTTTTTACGCTGTGGACTTTTGAATGCTGCAAGCCATGCAGAGTCACCTCTGTGTGAGCTGGGCGGCCATATAAATTTGTGTAATAAATAAATAAATGCATTTTAACATTGTTGAAAGCAGCCCCTGACATATCCCAAAACCTATAACTCTTTTTAATATTGATTGCTATTACGTTCTTGATTAATCTGCCTGTAAATCAAACACCTCTGACAAGATATTAATCGTAGCTGCTCTGTAATCATGGACAGCTATTGCTTGGAAAGTTCTGAAGTGTGAATTTTGAAGTAGGGTCATAACACATGGAGAAAAGTTGGGAATGGCATGTCTCAAAACTGAAACAGTAAGAAAATCCATCTGCTAAGCAAGCTGTAAAAAGCTTTCTTTCCATTTCTAATCTAGGCCTATTTGGGCTCCTCAGAATATTGAAGCTTTAACTTGTAATTAATTCTGTGTGTAGGTTCTCTGCACAGAAAACAGTGTGGGTATTCTTGAAGGAATTTATGTTTTCATCTAACAAGGACAAAAGGCTATAGGGAAAGGCCTGATAGGTAGCTCACCTGTCAATCTACCTAACATTCTGTGTCTCCCAGTGGACAATTGATATAGTTCCCAAACACCAAGTTGGGCCTAGAGAATAAGACAGCATTAATGGTCCTCTTTCTTTTTGGCTGACTAGGTAGAATAACCTAGTGCAATGATGGCTAACCTTTTTGCCATCACGTGCCAAAAGCTGGGGGAGCGCAGGGGGGTTACGCTCGCTTGCGCCCACACTCATAATTTAATGTAACCCACACATGTGCATGCGACTCCCGCTGCGCGACCCTCGCTTTTGGCACACGATGGCCAGTAGGCTTGTTTTTCACCCTCCCCAGGCTCCAGAGCTATTCTCCAAAGCACCTGAAGGCAGGACAATGGATGGAACCTAATGAAAGAGAGAACCAATCTAGTAATAAGGAGAAATTTCCTGACAGTTAGAAGTTGTGAATGCTCTAATACTAGAAGTTTTTAAGAAGATGTTGGATAACCATTTGTCTGAAGTGATGTAGTTTCCTGCCTAAGGAGGGGTTTGGACTAGAAGACCTCCAAGGTCCCTTCCAACTCTGATTCGATTCGATTCGATTCGATTCGATTCGATTCGATTCGATTCAACTCTACTCTACTCTACTCTACTCTACTCTACTCTACTCTACTCCTGTTCTGTTCTGTTCTATTCTATTCTATTCTATTCTATTCTATTCTATTCTATTCTATTCTATTCTATTCTATTCTATTCTATTCTATTCTATTTTCCACACAATAACAAACCTGTGAGGTGGGTTGGACTGAGAGTGTGAGTGGCCCAAAGTCACCTAACTGGCTGTCATAGCTAAGTCCAGACTTGAACTCATGGTCTCCCACTTTCTAGCTTGGTGCCTTAACAAGACCAAATTTACCGCCCTGAGTCCGTCAGGAGAAGGGCGGTATATAAATCTAATAAACTAAACTAAACTAAACTAAACTTACAGGAAGCCAAAGTGAAAGACCGGCTGATGGGCCACAAAATCACAGATCAGTCGCAGATGTGCACAAAGCCAAGGCATCCAATAACACTCCATCAATTATTTAATTCTACTTCATTATCTGATAGGTTGATTAGCTCTGGCTGTGTTTTTTTACTATAGTAATAATAAACTTTGCTTACCTCCGCAAAGGTGGGATTCAGCCGGTTCGCACTTATTCGGGAGAACCAGTTGTTAACTTTCTAAGCAGTTCGGAGAACCGGTAGTTGGAAAAAAATCTTACTTTGTTTTTTCCCACTTTACAAGGCTAATTCTGTAAGGAAGGCAGCAAGGAAACATCCTGGTGTTGTTTCTAGCCTAATCTTTATTGCCCTGCTTACAGAAACTGCCTCTCTGGTTAACCCTTATTACATTGTAACAGCTAAGGCGAAGCGCCCATCAAGGCGAGTGACCTTGAGTTGGCCATGCTCACATGGCCACATGACCACTGAGCCACGCCTACCCAGCTGGTCATTAGGGCAGAGAACCGGTTGTTAAATTATTTGAATCCCACCACTGCCTCCAGACCTTTGTTTAGAGTCTCCCAACAACAGCTTAAGTTAAATATCACATCGTTTCTTGACTCTAATATAGCTTTGCTTGCAAGATAGCTTAGCAGAAGGTCAAAGCCACAACCTGTCAGGTGGGCTATATAGGAGATATCTGTGGTCAATCTATGAAGTTTTGGGGGGTGACCTCTCTGGCCTTTGCCAATAGGTGTAAAAGAAATGTTACTTTGAGCAGGCAAAGGCACAAATAAGCTAATTGCTCTGGCCAAAGTTAATTCATTGCTTACAAAAAGCCTCTAATTATTTATTAATTAACTAATAAGCCAGCAGACCTTCAAGGTGGAAGGTTGTCACAGCTATAAACTAAGAATCTGGGGGAGGGGGATTCCACTCATCCTATTTCCTATGATTCAGGAGGTAGTAAACCACCGTCTAGTTTAATCTAAGATGTCACTATTGGAGGAAATGTATTCTGTGTGGATAAAAAAAAAAAAACACCCTTGAATCGATCAAAGTTACAGCTTTCTCAGCTTCTCACAATCCCCGGATCATTGTATTGCTCTGCAATGAGAAAAAAAATGAAAATACTGGTCTGTCAAATGCCTGTTGGTCCTACCGAATGCCAGAAATGGGTTTCAATTAAGCATGACCCTGATAATAAGGTGCAAAGAAACCCTGTCACGTGTGGCCTTGCTCCAGGAATCTCTGTTGCTGGGATGCTGTAATCGCACCTGACAACCTCTGAAATCCCCGAACAATGAATTTTGACAGCCACTGTTAAGTCCTTATTAGCAATGGCAAATTCTACTGTAACACAAGCTGTATTTAGTCTGCTGACAACTTAATCATAACTTTCTTGTTGTCATTGAGCCGGATAAAGAATGGAAATTTAAACCTTAGGCAGAAGGAAAGCTTTTTAATGTGGGGTGAAAGAACGAAAAAGCCACCTTCTGCAACATGAAAGGGATTGCAAGGCCTCAAGTGTATTCAAAATAGGAGACTAGCCTAGCAGAGTTCTAGGTCTCTTTGGGGATATTCCAGTTGTTTCTTCTCCGCTGGGTCTTGGTGTCTCAAAGAAAGGAGAAACATAGAAGATCAATATCAATTGTCCCACATTGGACTCTTAAGTGAGACAAGCCAGGATCCAATGCTCCTTCAAGGTTTCGGGTGGAGGTTGTGCGTGGAATTGAAGATCAAGGTTTATAATGTTATTCTTTATGATCTAGATCTGGGATCTCCAACCTTGGCAATTTTATTATGGCTGGCTGAGGAATTCTAGGAGTTGAAGCCCACAAGTCATAAAGTTGCCAAAGTTGCAAATCCCTGATCTAGAAGGTTTTGGGAAGCTTTCAAGTCAATCTTGATTGCTGGTAACTGCCTGGAGTAATCCATGGAGCTTTCTTGGCAGGATTTGAAAATAATTTTCCATTTCCTACTTCTTCCTAGGACTGAGGGAGAGTGACAGGCCCAAGTTCATCCAGCTGGCTTCATATCTTAAAAAGGTAAAGGTTCCCCTCCCACATATGTCCTAGATTCTAGAGGGTGGTGCTCATCTCCATTTGAAAGCCAAAGAGCCAGTGCTGTCCGAGGATGTCTCCATGGTCATGTGGCCGGCATGACTAAATGCCAAAGGCGCATGGAACGCTGTTACCTTCCTACCAAAGGTGGTCCCTATTTTTCTACTTTCGATTGACAAGCTCAGCACCTTAGCCACTGAGCCACCGCATCCCTTATATATATCATACTCAGGACTAGAACTCACAGTCTCCCATTTTTTGAGGCCTAAACTACTGTATCAAACTAGCTCTTCTAATGGGCCTCATATATCATCATCCTCAGTCGTCTTTTGCAGCTCTTGTTCTAACAGTCTTCAACCTTCAGAAGAACAGATGCCTGAATGATGCTTTCAAAAAATAATAAATGAAGACCGTCGGAGCTTCCTGTTGTTTTTATGTTTCAAATTTTTCTCTCACACACAATCTCCCTCGGGCGCGAGATTGATTCTGAATATCTGCTTTGCGGTTTCCATGGGTCTTTTCTCATGCATGACTGTTTGAAATGAACAAAATCTTTTTGAACTCTCTCGTGTTCCGGGATTACCCTTCTGGCTTTTTGCGTACAGTTGATGAATACATCTCTCCTGAATAGAGTGGTTTGGTTTGGGATTTTTTTTTTTTTTAAGGATTTGATTCTCTCAGCATTCCTGACATGTCCTTCCTCAAAGGAAAGCTAACACAAACCACTTTTGCCTGCTGAAGTCATTGGCTGCAATTCTGAGCCTCACACTGGGAGGAGTTCTTTACTAAATGGGCCCAAGAGAAAATATCACATTAAAAAAAAAAAGAGCATGGCTGGCTCAAGAATTCTGGGAGTTGAAGTCCACAAAGTCATAAAGGGGCTATAATTCCCCTACTCTGTCTTAGAGGCATAGACAGCTACCTTATCTACTTACTTACTTATTCATTCATTCATTCATTTTGTCAAGCATGTATAAGAATAGAATAGAATAGAATAGAATAGAATAGAATAGAATAGAATAGAATAGAATAGAATAGAATAGAATAGAATAGAATAGAATAGAATAGAATAGAATAGAATAGAATAGAATTCTTTATTGGCCAAGTGTGATTGGACACACAAGGAATTTGTCTTGGTGCATATGCTCTCAGTGTACATAAAAAAAAAAGATACATTCACCAAGAATAATAAAGGACAACACTTAATGATAGTGATAGGGTACAAATAAGCAATCAAATCATATTAGGAAACAGTCAATATAAATCTTAAGGACACCAGCAACAAGGTTAGATAACAAGGTAAGATAACAGATATAAGTATAAACATGATTATGAATACATGAAATGGATAAGAATAAATGGGGACAGTAGGACAGGAATGGTAGGCATGTTGGTGCGCATATGCACCCCCCTTACAGACCTCTTAGGAATGGGGTGAGGTCAACAATAGACAGTCTAAGGTTAAAGTTTTGGGGGTTTGGGGAAGAAATCAGAGTCAGGTAGTGCGTTCCAGGCATTGACCACTCTGTTTCTAAAGTTGTATTTTCTGCAATTGAGCCTGGAGCGGTTCCCTTTAAGTTTGTATTGTGCGCTCGTTTTTTTGTTGTGGTTGACGCTGAAGTGGTCATTGACAGGTAGGACGTTGTAGCAGATAATTTTATGTACTACGCTTAGGTCAGAATAAAGGCGGCGTAGTTCTAAATTGTCTAAGCCCAAAATTTCAAGTCTGGTGGCATAAGGTATTTTATTGTGGGTAGAGGAATGGAGGTCTCGTCTGGTGAAATATCTCTGGACTCTCTCGATTGTATTAATGTCCGATATGCAGTGCGGGTTCATCTCCATCCTCCGCATACTTCAAGACCGCTTCCAATCTATCGTTGCATTTTGATTAGCAATGGCACTCTACCTTGGCCAAGTTAACATGTTTTTCAAATTGACAGGGTGGCACAAACAGGCTGGTACACATTCTTGGCTAACCTCTGTTCTGCCTCAACAACAACAACATAATTAATGATCTATTTGTTTTCTTGAATATCCATTCTATTCTCCCAAATCTTCTTGAATACCGAAGTTCAAAAGCTTGAATACTCTTTCTTATCCTGCTTTTTTTTCAAAACCCAACTTTTGTATCCACAGAATGGCACAGGGAATACTGTTGCCTGCATGATTTTCACCTTTGTAGGTATGGTCTTTTTTGCTGCTCTATTAGTCAGTGTGTATTTCTTGATAGCTTTTTTTTTTTTCCTTTTAATGGTTGATCCTAAAAGGAAGAAACTAGCCATCCTTCTGATATCTCCATTATCAATCTGAGGAGCTTTCATTTGTACGTTCTTATATTAAAGGTTCAGGTGCTAATCCTTTCTGTGTATGATGGAAATGGATTATCTAAATGAAGAACTTACAGATATGCTTCAGTGACAAAAATTATTCATTTCAGCACTTCTCAACTGATTAGTAATCATGTCAATGGATTTTCACATTCGGGTGACATTTCTTCTTGTTCGTATATATTCACACTATATTTGGTAACACTAAACTACAGGATATTCTCCGTTCTGAAAAAGAACAAGAAACTTTCAAGTTTTTTGGGGGAGGGGGGAAATAGTGGTGGGTTTCCCATTTTGTTACTACCGGTTTGCCGTACGCCTGCCATCTGCACATGCGCCTGGCCTTCCATGCATGCGCTTTGCTTGCACACGTGTCTTTCATGCATGAACCCAGCCTCAAAAACATACCTAAATAGGACTGTATAGAGGCGTAGCGGGTGGGTTGGCCCACCCTCGATTTCTGCTACCGGTTCGTCTGAACCAGTTTGAACCGGCTGAATATCACCTATGTGGGGGATTTATTTTTTTAAAAAAAAATGAGAATGGATTAAGCACTATCTCTTATTCGTGGCATGTTGCAGGCAATTCGGATTTATTATTATCAGGATATCTTAATTATGATATTGCAAGTCAAGGGAGAAATCTATTCCTGCAGAAATTACTTTCCATCTCATTTTTTTTTCCATAATTTGCAGATAATCATTTTTGTAATATGGTTCTCCTATAGGATTACTTCCAATGTATCTCAACACTGTAAATGCCAACATTATCAAAATGGAACATACTAGACTTAATGAGATTATTACTGATCTTTTGAAAAAGTCATCATTTAAAAATATCTGCACTCATTCATCATTCACTCCCATTTTGACAAACTAGTATTTAGTATACAATTTAACATAAATCAGCACTTTAAAAAATAATAAGTAAATAAAACATGAGATGTTTTTGAGGAACTGATGGAACCACTGTCTTCAAAGGACTTTTATTCAAGGGTTGAAGTTAACAGTGTTTTTCTTAATCCATAAATTTTCATATGTATCATAAACATCTTATGATAGTGTACAACGACTTTAAGATAGTGAAGTAACTTTAAAAAAAAAAGATGCAGGCTCTTTCACAAACTTCCTCACCAGGAAACTGAGTTAAGTCTATGTTCTGTTTAAGCTGTCGGAACTCTATTCAAAGAAATAATTTACCTGCTTTAAAATATGATTCAAAGAAATCTCCACCAAGAAGATATCCTTGACTTGCTGTTGAATCTCAGAATCTAAAAGCCTTTGAATTTTTCAGAAGTAGGAAGATAGCTTTGCTCTGTGGTGAAATCCAATTTTTGTTGCTACCGGTTCTGTGGGCATGGCTTGGTGGGTGTGGCAGGGGAAGGATACTACAAAATCCCCATTCCCTCCCCACTCCTGAGGGGAAGGATATTGCAAAATCCCCATTCCCTCTCCACTCCTGGAGGGAAGGATATTGCAAAATCCCCATTCTCACCCTACTCCTGGGGCCAGCCAGAGGTAGTATTTTGCCGGTTCTTTGAACTACTCAAAATTTCTGCTACCGGTTCTCCAGAACCTATCAGAACCTGCTGGATTTCACCCCTGCCTTTCCTCCAAGTCATTTCTCCGAAAACTCACCTTTCTTTAAATAGTGTGGATCTTAGCCAAGTAAGAATTATTACAAGGAAAGTCACAAGAGGCCAGTTCTTTTAAATATAATTAGGGAAATCTAAAATGGTCCATGGATTGCATTTTCAGTCAATTTAACGTAATAAAGAAATATACCACAGACTGAAACTTGGCAGGGCAGCCATGAAGGTCTTAGAAAAAGATATTCAAATGCCATGAAGTGCCTGTGTCTCCATAGATCAGAGTACTGCAAGGGATGATATTCCCTTTGACCAGAGGTGGATTTCACATAATTTTACGACAGGTTCGCCATGCACTGAAAATGTAAGCGTGCACGTGCCTTCCATGCATTCGCTTGGACTTCCGTGTATGTGCTTTGCTCACATGTGTGACTTGCACATATGCGTGTGGCTTAGAAAATGTGGCTAAATCGGACAGCATAGCACCGGGGCGAGGGCAGGCCCACCCGCAGATCGCCACTGCCGGTTCGCTTGAACTAATCCGAACTGGCTGAATACCACCACTGCCTATGACTCTTTATGGAAGTGAAAGTTGGACTCTGAAGAAATTGGATGGAGACAGTGGTGGGTTGCTCCCAGTTCGCACCGGTTCACAAGAACCAGTAGTAAAAATTTGTAGTCGTTCAGAGAACCGGTAATAACATTGGCTGGCCACACCCCAAACTGGTCCCCAGCCTGGTCGCTGCTCACTTACACCACCCACCTCATCAGAGGCTTTTTTTTTTTTACTTTTAAAAGCATTTTTTTCATCAACCTCTTTGGCCGAAGAGGCTGTAGGGAAAAAATTGCATTTAGAAGCCTCTGGCGATCCCAGCTGAGTTGCCTGATCGTCAGAGGCTTCTAAAAGCATTTTTTTCTGCAACCTCTTCAGCCGAAGAGGTTGTAGGGAAAAAAATGCCTTTTAAAGCCTCTGGCGATCCCAGTTGAGTTGCCTGATCGTCAGAGACCTCTTAAGGTTGTAGAAAAAAATGCTTTTAAAAGTAAAAAAAAATAAAAGTTGGCCATGCCCACCCAGTCACATTACACCCCCCCACACACAAGCCACACCCACAAAATAAGCCGTGCCCACAGAACCGGTAGTAAAAAATTTTAGAACCCACCCCTGGATGGAGACTGGCACTTCTGAAATGTGGTGTTGGAGATGGCTCCTGAAGATTTTGTGGACAGCCAAGAAAAAAAACCACCATCAAACAAATCAAATCAAGAGAAAATGGTTAAAAAGAATATGATATGTAAGTATGGTAATAATGGAAGTAGGATTAGTATTGGTGATTGTAATATTTGAATAATTTGACATTTATTTTTTAATATGAATGCTAGAAGCTAGAAAATAGATTGTGAAATATAAAATGATATATACTATTATGTATAGATTTGAATGAATTGTATTAATAGTATTGAAGAGATATTTATTTAGAAATGGAAATTCAAATGAAATGGAATAAGATATTTTTGCTCAAAAAAGATGATGTGTGGAAAATAAAATTGAAGAAATATATTGTTAATAAGGAAATGAGATATGATACTCTGGTCCACTTTTAGAAAATAATGGATATTTAGAAAGAAGTGTGAAATATCAAAATGATTGTAAACTACAGGGCTTCAACAGAATAAAGAAATACTGAAAAATAGATGTGAAAGGGAGAAATGAAAGAAAACTAAACTTAGGAGGTTAGGGTGGACGGTAATACTGATTATATATTAAATATAAAATAGAATTAAAAAAGGGGAAAGTTGGAAAAGGAATATAATGGCAGAAATGGAATTATATAAATTAAATATGGGAAAATAAGCTGTATGAATTTTGACCTGGTCAATACTCTATTCAGAAAAAAATGTAGTGTATGTAAAAAAACCCAAATCAAATCAGGGTCCTCATTTGAAGCACAAGTGACCAGGCTCAAATGAGCCTACTTTAGACTAGTCCTCTGTAGAAGGCCCTGATGCTGGGAAAGCTGGAAAGAAAGAGAAGTGGATGGCCAGCAGGAAGATGGACAGGCTTGGAAGTGGGACAGACAGACCTATTTTTGCAGGAATAAATGAAGCTTTGGAAGACCTGAAAAACCAGACTAGGAGCAGACTGTCATGAAGAAAATCTATCTCCTTGCTCAGTAAAAGTTGAAACCAATTTAATGACACATAATCAATGAATCAGTAGCATAATAAACTGTAAGTCTATAGCCGTGATGGCGAACCTATGGCACGGGTGCCACAGGTGGGAAGTGGAGCCATATCGGTGGGCACGCGAGCACTGCCCTAATTCAGCTGCAGTGCACATGTGTGTGCCGGCCAGCTGATTTTCGGGCCTTCTGGGCCCACCGGAAGTCAGGAAACAGACTGTTTCTGACCTCCGAAAGGCCTCCGGGGATGGGGAAGGCCCTTTTTTCGCTCTCCCCAGGCTTTCTAGGGGGCGGGATGCATTATGGGTGTGGGCACGCACAAGCGCGACTCCCCTGCGCTCCCCCCGCTTTTGGCACGCAATGGCAAAAAAGTTAGCCATCACTGGTCTATAGAGATTCTCAGTCATCCAAGTCATGGTTGTCCCAAAGCTGCTTTTTCAGGAGGCAACTGGACTTTCTGGTTTGTTTTTTTTTACTTTTGAAGACGTTTTGCTTCTCATCCAAGAAGCTTCTTCAGCTCTGACAGGAGAGTGAGGAATAGTCAGAGCTGAAGAAGCTTCCTGGATGAGAAGCAAAACGTCTTCAAAAGAAAAAACAAGACAGTCCAGTTGCCTCCTGAAAAAGCACCTTTGGGATAATAAACTGTACTTTAGTTGATGCAGAATATGTTTCCTGTAGAGGAATTAGCTTCTGAAGGAGGAGAAGGAAGAGGCATAGTCTAAGGAGTGTTTTAGTCCTTAACATACTGCAAATGCCGATAAATTGGAAATAGTATACTTTACTAAATACTAAATACATTTATTTGTTTATGTCCCACCTTTATTATTTTTTATAAATAACTCAAGGTGGTGAACATGCCTAATACTCCTTCCTACAGATCTAACCATTGTTTCAATTGGGAAAATGTGACAATCCTAGACCAAGCCAAATCCAAAAATGCCAGGGAATTTCTAGAAGCCTGGTCAGTCATCAAGAGGCACATAGACATGAACAACATCTATAGACTATGCAAAAGAGACAATCAACCAGCCCAAAAGAGAAAAAGACTCCAGCACTTCTCCACCAATATTCAGCACTCAGATCAGCATAGATTAACTCCAAGGTCAACTTCAGACAAACAATCAAGTAAGCAATGCCCCAATATAGAAACTGCCAAAGGCCCATTAGTAAACAAAGAATCTCTAAGACTGCCTCCATCCAACACCAGAATATAAATTGACCGAAAACAGCACTCTACTAGCACTGATAATGTTACATAGTTAGGGTAATGGAATGTCTGCAAGAAAACAAGCAAGCTCAGAGAGCACCTCACTCTTTCCTTCTCCTATTTTCCCCACAACAAGAACAACAACCGTGTGAGATGAGTTGGACTGAGTAACTGGTCCAAAGTCACCCATCCTGCTTTCATGCCTAGGACAGGACTAGAACTCACGGTCTCTAGTTTCTAGTCTGGTGCCTTAACCACTGCCCCAAACTTAATGCAACTATCATTAAATTTTGGATTTAGACAACTTAGAACTACGCCGCCTTCGGTCTGACCTAAGCGTAGTACATAAAATTATCCACTGTAATGTCCTATCTGTCAATGACTACTTCAGCTTCAACCACAACAATACACAAGCACACAATAGATACAAACTTAAAGTAAAGCATTCCAGACTCGATTGCAGAAAATGCGACTTCAGCAACAGAGTGATCAACGCCTGGAATACACTATCTGACTCTGTAGTTTCTTCCCCAAACCCCCAAAACTTTAACCTAACACTGTCTACTGTTGACCTCACCCCATTCCTAAAAGGTCTGTAAGGGGGGTGCATAAGCCCACCAACCTGCCTACTGTCCCCTTTTATTCGTATCCATTTCATGTATTAATAACCATGTCTATACCATGTCTGTTATCTAATGCATGCTTGACAAAATAAATAATAAAATAAAATAAAATAAAATAATAAAATAAATAAAATAAAATAAAATAAAATAAAATAAAATAAAATAAAATAAAATAAAATAAAATAAAATAAAATAAAATAAATCATTGTTTGTTGCCCTGAAGTTTCGCCTAGCAGTTAAAGCGTTAAGGTTGGTGACCATCTCAAGCTATATCTACCTCAGTATCTTTTCTTGGTAGAAAACTGAATGCCAAAGTATTTAAAAAACACAGAATTACATGGCTTTCTACTATCCAGTTGCAATGCGATTTTGTATCCAGAATCTATTGTCTTCAATTTTGGCATTTGTATACGAATGTGATACAATGCCAAAACCCAGCTGCTAATTTTATGTTTGAACAGACTCTATTGCCTTCCTAGATTCTGCATTAAAAGGTTTCAATCCCCTCTGTGAAACAAATTTGAGAGTTTCATACTTCACTTTAGAGCAGACAACAACACCAGCCCTTCAGCGTAAGAATCACATCAGGGGTTCGTCGTTAAAGTCAACTTATTATCGTCGGTGTCTAAATAAAGCCATTATATAAATTGATTAAAAGAAAAGAGGACAGAGAGATGATTGGTGTGCGTGTGTTTGTGTGTTTGGAAAAGGTGGGTGGGTGGGGATTTCTAGCCCTCTTATGCTGGCATATGAAGCCTAATAGCTTTTGTCTCTGGTAATGTGGCCCACAGGGGAAAGAGTAAATTGCTGGCAATTTATTCCATTTCAAGCAATACAACACATTTATCCTTTTCATTCTAACCTGCCAGCAGTTCACCCTATTTGCCATAACATATGCCATTACCTCTGTCCACTCAGAAGCCATTACGTCTGTCCAGTCAGCCAAACAATACTTGAGGCTGCAAAATTGCTGAATTAATGTTTTCCATTATTTTTACTCTGCAAAGCAAGCGTCTCTTTTCCTTTTCCTCCCTTTCCACAACAGCAAAAGTATTTTCTCGTTTGTGATTTGGCAAGGCGGCTGGCATTGCCCGTCATCCTTCATTTACCTCATGCCGTTGTCTTGCTTTTGCCTCAGGAAAATGGACAATAAAGAGCCGAGTCCAGCACGAAAGAAAAAGTGACATTTTTAAGGCGATGATGCTTAAGTAAGGCCAGACATGTAAAGTAGAGAAACTATAAACCATAATGTGAGGGGAAAAAATGGTTGGGGTAGAAAATGAAGCCTTAGAAAGTGACCTTGGACTCTCAGGTCAGAAAAATATAAAACATAGTTACAGACCTTGGATACATGTCTGGAAAAAAGTCTGGAATCAATGGGACTATAGTGAAATAACATGTCTAATTATCCTGGCAGAACAACAGTATTTTCCATAAACATTTAATTTTGTCCAGGATGCTGGCTGGTGAATTCTGGGAGTGGAAGTTCACGCATCGTCTTTTTTTGGGGTCCCATTCTTTCATCCAAGTCAATGCTGCTGCCTGGTAATACAATTCCCCAGTTCGGTAACCCAAATCCTCCATGTAGTCTCATGTTCTGAAGCATTTTTATGCTTATTTATGCTTATTCTTGCTTTTTTTCCCTTGCCATATAAATTTCCTATTTATTTATTTATTTATTTATTTATTTATTTATTTATTTATTTATTTATTTATTTATTTATTCTATTTATATATGCCGCCCTTCTCCGGAGACTCAGGGCGGCTTACAATGCACTAAGCAATAGCAAAATCAGCTTATTGCCCCCACAAACTGGTTCCTCATTTTACCTACCTTAGAAAGGATGGAAGACGGAGTCAACCTTGAGCCTGGTGAGATTCGAACTTACAGTAATTGCAGACAGCTGGAGTTAATCACAATGCATTAGTCTGCTGAGCCACCAATCTGCTGAGCCAAGTCAACCTTGAGCCTGGTGAGAATTGAACTCGCAGTAATTGCAGGCAGCAGGCAGCTAAGTACTACTTTAACAGCAGCAGTTTAGTCCACTGCGCCACCAGGCTCTTTTAAGTTATCTTATTAAGCTGTTGAAAATAAGTCTTTTCAGTTTTTATCGATACTGTCTGAAATATAAATAATAATCTTGGTAATATATTCATCTTTATTATTGCAATCCTTCCCATTAGTGACAATTGAAGGTTCTATCACTTCTCCAAGTCTTTCTCAATTTGTTGTTTTAAACTATAATAATTATCCTCTTTTATCATTACACATCTTGAAGTTAGATATACTCCTAGGTATTTCACTTTTTTCACCACTTGTATATCTAAATTCTCTTCTATCTCTCTTTTGTGTTTTTCTGTAATATTTTTCACCAGAATTTTCATTTTATCTTTATTTATTTTTAGACCAGACACCTTTCCATAATTCTCTGTTTGTTCTAGTAATTTGGGACCTGTTGTTTGTGGTTCCTCTACAATGAATACTAAGTCATCCGCAAAAGCTTGCAATTTATACTCTTTTTTTAAATTTTCATCCCTTTTATCTCTTCATTTTGCCTAATATTTCTATTATTAAAAATGAATTAAGAAATACAAGATTATTAGCACTGGAAGGTCATGATCTACAATTGTGATGGCATGCATTTTTATGGTATGGTAGAAATAAAATAAATACGTACTTTCATAGACATTATATAAGGAATGCATTGCTATTGGTATGGGAGAAGGTCAGAGATAAATATTATCTGAAAATACCAATATGGGTATCAACAGTGGAAGCTTTGATACACCCAAATGTTTTTAATGTTGGAAATATTGTTAGATATAAGGACTTACTAACAGATAAGGAGGATTTGAAAGGGAAACGAGAGCTGGAAGAACAGGGGATTGGGATGGATTGGTATATGTACATGCAGATACAAACAAGATATGAAAAATATGCTAAATTATATGGTTTTCACTTAGAAAAAACAAAGTTAGATGGGATACTCATGGGAACAGTCGATAAATTAATTAAAAAGATCTATAATATTTTACTAGG
Organism: Masticophis lateralis; assembly: GCA_030761175.1. Classification (NCBI taxonomy): domain Eukaryota; kingdom Metazoa; phylum Chordata; class Lepidosauria; order Squamata; family Colubridae; genus Masticophis; species Masticophis lateralis. The sequence continues at coordinate 12,638,560 of JAUDYJ010000006.1, read as the reverse complement.
CATTGAACTGGAGGAGGAGCAAGTAAAGGAAACAATGATAGCCTGGGCAAAGAATTTTGGACATTCAATAGATCTAGATAAATGGCAACAGCTATGGGAAAGGAATTATAAATTAGCAATGTCCACTGCATATAAGGAAAATCAATATAAAATGTTTTATAGATGGCATATGCCCCCTGAGAAACTGGCAAAAATGTTTAAAGATAAGTCAGCTAAATGTTGGAAATGTCACCAGTTACCAGTTTCTTAATACCATATGTGGTGGACATGTCCAGAAGCAAAAAATTGTTGGAATACAATTAAGATACGACTGGAAGAAATGATACAACAACGTATTGATTTAAAACCAGAACTGTTCCTATTGGGTATCCTGCCAGAAAAAATTAGCAAAGAAAATATCTATTTGATTATACATGTAATAATGGCTGCAAGGATTGTTTAAGCACAACACTGGAAAGCAGAGAGAATACCTTTGGAAGGAGAAGTAATTAAAAAAAAATTAGAATGTGCAGAAATGAATAGATTGACTTTGATGATTAAAGGAGAAGATTCAGAATACTTTAAGATATGGAATCAATTTTATTATTGGTTAGAAAAGAGATACAAATAAGTAAATTAATAGTTACATATAAAAATGCCATAATCAGAATATTTTGTTAGTGATGAATTGTTGTAATTGATTCGATGAGAACGAAGACAGAAGAAATAACAAAAAGAAGAACGATTGGAGACAACACCGAGATGTCGCACGGAAGGAATGACTGATGTATTAAAAGTTTGTTTTAAAAAATAAAAAACTTTTTTAAAAAATCTTTTTTGGGGGTCAAGATGTTTAATTAAAATATAGTATCATATAAAGAATAAGATGAATCACAAGTAGGAATTAAGATTTGTGGAAGAAATAACAACCTCAGTTATGCAGATGATACCACTCTAATGGCAGAAAGTGAAGAGGATCTAAAGAGCCTCTTGATGTGGTTGAAGGAGGAGAATGCAAAAGTTGGCTTGCAACTCAACATTAAGAAAACTAAGATCATGGCATCTGTCCCTCTTTTAATTCCTGGCAAATAAATGGGGAAGAAGTAGAGGTAATGACAGATTTTATTTTCCTGGACTTCAAGATCATCGCAGATAGGGACTACAGCCAAGAAATTAAAAGACAGTTGCTCCTGGGGAGGAAAGCTATGGCAAACCTAGACAGCATACTAAAAAGCAGAGACATCACCCTGCCAACAAAAGTGCGTATAGTCAAGGCTATGGTTTTCCCAGTTGCAATGTATGGCTGTGGAACTGGACCATAAGGAAGGCTGAGCGCCAAAGAATTGAGGCCTTTGAACTCTGGTGCTGGAGAAGACTCCTGTGAGTCCCTTGGACTGCAAGGCGATCAAACCAGTCAGTCCTAGAGGAGATCAACCCTGACTGCTCTTTAGAAGGCCAGGTCCTGAAGATGAAACTCAAATACTTTGGCTACCTAATGAGAAGGAAGGACTCACTGGAGAAGAGCCTAATGCTGAGAACAATTGAGGGCAAAAGAAGAAGGGGACGACAGAGAACAAGGTGGATGGATGGAGTAACTGAAGCAGTCAGCGTGAGATTAAATGGACTCCGGGGGATGGTAGAGGACAGGAAGGCGTGGAGGAACGTTGTCCATGGGGTCGCGATGGATCAGACACAACTTCCCGACTAACAACAACAACAAAGAACATGTGAAGAATGGTTGCAGGAACTGGGTATGTCTAGATTAATAAAAAGGACTAGGGGTGACATGATAACAGTGTTCCAATATCTCAGGGGCTGCCCCAAAGAAGAGGGAGTCAAGCTATTCTCCAAACTACCTGAGGGCAGGACAAGAAGCAATCGATGGAAACTAATTAAAGAGAAAAACAACTTAGAACTAAGGAGAAACTCCCTGATAGTTAGAACAATTACTCAATGGAATGACTTGCCTGAAGAAGTTGTGGGTGCTCCAATACTGGAGATTTTCAAGAAGAGACTGGACAACCATTTGTCTGAAAGCAAGTATCCTGCTTGAGTGGGAGGTTGGGCTAGAATTTTTACCCTTTGGTTCATCATAGGAGTTTATTTATTTATTAATCATATTTAGATGACCGCCCATGTCACAAGTAATAATTCAACACAATGAATAATAATCGACAATAATCAATAAAATCAATAATAATAATAATAATCAATAAAACAACAACTACAAAAATCAATCATTATAAAAGTATTAAACATCATTATTAAAATTTAAAAGATATAAACCACACAGAGAGAATAGACGTTCACTACAATGGAGCCATCTAAGAATGTTTCCAGCTCCCCAGGTCCACTGGGCATGGTGAGATACCAAGGTGTTGAGGGACTTCTGACTGATAACACTAATGGTGCTGGTCTCACTTCAGTGTGGGGCAGAGAAGACTCCTTTTCTTTACTTTATTTTTATTTCTATACCGCCCTTCTCACGAAGGATTCAGGGCGATGTACAGCCAAGATAAAAACACAAACATACAAAAATCGATAAAATTACAGTTTAAAACTATTATGCAGTTTGGCCCACTAGAATAAAACCCAAAATTAAAATAACAAATTTAAAAATCATTTAACTGTTTAGCCCCGCCTGTTGGAACATCAGGGTCTTGAGGGCATAGGTTGGGTGCCACAGCAAAGAAGGCCCACCTCCTGGGAGCCACCAAATGTAGATCCCTAGCACATGGTACCCACAACATGTCTTCTCTGCCCATCTCTCTATTGTGAAAGAAATTTCTCCACATGATAAGCAGAGATGGTATTCAGGAGGTTCTGACCAGTTCTGGAGAACCGGTAGCAGAAATTTTGTGTAGTTCGGGGGAACAGGTAAATACCACCTCTGACTGGCCCCGCCCCCATCTATTCTCTGCCTCTTGAGTCCCAGCTGATCGGGAGGAAATGGGGATTTTGCAATAACCTTCCCCTGCCACGCCCACCAAGCCATGCCCACGAAGCCATGCCACGCCCACCAAGCTACGCCCACAGAATCGGTACTAAAAGAATTTTGAATCGCATTATTGATGGTAAGTACAGGATTTTCATTAATAAACTCTTTCGTTAAGTGTAATTATCTTGGTATCTTATGCTGTGTAAACCACCTTCGCTATTTGACTTGTACATTTTAAATTAAATGACAACATCTAGGCTTAAATTCCTGATAGGTACCCATTTATCTCTACAATAACATTAAAATGGCAACAAATACAGTAGCATGTTACAACGCTGAAGACAGCTGGAAGTTTAGCTTAATAGTCTGAGTGTTCTATTCTTTTGGACCTACTGAAGAGATGATTTTATGAATATTGTTTTCTTTTTCTCCAAAAAGGTTCAACACAATTATATTTACCAAATTGAGCACTTAAACAAGAGTTTTCAATGTGCAAGTGAACCGATGCAAAGGAAACGTTCTTTATTCAATCTAGTTGAAATCCACTTATAGTTCTAACTCCCTTGATGACCTTCTAGAAAGGAAAATAAGCGGGAAATGTAGCTTTGGATTCATGAATAAATATTTGTACAAGCCAGTGATCTCTTGCCTGATGGAACTCTAATCAGAACTTCATTTCATTGATTGTAAAGCAAATGCTAGATTTGGGTAAAACAAATATTGGACTGGCCTCTGGATAGCCCTCTCTTAGGACTAAACTAGCAGCAAAGGTTAGTGCTGTGATTTTCAATATCTGGAGGGGAATATCAGCCAACCAAGAAAACTGCATTCCTAATGTTAACATCTGTAACCATGATATAAGATGTGTGTGTGTGTGTGTGTGTGTAGGTGGATGGGTGTGAACAACGTGTCATTTGTACCTCAATAACTGCCTGGTTTGGCACAGCAACCAAACAGGATAGGTACAGACCAGAGGTGGGATTCACTTACCTTCCCTACAGGTTCGCAAACGTGAACGTGCTGTGCATGCGCATTAGTTGTGCATTCCATCTGGGTGGGTGGGTGGGGCCTCCCGCAGTCGCCGCTACAGGTTCGTGTGATCCGGACAGAACCAGCTGAATCCCACCACTGGTACAGACCTCAACGGATAGTTAGGACTGCAGAAAAAAAAAAATAACTGCAACCAACCTGCCTTCCATTGAGGACTGGTATATTGCATGAACCAGGAAAGACCCCTGGTAGAACCCTCACATTCTGGACCCAACTGCTTCCCTCAGGATGCAACGCTATAGGGCATTGCATGCCAAAACAGCTAGACTGAAAGACGCACACACCCTTCCCCCCCTCTCGCCCCGTGTCACCACTCTGCTGAACACTTAATTCCCACAGTGCTGTTTTAGGCCTAAGAAATTTACCCTGTAGTAGGGCTGTATTGCTATTATACACTTTTCTCATCTTCTCATTTCTCCTCTTTTCTCTTCTTCCCATCTTTCCAGCTGTCTTCTCCCATTGGTATCTTATGATTTATCGCTTGTTGTTTGTATCTTATGATTAATGATTGTAACTATGATTTTTTTATCTATGACCTATTACTTCATTGCTGTATGTATGTACACTGAAGTCTTATGCACTGGAGACAAATTCCTTGTGTGTCCAATCACACTTACAAGAACTTAAAGGCCAATAAAGCATTCTATTCTATTCTATTCTATTCTATTCTATTCTATTCTATTCTATTCTATTCTGTTCTGTTCTGTTCTGTTCTGTTCTGTTCTGTTCTGCTCTGCTCTGCTCTGCTCTGCTCTGCTCTGCTCTATTCTATTCCCAATTCTGATTCTGATTCTATTTCTGATTCTGATTCTGATTCTATTTCTGATCCTGATCCTGATCCTGATCCTGATCCTAATCTAACTCTATTCTCATTCTCATTCTCATTCTGTTCTGTTCTATTTTATTCCTAATTCTAATTCCATTCTTATTCTATTCTTAGTCTAGTCTAGTCTAGTCAATTCTTATTCTATTCCATTTATATCAGAATTATTTAAAAGGCGCTTATCATGTATGTTAGCACTAACATATAATTCTATAGTTCAGAGTTTATTCCATGTTTAGTTCAATTGAAGCAAATCCCACCAATTTAGTGGGGGTTAGGAGTGGGAGGATTATGGGAGACACAAAAATGATTAATGATGATGTGAAACCTGGTTCATTTTCTTGGGTGTTTCAATTCAAAGGAAAAACCTTTATCCCTCAGTCTAGTCCACCTCCTTCCCAAAAAAGGAGCATAGAAAAATGAATTTATGGAATCTGGGAAAATATAACATCCTAAAATCAAATCTGCATGCTTTATTCCATGTAGCTTTGGTTCCTCTAATTCTGCAATCATTTTAATTGCTAAGAAGACTATAGTAAGCTGGTTTTGGATGCCAAAAATAACAGAGGATTGCTTCTAATGACTTAAACTGCTACAGTAAATAGCTTCTACTAAAACTGAAATGTTGTTTTGGGTGCAGCTTGAAAATGCACACTGTAGTTTAATTCATAGAGATGCCTGACATTAAGTTGAGTAATAAAATGGAGTTTCCAACATTCTTTCTCTTTACTTAATTGTTATTAAAATCAATAACCCAGATAAAAACATAAAACCAAAAACTTAACAGTCCAGGATATAATATTTTATGATGCATTTTAATTACAGGAACTCCAAAATTCGCCACAGTATTAGTAAGGCTAGCATTGGAATCAGAAAGTAGGAACTTTAGATAATAAAGACTTGTTTACCCTTTTTTCTTGACACCACATTTTCTTTTTCTTTTTAATGACCCTGTAATCCCTTGCATCAGAGTGGAGTCAGGGCAACTGGATGGAATTGAGTGTTTACTGGCTGGATGCCCTTCCTGATGCCTATGCAAAGTTCATAGCAGATATTTTCTCTTTGCATCCAGAGAGAGAAATATTTGCCACTACCTAGGATTGAACTCATAGCCTCCTGATTGTGAGGTGAGAGCTCCACCTCTAGGCCGCCATTCCAGGTAAGAAACCAGATATTTTTAGCAATTATGTCCTCCAAATTTGGTAACATGACTTGGAGCCATATGTTGTGGATCCATTGGCTGATATAGCTCCTTTGGGAAATCTGGATAGCCCCTGTAAGAAATGATGATGATCCTTATGCAAATATAAGATATCTTTGTGATGCTTATACTATTATTGCCACTCTCTAACTCTGCAATCATAGAGTCCACATCATCGGCATCCTTCAGTCTCAAGAGACTATGGTATCGTGCTTTGGAAAGAGGTCCTAAAACAGCATTTGGTGTGACTAAAAAAGCCAATTCGAGAGTGGCAATCCCTTCCACACTGAGGGCAGATATATTCTGTCCCCTGCCCAGCCCCCAGATTTTGCTAAATATGGGACTGCCTCTTTGCCTCAGCCTGCTGAACAAGTATCTCTTCGAATTGGAGAAGGTCATGCTGCGTCTTTAGCCTCCAAGCTGAACGATCGGAGGTCAAGGTTTCCCAGTTGTTAATGTCCATTCCCAGGGCCTTTAGGTCCCTCTTGCAGATATCCTTATATCGCAGCTGTGGTCTCCCTCTGAGGCACTTTCCCTGCACTAATTCTCCACACAGGAGATCTTTCGGAATCCGACCATCAGCCATTCTCACAACATGCCCAAGCCAGCTTAGATGTCGCTATTTCAATACTGTATACATGCTAGAAATTCCAGCACATTCCAAGACTGCGCTATTTAGAACTTTGTCCTGCCAGGTGATGCCAAGAATTCGTCGGAGACAGCACATATGAAAGGTGTTCAACTTTCTCTCCTGCCATGCATAGAGGGTCCAAGACTCATTGCAGTACAAGAGTGTGCTCAGGACGCAGACTCTATAGACCTGGATCTTTGTATGTTCCGTCAGCTTCTTATTAAGCCATACTCTCTTTGTAAGTCTGGAAAATGTGGTGGCCACTTTACCAATACGTTTATTCAGCTCACTACCTATAGAGAGAGTGTCAGAGATAGCTGAGCCGAGATATACAAAGTCATGGACGATCTCCAGTTCTTGTGCAGAGATTGTAATACAAGGAGGTGAATCCACGTGAATCCATGTGAAGAATCCACATATGGCTGAATTATTTATCATAGCTATGTTTCATACACTGCAGTTAGTAAATCATCTGGTTAATGCTACACTGAACTTGTTTGGTGTTTTTGTGGTTTGCAACCTTATGCAAACCTGCTTGATTTATTTTTTACTTTAATGCATTTTTACTTAATGCATTAAAAAGCCCAGTGGTTCAGAAACCTTGTTTAAGTACATTATGTAAACACAAATAAATCACTATGGAGCAAGCATTGTGGAAAAGTAGGGGATGTAAGATCCTAATCCTCATGTCTATGGAGAAAACCCTGAGTCCAGAAGTGATGCCTGATCCAGAATTAGGCATTCACTGTCTTGCAATTTTCCCTAATTAGGAATCCTTAACCTATATTTTATAGCCTATCTATTCCAATTTGCTTGGAGAAGGGCTTATGTCCTACGCCTGTTTGGATTATTTGTCTATTTACTCAGTGAATATAGAACATAGAATAATAGAGTTGGAAGGGACCTTGGAGGTCTTCTAGTCCAACCTCCTCAGAGGTGTGTTTCAACAGGTTCTGACCAGTTCTGGAGAACTGGTAGCAGATATTTTGAGTAGTTCAGAGAACTGGTAGTAAAAATTCTGACTGGCCCTGCCCCCATCTATTCTCTGCCTCCCGAGTCCCAGCTGATTGGAAGGAAACGGGGATTTTGCAGTATCCTTCCCCTGCCATGCCCACCAAGCCACGCCCAGCAAGCCACACCCACAGAACCAGTAGTAAAATAATTTGAAACCCACCACTGAACCCCCTGTTCGAGCAGAAGATCCTATACCAGGGATGTCAGACTTGATTTCATTGAGGGCACGTCAGGATTGTGCTTGATCTTGGGAGGGTGGAAGGGCATGGCCAGGGGGTGTGGCCAGCTTGATGTCACTCATGTCGAGGGCACCTGTGCTCTGCCAGCAAAAACGGGCTCCCAAGCTCCATTTCCAGCTTCAACGGCCTCCTACAACCTTCTGCCAGCAAAAATGGAGCTCATGAGAGATGCTGGGAGAGGCACCATGGGCTGGTCCTTCACTGTTTCCCATGGGTCAGATTTAAGCACCCCATGGGCCAGATATGGCCTGCAGGCCTTACGTTTGACACCCCTGCCCTATATCATTTCAGAGAACTAGTTGTCCAGTCTCTTTTTGAAAACTTCCAGTGATGGAGCACCCACAACTTCTAAAGGCAACCCATTCCAATGGTTGATTGCTCTCACCATTAGGAATTTTTGGTTGGAAAGGTTGCTTCTCTTCTTGGCTAGCTTCCATCCATTTTTTTTTTCTTGTTTTGCCTTTTGGTGCTTGGGAAAATAGATTGACCCCCCTTCTTCTTTGTGGCAGCCCCTGAGATATTGAAACACTGCTATCGTGTCAACCCTAATCCTTCTTTTCATTAGACTAGACCAGGGGTCAGCAACCTGCGGCTCTGGAGCCACCTGTGGCTCTTTCAACCTTCTGCTGCTGCTCCCTGCTGCTGGTCGACTCCACAATTGATAGGGCTTTTGGTTAGGGCAGGTAGGGCAGGAAAAAAGACGCTGCGCTAGGAGCAGACTCAATGGTGGGGGAACTGGACTTCCACTCGGCAGAGGAAAAAGGACGCTTCACTAGGAGGAGTCTCTATGGTGGGGGAACTGGACTTCCGGTCAGCTCCAGAATTGAATGGGGGGCTTCCAGTTAGGACCTATGTGGCTCTTTGAGTATTTAAGGTTGCTGACCCCTGGACTAGACATACCCAATTCCTGTAACTGTTCTTCGTATGTTTTGTATCCCTTCAGCACATAATTATTCTTGTTTTAGAACAGTGTTGTCTGCTCCAAAGAATAACAGCTCATAATAGTTTGGTATGGAACATTTTCTCTGAATGTGCTGAACAGTTTCCTGGGGAAAGTCCATTTTTGAAGAGCAGTATACCAATTTTGAAATCAATATATCATATAGCTAAAGGAGAAGCTACACAGATAGACCTCAGTTAATAGCAATTGGAACCAGAATCACTATTTGTACAGTGCAATGTCATGTGACTATGCTACTCAGCAATTGCAGCTCCAATAATCCTAGTTGTCATTATTAAGCAAGGACCACATGGATCACTGCATGAGCACCTCACGCAAATGCAGCTTCTGACTTCCTGCCAGCTTCTCCGTTGACTTTGCTTGTGGGAAGCAGTCAGAGAACATCAGAAAGCATGATTGCATGAACTCTGATGACCAGTCATAAATCTCCCTCATTTAATGCTGTCATAAGTTTGAACAGTCAGTGAATGATGAAGCTGAGGACTATTTCTATAATATGCAGACCAGGAGTGAAATCCAACAGGTTCTGATAGGTTCTGGAGAACCAGTAGCGGAAATTTTGAGCAGTTCGGAGAACCGGCAAATACCACCTCTGGCTGGCCCCAGAATGAGGTGGGACTGGAGATTTTGTAATATCCTTCCCAGGAGTGGGGAGGGAATGGAGATTTTGCAGTAGCCTTCCCCTGGAGTGGGGAGGGAATGGAGATTTTGCAGTAGCCTTCTCCTGGAGTGGGGGGGGAATGGAGATTTTGCAGTATCCTTCCTCTGGAGTGGGGAGGGAATGGAGATTTTGCAGTAGCCTTCCCCTGCCATGCCCACTAAGCCACGCCCACAGAACCAGTAGTAGTAAAAAAAAATGGATTTCACCATTGAGGCAGACCAGGGGTGTCAAACTCACAGCCCGTGGGCCGGATGCATCACGTGCTGGCCCCGCCCCCGGCTGGTTTAGCAAATGGGAGAAAAGTCCTGATACAGCATGTGAAGCCGCCATGAGAACGTGAGTTTGACACCCCTGATTTAGACTATCTATAATTTCTGAATCACCAAATCCCAGCCCAAACAGCCTGTAGCAATTTGTCCTTTTGAAACTCTCTTTTTTCATTTCTTGCTCGAATGCAAAAAAAAAACAACTTTGACTAAAAGGGCCTGTCTGGAAAAATGAATTACTTCTGTATGTTGTCAAATGCACAATCTGCCTGAGTTTTCTACAAAGAGAATATATGTTGAAAAGATGGCTGTGCAAATGAGCTTGCTGTTTGACATGGGCGCAAACACCCTTCACCACTAGGAAAACTCAAGGCTGCCATCAAAATAATCACTGAATGTTCATACTAAGAAAACTACGCTCCCATTTTAAGAGATGTGTATTCAACGATAGCTGAAGGCACAGCAATCTAGGAACTATTTTTATGCTTGCAATTTCAGACAATGTGAAATGATCTTACAATATTGTGCCCTATGTCATACAAATGATGAGAGATGGGGTTTTTGCATTTCAGATTTAATCTTGCACTCAAGACACACCAGCGGGCAGGACAAGAAAAAAAATGGTTGGAAACTGATCAAAGAGGGAAGCGTCCTGGAATGAAGGAAAAACTTCCTAACAGTGAGGACAATTAACCAATGGAATGGCTTGCATCCAGAAATCGTGGGCACTTCATCAGGTTTTTAAGAAGAGACTAGATCTGAATCTGAATAGTACAGATACTCCTACTTGAGCAAGGGGCTAAAGACCTCCAAGGTCCCTTCCCGCTCTATTCTATTCTATAGTGGATAAAATTTACCATCCACATTGACTTAGTGAATTAGATGGATCAACAGCCTGACTCTAGCAACTAACTTCCTAATCTTCTGTGTTTAGCTTCTGGATTGATAAACTTATTATTACAGTATCCATGCAGGTTGTGTCTCTCACACTAAGTAAGAATAATTATCCAACCAGGCAAGATGAACAGAAAATGTCTTATGGGTTCCTTGGTGCTCCCTGAACTTGGTTGTTTTCTTGCAGAGGTTTCATTATCCAACTAGTTACCATCATCCCTGCTAGAAGGGACTTGGTCAAATAAAGAATTCTATTCTATTCTATTCTATTCTATTCTATTCTATTCTATTCTATTCTATTCTATTCTATTCTATTCTATTAATTCTACTCTACTCTAATTCTATTCTGTTCTACTCTACTCTACTCTACTCTACCTACTCTGCTCTATTCTAATTCTATTCTCTTCTACTCTACTCTAGTCTACTCTAGTCTACTCTAATTCTATTCTATTCTATTCTATTCTATTCTATTCTATTCTATTCTATTCTATTCTACTCTACTCTACTCTACTCTACTCTACTCTACTCTACTCTACCTACTCTGCTCTGCTCTGCTCTGCTCTACTCAATTCAATTCAATTCAATTCAATTCAATTCAATTTTAAGGGGTCTTTATTTGCAGGATCGTTGCAAGGTGAGAAAAGTGAAGCAAGGCATATAACCCTAACCCAAACACTTGCATGAAGGCTAGAATAGAAATCAAATAAATAACACAAAAGAGTGTAACTTAAATCTTTTGCAATTACAACACAGAATGCTAGAGAAGACTGTTAAACCAATACAATAATAAAATTTGTTGGATGTCAGTCCTTTGCTTCCTTTTGGGAAAAAAAAGTATGCTTAAGCATTATAACTAGAATTACAGATTAGTCCTTGATTTACAGCTATAAATGAACCCAGTTGTAAGTCATGCCGGTCATTAAGAGTCACCATAGGATCATGCCCGATTTTACAACTTTTTTTGCAATGTTCATTAAGCAAATGAAGCAGTCAGAAAGTGCATGGAATGAAACGCTGAGTCAACCTTGAGCTGGTCAGAATTGAACTCTTGGCAATAGGCAGAATTAGCCTGCAATATTGCATTCTAACCACTGCGCCACCATGTTCCTTAAATGCTTTTTTCCAGTGAAAATATCATAAATCACAATCACGTGACTGCAGGACACGGCAAACATAAATCTAGGCTGATTGCTGAGTGCCCAAAATGCGATCATATGACCTAGGTGGTGGCCATTGACACTTTTAAACTGAGTTGTAAGTAGCCCTGGAGCTGACCATCGTAACTTTAAACAGTTACTAAGCAACTGGTCGTAAGTTGAGGAATCCTAAAACAATTAGTCGATATACTCAAATGTTAAAATCTGTAGAAAATTAAGATCCCCACAACGTGACTAGGGAAGGAATACAGTTGTAATATCTCCTGCTTTTCGTTACATTTGTTAAGAAGGAAACACAATCAGAATGGGTCATCAATCTTCTGATCACATGTTTCACAGTCTTAGATTCTAAATTCATAGTTCATTTTAATATATTAAGTGTGTGGCATCTTTTTCTTTTTTCTTTTTTGAATTTTTATAAAATCTGCAAATATAGCACAAAGAATGCATACTAAAAGCTAATATTCACACATTTGATTTAGAGAAATGTAAAGAATGTAAATATAATTCTTTTATATACAGTTTAAATCCAAATTTACAACTGCATCATTTTCATGGAGGAGGTGGCATAGATTGAACAGAGATTTGAGTTGTAGAAATTCAGCAAACTGAAAAGATGCTATATAAAACTGGTATCATGAATTCCTAGTGTCTTCAAAAAATAGAGCAGTTCTTAAATGCTAATTTCCATTAGAAATAGCTGGGAAATCCACTTATTTTATCTTTTTATTTTATCTGGCATCTTTTTATTTGTACTTTAGATGTTTAAAAACTTAGTCTAAACTATTTTTTGGCATTCTAATTATTCATTCTGTACAAATCTTGCCGTCTTGGGCTGACTTTTTTCAAATATTTCTGCGAAGGACATCATTATAAAAAAATAATGTTAGGAAATTGATTTTTCATGTTATTTTCCCATTTGTAAAAGTAAACATATAGACTGCCAGATTCTTCTTGGGAATATTTCTAGAGAACATAACTTCTGTGAGTAAACATTAAAGAAATTAGCATGCATCTTGACTCAATGGTGCAGGCATCCTTTAAAAAAATACATAAATAATAAAATTGCCCAAACTTTTTCAGGATTGTCAGATTTTATGAGTTCGGAAGCCTAATTTCATGATAGCCTAGTGATTTTTTGGAGTCTGATGAAACAATTAAATTTGGGGATGTTGTAGACCAGGGGTGTCAATCTGGTCTGTGGGGCTGCCCTGGAAACAGCACTGGATGGGCCTGCAGTGCCTCTACCAGTGAAAATGGAGCTCTAGGGGCATGCACGACTGACTCAAGCTCCATTTTTGCTGGCAGAGGGCTAGCAAAACAAACTAAAAAAAAACCCCTGAGAAATGATTTCCCTTTTGTATCTGAGCATCCAAGAAGGAACAGGAAAGGAGAAAGGGAAACAAAGAAAAAGAAGGAAAAATGGGAAGAGAGCAAGGAAGGAAAAAATAGGAAAGAGGGAAAGGAAGAAGAAAAGAGAACAAAGAGAGAAGGAAAATGAAAGGAAGGAAGGAAGGAAGGAAGGAAGGAAGGAAGGAAGGAAGGAAGGAAGGAAGGAAGGAAGGAAGGAAGGAATTTATAGTGAGAGTGAAGGAGGGTCTGAGGGAAGTCCTGACTTAGCACTAGGCCACCACAGGTGCCTTTCACATGAACGATGGTGAGTTGGCCACACCCACCCTAGCCATGTTTTCCCCAGCCACGCACACTCCACCCCCCCAAGGTCAAACAAAATGCAGCCCTCAATGAAATCGAGTTTGAGACCCCTGGTCTTCATAGATAGATGTTCCTTCATTAAACTAGGAAGTTCATCTTTTGCTGGATGATCAAGAGTGGCTGGGAGGGGAGGGATAAGGTGGGACCAGGCATGGTGAGGAGAGGCTGGGCGAGGTGAGGTGCCCCACAATATGAGCCCACCCAGTCACATGACCACTCAGCCACGCCTGCCCAGTGGGTCATTAGGGCAGAGAACAGTTTGTTAAATTCTCTGAATCCCACCACTGATCAGGACCTATTTTTTCTCTTCTTTTTGACCATCGAAGTAAGAAAAAACTTTTTCCTCTGCATTACACCAGCGCTGCTTATTACTTAAGAGTGATTGATAGCAATTATGGCTTTCAAATAGGACAGATTGCAAGCAATGTTCTAATCACTTTTGGCAATAAAATAGAAAATATTATGATAAGCAAAGGAGATGCTCTGAGTACAGATGACTTGGCATCTGTAGTCGCTGGGCAAATACAGCTTTCCGCAGGTTCCTGTCCTCGTTGGAAGATTTCGAACTGTTCATCAACAAAACAAAATCATAACTGAGCAAAGACATTGATTGCTCTGCTTTTCTGAATCAAAATATGTTGTGTATGAAGAGGCTTCCCTTCCATCCTATCCCAACAGGAGCCATATTTCTTATCAGCTGGATGGCAGTGGTTAATGCTAAGTAAGTTCTCCTTATTTATTCATTCGATTTTTATGGTCACTCATTTGCAGAATGACTGACTTTGGCGAAGTCTAGTTCTGAGCAACACGCTGAATTTTATAGCCCAACTAAAGTGGATGTTTGAACATGCTTTGGAAGCAGCTTCAGCAAATTGGAAGATAAACTATCTGAGACAGAGAAACCACCTCGTAGAAGGGATGCATCCAGGACTTTTTAGCTTCTAGACGGAGTTTAAGTGTGAGAAATAAGAATTATTCCTGTAAAAGTATAACCCGAGCTACGCCATTTTAAGTGCTTTATTTTACCTTGTATAAGCTGATTATATAACTGAACTAAAAGAACATAATAAAATTGTTCCAAAAGGCTTGTTTTTGCAGGATATATGATGCATATTTTTGAGGAAATGGATGTTCTGGTAATTGCTGATGTTCTGGTAAAATTCCAGAATGGGCTTGTTTTGGGCCCTGCCGTTCTAGAAGGGGAAGTACACAAATGGTATTTTTGTGGGGTATTTCTACTGGGAAAATGGGGAATTTTCAGGGCAGAACATGTACCAAATATGTCATATAAGATCTGAAACTGATGCTCAAGGGAATTACGTGTATTCCTGATGTATTGGACCCTGTATTCTGAAAAACGTATTTAAACGATGTAAGCTGAATTTTACTTTGTTCCTTTCCTCCAGAGAGGAACCCTTTGCAAAGTTCATTAATAAAAACTGTCTTGGCTTGTTCATATGTCTCTGTTTTCTATTTAAAAGGTAATGGTGATTTCCTGAATTTCACATTAAGTAAAGGTTCCCCTCACACATACAGTTTGTGCTAGTCATTCTAAGGGGCGGTGCTTATCTCCGTTTCAAATTTGAGGCTGTGCCGCCCACATCACCCCACCCACCTGCCGGCCACTGCTGGCCCCCGCTCTTCAGCCAAGTGTGGCCCTTGCCTTCGCAGGCAGCTGAAGTGAGCAGAGTGGTGCAAGCTCCATGGGCTGGAACTGCAAGGTAAGGCCAATGGCTGGGGAGGGAAATCCACTCCTGGCCCACTGCCCTTGGCCCAAGGGCCACCTCGGGGATGGTGGACACAGCGAGACTCTAGAACAGTGTTTCCCAAACTTGGCTATTTTAAGGTGCATGGACTTCAACTCCCAGAATTCCCCAGACAGTATGGCTGGTTGAGGAATGCTGGGAGTTGAAGTCCATACATCTTCAAAGGGTCAAGTTTGGGAAACACTGCTCTAGAACAGGGGTGTCAAACTCAATTTCATTGAGGGCCCCATCAGGGTTGTGTTTGACCTTGCGGGGGCCAGGGGGTAATCTAAATTGGTTAGGGTGTGTGTGTGTGTGGCTGGAGAGTGTGGCCAGGGTGGCATGGCCAGCTCAATGTCACTCATCAAAGCTCCATTTTCACTGGCAGAGAGCTGCAGAAGACTGTCGTGGCTGAAAATGGAGCCCGGGTGTGTCGCATGTGGCCTCCCTGAGCTCCATTTTTTTTTTTTTTTGGCAGAGGGCTGCAGGAGGCCGTTGCAGACAAAAATGGAGTCAGGGAGGGCCAAGCTCCATTTTTACTGGCAGAGCTGTCACAGGCCAATCCTTCACTGTTTCCAGGGCAGGCCAGATCTAAGCACCCAGTGGCCCAGATCCGGCCCTCAGGCCTTGACACCCTTGCTCTAAAACAATAGGGAAGCTACAACCACTGTTAAAAATCACTTTGTTTTCCTTTACAGAGTTTCCTGGTCCTCGATTATCAGCTTCACTGGACTTGGTAGTGATTTATCTCTGTGAGAAGAAATGTCACAGTGACATTTCTTTCTTGTATTGGACTTGTCAGCGAACAGACTTAGTTGTCCATAGCATAAGATTGCCACTTTTATGGACTGCTTGAACAGTTGCTCTTTGATTGTGGCTCATAATTTATAGGACACTTTTGTCCGGCTCTTATTCTTAGATGAGCAGTTTCACATATCCTCAATATCTCATCAAGCAGTGGGATTGGCGGATGAAATGGACCCAGAAATATCTGGTCTGTATCATTTTATTATATAATTTTTAGCTGAATTCATTTATAAGAATTCAGTACATAATTCTACAAAACAATTCCACAAAACAATTCTCATATTTTGCTAGTCTTGGATACCATCCCATTTATTTTCATCAACTTTATCTCAATTTTGAGTTCTGCCGTTAGCTAAACATTATAAGAGTTACAAGTCCAGCATGAGAAGCACAGTTATGAACTCTATGGTTGATGAGAACCTCTCTTTTTTTTCAGATCATCATTGGACAGTTTTGGCCAGGGTTGTATAGTGTGGGAAATGGTTTGGTTATCTATCCAGTACTGTCTGCTCAATAGCTATTCCAGAAACTTGTCAATTATTATTTAGGGTTTCTCCCATTGTCTATGGAGTTTCTCAGTCATCCAGGTCATGAATGTTCCACAGATGCTGTTTCAAAAGGTAACTGAACTTTTCCTTGAAGATGTTCTGCTTCTCATCCAAGAAGCTTCTATAGTTCTGATTGAGGATGGAAAGATGGTGGAGGATGGAAGGATTTCTATTTGTTGCAGTCATCTGGTCATTGTCGAGCCTGGCATGCTCAACACTACTGGAATGGGAAGGAGGAGCGGCGGTGAACAATAGAAGCCGCAAGGACGCCTCGGGAGATGCAGCATAACACTGATTTGGTGAAGGTGGCACTCGGTGTAAGCAGCATGGTTATAGGTGGTGGGGAGTCATGAATAGGGCTACTCTGAAGAAAAGCCGTGAGGCGCTCCAGGATGAAGACGCTGAGAAGTAAAAGGGTGGGGCCCCGGAAGGAACCACTACAGCTGATGAGAAGCCGCCCGATCACATGAGGAATGACGGGGCGGGACGAGGGGATAAAAAGCGCTATGAGACGGATGCTTGTAACGCCAACTTTATAAGGTTTTGTTACTCAGTGTTGTCTTGTATCTGACAAAAAGCATTAAACCAGCCCTCAACTCTTTTGATGTGTCTGGCTGTTTTCTCTTGCTGCCTCCGTGCTGTGTGGGATAAGGAGCTGAGAGACATTAGCCCTTTTTGTGAGAGTCATTGAGGCCACTTGGAGATTTACCTGTGCCCTCAGGGTCACATAAATAGTGAAAATGTTTGTGGAACTTTCTTGGAACTGCTGAAAGGACTATGTTGAAACAAGGGATAGGGTGGTGTCTTATCCCTCCTCCTCTGTTGAAAGAGGACTGTCCAACCTTAATGTAGATTACCTCTTTAACCCCTTTTTCAAACCAGAGGTCCTTTCAGAACAGAATGTGGACTTTGTCTCCCATTGTCACCCAGACCAATGCTATGATTGATAGCAATTATGGCTCTACACGGAACAATGACACATAGCAAAAAGCACCGTATTAATACTATTTTCTTCATTAAGGCAAATCAGACTTTGTAGTCCACAGCCAAAGGCATAAAGGTGGTTCTGAGCTTTGGTTCACACAACAATTTGCATCTTCTGTGCTTCATGATAGTGATGAAATCTTAGATTATTCTAAGATTCTTTATTGGCCAAGTGTGATTGGACACACAAGGAATTTGTTTTTGGTGCAAATACTCTCAGTGTACATAAAAGAAAAGATACATTCATCAAGAATCATAAGGTACAACACTTAATGATAGTCATAGGGTACAAATAAGCAATCGAATCATACTAGGAATCAATATAAATCGTAAGGCTACAGCAACAAGTTACAGTCATACAGTCATAAGTGGGAGGAGATGGGTGGTGGGAACGATGAGAAGATTAATAGTAATGCAGACTTAGTGAATATTTTGACAGTGCTGAGGGAATTATTTGTTTAGCAGAGTGATGGTGTTGGAAAAAAACTGTCCTTGTGTCTAGTTGTTCTGGTGTGCAGTGCTCTATAGCGTCGTTTTGAGGGTAGGAGTTGAAACAATTTATATCCAGGATGTGAGGGGTCTGTAAATATTTTCACAGCCCTCTTTTTGACTCGTGCAGTATACAGGTCCTCAATGGAAGGCAGGTTGGTAGCCATTGTTTTTTGGCACCTTACCCTGTGTGCAATTCTTTGTAGGAATTAAAAACAGCTGGAAACCTCACCACATATGTTGATTTTCTTCATCTATCATTAAACCTTCTGTTAACAGCATTATTTTTTCTTTCTTTCTGCATTTATTGCAATGGAGGTTTAGTAGTTATATACGCTGCAGTCCATAACACCAAGAATCTTCTCTGCCTCTGACTATGAACATCAGCAGGTCAATTTTTCACAGAGTTGTGACGATGCTGATTGCTCAACAAAACAACATCCAGCTGAATGCGGGAAAGTGCTTCCCCACTGGAGAAGGATGTAATTTTGAACATTGTCAAAGGCAATTGAATTATTTCTTCATTAGGATGTGGTTCCCCTCCCCCTTATTTCCCGGAGTGAGCTCTTTTGCCACATTAAACTGAAGCATTTGCCTTGGAGAATAGGTGCATACGGGAGGTTGCTAACGGCACATAACAAGTTGCTAATCATGGGGAAATAATAATGGCTTTTTCATGGTCCATTGTCATTTAGTTATCTACATGCAAGGAGTACCCTCTATGTGAAAATGTCCCCATTAGCAAGGGGGCATAAAAGGCCGATCTATTTATTTTGCAGCGTGCAATTGCTGCAGAGGTAAAAGGGCTAAGTACACATTACAGGCTAATGTGCTTAATGCTGTTCCAGTCCTGGCTTTTTAATCACTGAAACATCTTCAGCAGGAGGCAATTTAGGATGGACATGTAGTAGAGGTGTGCTTAACGGCTTCCTGGTTTTGTCAATCTTGCCATTGCCACTTGAATATTTTTTTTGTCCCCTAATACAGGGGTCAGCAACCTCCCTGTCACTCAAAATATGTGTCACAACCGCCAATGTGCGACACCTGCCGGCACGCAATTTATTGAGCTTTTCAATCCCTGGTAGGCCAACCATGGATAAATCCAGGAAAAGAAAAGTTTCAGAAGAAAACAGAACATTTAATTCAACTACATATGCTAGTTTTGTGGCCGCTCAAGAAATAGTCAAGCACGGGAAGGGTTTTGTGGCTCCCGGTGTTTTCTTTTCTGTGGGAAATGGGTCCAAATGGCTCTTTGAGTGTTTAAGGTTGCAGACCCCTGCCCTAATAGGATGGCAGAGAACATCTGAAGTTCAGGGCATGAAATCCATTTTGGCTAATCAGATTCTAGCAAAATTTAAAGGAAAACATCCTAAAGTTAAGAACCCTTCGCTAATGGAACCAGTGAGATGGAGAAATGATGGACTTCCTCTTTGCTGGAAGTTTTTAGAAACCAGAGAAACTCTTTCAGGGTTAAATTCATTTGGATTCTTGTGCTAAGCAATGTGACCTAACTATCCAATTCTAACTCTGATTCTATGACTCTGTACAGGTATGGTAGTCTTCCACTTAGGACCACAAGTGAGCCTGAATTTTGTGTTACTAAGCAAGAGTTATGAAGTGAGTTTTAAATAAGGAGCACATCTTTTGAAGTTGAGTCTCTTATAGTGATTTAAGGTGTTGGCTCTTCAGCCATTTGGTAAATTGTATGATTCAGAAAAATAATGAATGCCTTTGCTCAATATTGATTTTCTTAAATTTATTTGTTTGTTGTCTGTCTGTCTGTCTTTTTATCTAGCTATCTTGTAGATGAGTTAAATCATTGGGTTTTGTCTGCTCTCCTCCTGTTGTGGCCTGTTAGCGGCCTGTGCAGCTAGTAGCTGATTCCGACAGGAAGAAGGCTGGTGTTGTGCTGTGCCAGCAGCCTGTGCAGCTGGCACTCGAGTTGGGCAATGAGGAGGCTGGAGAAGATGTGGTGCCAGAGGTAGGGATTCAGCCAGGGCCTTCAGAACCTCCAGAATCTCCTATACGTGAAGAGGAAGAAGAGGAGGAGCCTCTTCTTGATGCACGGGTACACACAGCTGCCAAAAGGCAGGAGTGGCTCTGCAGGAGGAGGTCTCCTCAAGAGTAAGGCTTGGGGATAATTGACCAATCCCTTAGCTTATTTAAGGAAGGACAACGACTGAGGCAATTTGCAGAGAACAACTTCGTTCACTCTCCTTCACGTCTTGATCTTAGTTCTCTTATCAGTTTCCTGCAAATTTCTTCTGGGCTTTCTGCCAACCGTAGTAAGATTACAATTATTTATTCTTTGGATTCTTGTAGGCTGTTAATAAAGTTAATTAACAGCCTTTGTTTGAAAAAGACTGATTTAATTTAGTAAACTAAGGTTTGTACAGACTTTGTGTGTGCTGCATTCTTTGGGGTCCGTAACTGGTGCAGAACAGGTCTTTGGTGGTCTCTGAACATGGCTGTTTTCTTGCAGACATTCCATTACCCAACTAAGTTACATCATCAATGAGATGAAGTGCAACTATTGGTAGGAGTCCAACTATCAACAAATCTAAACCTATGTCCTTCTTGTAACTAGGGCCCTTAGAAGTGAGTTATCCCAACTCATCATTTTTCTAAGCTAAAATCATTCCTGCCACTCAACACTTACTTCTAAAAATCCTCCAGTTCTTTCATTATTTTAGCTGTGATTTTTTTATAGGTCAGATTACCATATGGCATTCTTATAAACAGGATGTGCATTTGTGTGTACCTCTGTGTGTGTGTGCGCACACACATGCATATGTGTGTATAATAGGAGTAGCTTATTTAAGAAGCATGTGTGATCAAACAAGGAAAGGAATTAAAAATGAATGGGTTCTGAATTATTTTGGACTGGACACAAAAATGACCTTGATGCAGTTTGACCATATGAGAGAATATTCAATCTAATTTTAATATAAAGAGAATAAGTAAGGATTGAATTTTTTTAAAAAAGCATGAAGGAAAAAGGAAGAGGGGGAGAATTGATAAATCTGGTTGAATGGAGTTACTGAGAACTTCAAAAAGAGGTAGAATAGAGAAGTTTAAATCAGAAAAAAAACCGATGTGTGAATCAATATGTGGATATATTGGAATTGTGTTAAGAAGAGGAAGACATGGAAATCTCTAGTGAATAATGCTGGTATAAACCAACTACAGTTAATATTTCTTTTCCTTTATTCTTATTTCATCCTTTAATGTCTATGGCTAATTATTTCTTAGTTCCTTTCTCCTTTTTTCCCCCTAACACTGCACAAAAGGAATAGTGTGATCAATATGTATGCATGTCGGATTTTATTTTATTTTTTTGGGTCTCCTTTTGAACAATGGAAGAAAAAAAATTATATTTGCCAGCTTACTAAAACACCACATAAAGATGTATTAGCCCAGCCAACAAGGAAATACACACACTTTGGCACCAAGTTTTCCGTTAGAAGAAAAAGATAATAACTAAACCCTTGTGAATTAGGTAGTCTTGCCTTGGACATACAGCAATTGATGGCATTGTAGTTTTGAAAATGGAGTTCTACTCAAAAAGAGTCATTTCAGTGATAATACCACTTTATAATGCCTTGGTAAGACCAACTTGGAATAGTCTATCCAGTTTTGGTTGCCATAATATAAAAAAGTTGTTAAAACTCTAGAAAGAGTGCAGAGAAGAGCAACGAAGATGATTAGAGGACTGGAGTGTCCTTCAGATGGTTTCAGATGCTATCATGACTTTTTGACCTCCACTCCAGGGGTGAAATCCAGCAGGTTCTGACAGGTTCTGGAGAATCAGTAGTGGAAATTTTGAATAGTTCAGAGAACCGGCAAATACCACCTCTGGCTGGTCTCAGAGTGGGGTGGGAATGGAGATTTTGCAATATCCTTCCCCCACGAGTGGGGAGGGAATGGAGATTTTGCAGTATCCTTCCCCTGCCACCCCACCAAGCCACATTCACAGAACTGGTAGTAAAAAAATTAAATTTCACCACTGCTCCACTCACATCTGTCAAGATTGAACTGCTTTACTTCTTTCAAATCTTAACGCTTTTCAGCTTGCCAATGAACTGGGGGGAGGGAAGGGGGAAACAGAATGCTGAGAATGTGTGCGTGGATAGTGAGAGCCTGGCAACCATCAAGGTCACCTCTGCAAGTGCTTGAGATGAGAACAATACAAAGAGTTGGATTGTTCCCATAACAAAAAGACATCTCATAATTGGATAATGAGATCAGACAGGGATGGGGAGAAAGGGAAGCTATTGTTTAACTAGGTAAGCCTTTGCATGGGAAAACCAGAGCTGGTTTTGACTCTTCATGTTGTGTCCTGCCAGCAGAGCTGGCAGCAGATTTGGACAGTGAGGAGGTTGGGGAGGAACATGGGCCAGTCCTGGAGTCTGGGGAAGGCTCGGACGATGGCTCTGAGTTGGAAGCAGAGAGGGGCCAAGGCCATCTGGTAGTTCTTTGCTGCCTCTGGAGTCTCCAGAGTCTGACATCAGCGAGGCAGAAGAACAGTGTGAGCCTGTTCCCATGCACAGAGCTGCCAGGAGACAGGAACAATTAAGGAAACAGGATCGATTTGGGAATAAGGTTTGGAGATGACTGGGCCCTCCCATAAGACATAAAAGAGAAGCGAACGGGACATGAGCTTTTGCAGGAAGCAATTAGTTCATCTGGCCGATTCAAGATTTGAAAATTCTGTTTGTGACTCTGTGCCAAGTTTGACCTCGCCCTGCATCTGGAAATTAGCTCTTTGGCAGCGTTCCACATGAGATAGGTGAATGTTGATAAAGTTCCTCTGAAAGACTGTTTATCAAGCCTTGCGGACTGTAAATGAAAGTAATTTACAGCTGTATGAATTAAATAGATTTGCCAGGACTACGTTTGTGCTGTTTAATTTCTAAGGAAGCCCAAGTCAGAGCACTTCAGTAGCAAAATGGTGTATCCAATAAAGTTTTACTTTTGGAAATTCAAAGCATCTGAGAGTGTTTACTTATTTTGAGTTCACTAATCAGACAGTTGACACCCTGCTTCTCCAAATATATATTTTTTTAATGTTTACTAAATGTGTCCTGAAGATCGATTGACAAAACAACTGGCAGTCATTTTTAAGTTGGTCTGAGATAGAACAATCTTGAGTTGTTTCCATCTCCTGTGTATGATCACCTCACAATCATCTTGGTGGCCATTGGGAAAATAAAATAATTAAGATGGGCCTTGGCCTAATCTAGCAGGCTACTTTTATGTTGCTATGTCACATTCTTCTCCAGATTCCATTTATTCAACAGAGTTGCAAAACATTATTCATCATATTTATACGATGCCATTTTTGGAGGAGGTATTTCTTTGGAAAGAGAAGAGCACATCATCATGCACATGGGTGCAACTAAAGGGGCAATTTATGGTGGTAAAAAAAGGTAAACAAGTCCCTGCAGATTTTACTCTGCTATTTGTTGCCGACTATATAGGTGCTCATCTCCATTTCAAGACCATTGAACCAGTGCTCTCTGAAGATGTTTCTGCAGTCATATGGCCGACATGACATCATGGAGTGCTATTATCTTCTCACCAGAGTTGTAGCAAGAGCAAGAGCATTTAGACTTGTATACCGCTTCACAGTGCTTTACAGCCCTCTCTAAACAGTTTACAGAGTCAACATATTGCCCCCAACAACAATCTGGGTGTTGTGGTCCACCAGCAGCCTGCGGAGCTGGCAGTGGAGTCAGACAGCAATAAGGCTGAGGAAGAACATGGGCCAGTCCTGGAGGCCGGGAAGGCCCGGATGAGGGCTCTGCGTCAGAGATGGGGCCAGAGCCATCGAGGAGTGAGGTGCAGACTCCAGAGCCTCCAGAGACTGATAGGAGTGAGGCAGAGGAACAGGAGGTGCATGTTCCTAATGCACGCATGAGAAAAGCTGCCAGAAGGCAAGAGCAGCTCAAGCAAAGAGGACAACTCGGGAATAGGGCCAAGAGATGATTGGCCCCTCCCATAAGGCTTAAAACAGACCAGCAACGGTGTTTGGGCTTTGCCGGAAAACAACATTTTTTCACTGACTGATTTTCCTACTACTTACTAGGGCTTGGGTCACCATACTGGGTTCTCATTTTACCAATCTCAGAAGGATGGAAGGATGAATCAACCTTGAACCTGGTGAGATTCGAACTGCCAAAGTGTTGGCAGCTGGCAGTCAGCAGAAGTAGCCTGCAGTATTGCATTCTAACCACTGTGCTACAATGGCTCTTGTACCTATTTATCTACTCACATTTGCATGCTTTCAAACTGCTAGGTTGACAGGAGCTGGAGCAAGGTCAGGAACTCACCTGTCACTTGGCGCTCAGGTTTCGAACCTTCCTAGTATCTTAATTGCTCCAAGACCAACAAGTTAACCACTGAGCCACCAAAATACCTCAATTTATACTATAAAGCTTTCCTTCCACAACAATTAAACACACACCAACCAACACCAAATATGTGCCAGAATGCCTATTCCATAGACCTAATACTTCAAGTACTATAAACACTTAGCTCTTCTATTAGAAAGTAGAAGGAATCACCTGCTTGGACCATGGTTCCTTTATTAAAACACACAGATGGAAGAGCGGGCGATGACATTACTGTTGAAAGTACCATACATAGACAAACAGAGAGGCAGGCTTGAGAGTAACTCCAAGTTTGGAGACCAATGGAATGTGGCGATAACCTGAAAGAAAACCAAGATGACAACAATGCAAGCATGTCAAGCAAGAAGCAACAGTAGAAAAAAACTGACCATCCACATTGACTTAGTGAATTAGATGGACCAACAGCCTGACTCTAGCAACTAACTTCCTAATCTTCTGTGTTTAGCTTCTGGATTGATAAACTTATTATTACAGTATCCATGCAGGTTGTGTCTCTCACACTAAGTAAGAATAATTATCCAACCAGGCAAGATGAACAGAAAATGTCTTATGGGTTCCTTGGTGCTCTCTGAACTTGGTTGTTTTCTTGCAGATGTTTATTATCCAACTAGGTACCATCATCATTGCTAGAAGGAAGTTGGCCAAATAAAGAATCCTATCCTATCCTATCCTATCCTATCCTATCCTATCCTATCCTATCCTATCTATCCTATCCTATGTTCAGGGTTCAAAGTAACACCCCCAATGAAAGAAAACTCTGACGCTTGAGTTTCCTCAAAGCTATATTTTATTAGAGATGTCATATTGGCACATCTGGGGAAACCCAAATCTGAAAGTTTCCAGATTTTCCCCACCCAAGTGAAAGTCCAAGTGCCTGCCCAGCACCCACATGTCCATCACATGGTCCAATCATCCACCATCGAAACTGGAGATACCTCCCAATCCAGTGGTGGGTTGCCCCTGGTTTGGACTGGTTTGCAAGAACCGGTAGTAAAACCGGTGGGAGGCTCCACCCACTGACCTGGACATCATCATAGGTGATCTGCACATGTGCAGAAGAGTGCATGTGCGAGCAAAGTGAGCACACGCATGTGGATGTGATGTGAACCAGTAGTAAAGGTAAATAGAACCCACCCCTGTCCCAGTCATCCAACTCCAGGTGCCAGGGCAAGGCATCCTTGACTCTCTGAGAAAGAAATGTTATTTTGACTACATATCACCAATACTCTGTGCAATCCCCCCTCCCATTTTCCCACAGTAGAAAATGTGGCAGGTCTGAAGGCCCAAATGTAAAAGATGGCTATTCTATTCTATTCTCTTCTCTTCTCTTCTCTTCTCTTCTCTTCTCTTCTCTTCTCTTCTCTTCTCTTCTATTCTATTCTATTCTATTCTATTCTATTCTATTCTATTCTATTCTAATGTTATCTAGAGTATGGCTTACATGCACACTGTGGCACAAGCAGAAAGACGCTTCCTCAGAAAGAACCGTGTATTTTTACAAAATTTTAACCAATTGTCCCTCTGTGTGGTTTCAACAAGAAGAGAGATCAATTTGACATAGATTTTCCAGAAAAATCCTCCTCGTTCTATTTTCTCTAACTTCATGCAGACATACACAAGTATATATTTTATCATTGATTTTAGGTGCTCTGTTATTGAGAAATAGATGTTTTCTCCTTCCATAATAACACTTATAGATATTCTCTGACAGCACACCAAGTTTGTCATCTCATTAGAGTCTAAATATTTCATGATGCTTCATGCAGTATGAAATATAGCTTAATATTTCTTTGGATATTTTATGATGATGTGCGTGCAACATTACACCCAGGAAAATATTTTACAAATGGAATGTTATGCTTTTTGCAAATTTATAATGTCAGAAGAAATGAACTAGAGAACATGATTGATTTCCATCGCACAAACTTAAATTCATTTCAAACACTTCTTAGATAAAATACCTTCTCTTATTCTCTAAATCTGATTTTGGTTAATTTAAATCCTCCAAACAAGTCAGAGTATTTGTAAAGTAGTCAGGATTCAGTCCAATTCAGAATTAGGCAGAGGCTTAAATGTGCAAATGAATAAGTGTGCACTGTGATTTTTATAGACATGAAGGCATTTGTTATTTGTTTGTTTGTTTGTTTGTATCCCACCTTATTATGTTTACAAATAAGTCCATGTGGTAAAACTATCCAACATACCTTTCTCCTATTTTTGCCCACAACAACCCTGTGATGTAGATTGGACTGAGATTGGTCCAAGGTCACCCAGCTGGCTTTCCTGCCTGAGGCTGGACTAGAACTCAAGGCCTCCCACTTTCTAGTCTGATGCATTGACCACCAGACCAAACTGACTGTCACTATATAACTGAATTTCCAGCACAATCAAGAAAGGCAGCAAAGGATAACAAAGGGAATCTGAGTTTAATCCTCTCCTTTTGCAAATTTAAAAATATTCAAATTATGCTCAGTCCTTTTTACCGGTGACTTATCTTTGTTCAATGTGCTGTCAACTTCTATTTTTTTATTATGGTTAAGGGCCTCAAAAGCTAGCATGAAATATAACTGAGCATTTCAATGGCTATTTTATTGGGCTGTGTATGTAATATTAAATTCAAAGTAATATTTTATAACCTGCATTTGGAAAAGGGAGACGTACGGTTTTTCTGCAGCTCCTGGAGGGATCATTTCTAGATGGTTGATGGCTGGAAACTGAAAACTAGTTTGACTTCAGAAGGCTCCACATTAGAACCATGTCTCTGTGTTAAATATGGTTTGACATTTTCCTATTCTCTAAATTCAGAGTATAGTTTCTTCCCTTGGTTGTGATATGTATTATATCTCGTCTACTGATGACCTAAACCCGGACCACACATTTTCTGAATAGTTTTAATCACAGAGCTATAATTGCATTCAACAATGAACTAAAGGGCCACCATCAGCGAACTGTTGGACAGCATTACTTGGTGTGGATGTTGTGTGGTTTAGGGGTGGGGAATTGTGGTGGGTAGGAGTGTGTATGAGGATTGCTATGTGTGTTGGACCTGGTCTTTAGGTGTTAAGTGAATTTTGTTGTGTGGGTATATTGTGTATACACGTACAATGACAATAAAGTTAAAAAAAATAAAGACAGGAATAAGGTTTTCTGATGTTTGCTGTGCTGCTAATTCTAGAAGATCAAACACCAGTAAATTTGTAAATATTACAACAGACGTCTGTAGAAATTCTCAGCCATTGAGATCATAGTTGTCCCAAAGGTGCTTTTTTAGGAGGCAATTGGACTTTCTAGTTCAAAGAAAAAAAAGACTTCAAAGAAAAAAGACATTTCGCTTCTCATCCAAGAAGCTTCTTCAGTCTCCTGAAAAAAGAACCTTTGGGATTACAACAGATAATTAGTAGATATAATTCATGATGTGATCATGAATTATATGATCACCAGCTACAATAATAAGTGATCATCAGCTACAATAATCCATTATACCACAGTGTGGGTGATCATAAACAAGAACCATAACTGGCAGGGTTCCTTACCAGAATGTAGAATCTAAATTTAGCATCCTTCACAGCCTCTTAGCTCTTTAACTGCTTGGCTACATTGTAAGCCAAAGAACACAAGGTTAGAAAAACTTCTGTAGGACACAATCTCACAACATGAAGTCCCTTACATATGAACTAAAAACTGTGGTACAAAAGAGTGTATTAAAAATAATATATTTAGGTTAGGATGGGCAAAACATAGCCAGTCAGCCTTGCTGGAGGACAAATTGCAGCATCCCTCATGAAGTTTGGCCTAGTGGTTAAGGGCATCAAGCTAGAAACTGGGAGACCGTGAATCCTAGTCCCACCTCATTGTTTCTTGTCTGGCCTTCAGATGCTTTGGAAAATAGATTGTTTTCCTCCTTTCTGTGGCAGCCCCTCAAATATTGGAACACTGCTATCATGGCGCAGAGTGCGGCCGTGCGGGTGGTTATGGGAGCGACGTGGCGCTCCCATGTAACACCCCTCCTGCGCGAGCTTCACTGGCTCCCGGTGGTCTTCCGAGTGCACTTCAAGGTTTTGGTTATCACCTTTAAAGCGCTCCATGGCTTAGGACCTGGTTATTTACGGGACCGCCTACTACCACCAATAGCCTCCCACCGGCCTGTACGCTCCCATAGAGAGGGGCTCCTCCGGGTGCCGTCGGCCAAACAATGTTGACTGGAGAGCCTTCTCTGTGGGAGCACCTACCATCTGGAACGAGCTCCCCCCGGATATACGGAGGATCCCGGACCTGTGCACCTTCTGTCACGCGCTCAAGACTTACTTATTCCAACAAGCCGGCCTGACCTAAGTTATTTTTCCCTTTTAATGGTGAATTTTAAATTTGTTTTAAATTATTGGGGTTTTAATTGTCAGCCAAATTATTTAATTTGTTTTATGCTATTTTAAATCTTTGTATTTATATATTTTATTTATGGCTGTACACCACCCTGAGTCCCCTAGGAGTAGGGCGGTTTATAAATCTAATAAAAAATAAATAAAATAAATAAAATGTCATCCCTGGTCCTTCTCTTCACTAGATTAGTCATGCCCAGTTCTTGCAACCATTCTTACAATGGGGAATGGAAGGATTTATACTCCTTGCATTCATCTGGCCTTTAGCAGTCTTTCTGACAGTTGTTGAGGCCACTTCAGAGCAGTGGTGAAATGTAAAATTTGTTACTACCGGTTCTGTGAGTGTGGTTTGGTGGTGACTGGGTGGGCATGGCCAACTCTTCGGCCAAAGAGGTTGTTTTAAAAATGCTTTTAAAAGGCTCTGATGATCAGGCAACTCAGCTGGGATCGTCAGAGCCTTTTAAAAGCATTTTTTTTACAATCTCTTCAGCCAAAGAGGTTGTAGAAAAAAATGCTTTTAAAAGCCTCTGACGATCCCAGCTGAGTTGCCTGATCATCAGAGGCTTTTAAAAAAAAACGTTTAAAAGCATTTTTTCGGCCGAAGAGGTTGTAGAAAAAATGCTTTTAAAAGTTTAAAAAAAAAATCCTCTGATGATCGCACGGTTCAGTTGGGCATGTGGCGGGGGGGCAGGGATTTTTGCTACTGGTTCTCCGAACCACCCACCACCATCGCTACAGAATCAGGCGATGCAGTCTGAACCGGGAAAATTTCACCCTGCTTCAGAAGTGGTATTCAGCTGGTTCGAACCAATTCAGGCGAACTGGTAGCAGCAGTCTGTGAGTGGGCCCGCCCGTCCCGGCCCAACTTCCCTGGCACTATCCCATCCTATTTAGCCACGTTTTCTATCCGTACGCATGTGTGGAAGCCACGCATGCGAGAAAAGCACAAGCACGGAAGGCCAAGTTCATGCACAGAGGTGGTGCATGCACTCACATTTTCGGTGCTGGGTGAACCAGTAGGTAAATTATGTGAATCCCACCCCTGGGCCACTTGGAGGTTTATCTGTGCCCTCAGGATCATCTGAATAATGCAAACAGACTTCTTGGAACTGCTGAAAGGACTGTCTTGTAAACAGGAGATAGATGGTGTTATATCCCTCCCCTTCTGTTGAGAGAGGGCTGTCCAAATTTAATGTAGATGACCTCTTTGACCCCTCTTTCACACCAGCAGTCCCATCTTCCAGAATGTGGACTTTGCTGCCTTTGCTGAAGAAGCTTCTCGGATGAGAAGCAAAATGTCTTCAAGGAAAAACAAATAAAATCCAGTTGCCTGAAAAAGCACCTTCGGGACAGCCGTGACCTGGATGACTGAGAATCTCCACAGACATTAATGGTAGGACTTTAAAATCAAATATTGTGCTGCCAGGTTTTTTTGCTACAGACGGTAATTCTCCTCACCTTACATTGTACCTTGGGGTTGTTGCTGTTTTTTTTAAAGGGCAGGCAACTGCTTGTTATCTCTCGTTAGCCAGAAAATAATGGCCTTACCTTTATTCATGCTCAAAAGTGGCAAAGTAAATTGGCCAAGGAAGTCATTGGCAAGAACCGCCATCTGATCTTCTACTACAAAGCGTATTAAGGCAAGATCTGGAACTTGGACAGTAAAGGTGAATGTCTCATTCCATCTGGGGTTCAAAGCTGAAATAAGCAAGGAAGAAAAGTCTTGTTAATAGTTTCAACCTTAATCACGAGAGGTGCTCTGAGTTTTGAAAACACCAAGGCACCCCTTTTTCCCCCTTAGTCCCTATTTCAGAACCTACACAGATCCTCAATGGATTTTTGTTAAATCTGACATCTTAAAAAAAAAAGAGAGAGAGTTAAATTAAAACCCAGGAGATTTTTTTAAATATTAGGACTTCTGCAGATGTTTACATGGTCTTGTCTCCAAGGAGAAATAATACCTTATAATACCTGCATTGTTTTATTTTTGTAATGCAAAATTTTGCATGAAAGTATTGACTCAAAAGCAATTGAATGCCGTAAGGAAGCAAAATATAATAAGGTAAAGGTAAAGGTTCCCCTCGCACATATGTGCTAGTTGTTCCCGACTCTAGAGGGCGGTGCTCATCTCCATTTCAAAGCCGAAGAGCCAGCGCTGTCTGAAGATGACTCTGTGGTCATGTGACCGGCATGACTAAATGCCAAAGGTGCACAGAATGCTGTTACCTTCCCACCAAAGGTAGTCCCTATTTTTCTACTTGCATTTTTTATGTGCTTTCAAACTGCTAGGTTAGCAGAAGCTGAGACAAGTAACAGGCGCTCACCCCATTACGCGGCGCTAGGGATTCGAACCACTGAACTGCCGACCTTTTGATCAACAAGCTCAGCATCTTAGCCAATGAGCCACCATGTCCCTTACAGAAGTATCTAATATAACGATGTATATAGAACACCCTATAGCTGATTCTATTGGGATACTTCTTGTCTAATCACATCAATAATATTTCATTTATTTATTTAAAACATTTTTAAAGCCACCCATTTTAAAACAACTTTGGGCAGTTTACAGCCAATAGATATTCACCAATGTCATGGTCAGCCATGTGCAAAAGAAACTGAATGTTCATACTTCTCCCATTCTGTGCTAATTTAATTTTCCAACAAAGCTAGCAAAACATTTTATGTTTATGTGTACGTATGTTCTTTTTCCGACATCTGCTCAATGCATGATATTTTCCTAAAATATGGATACAGATAGTCCTCAATTTACAACCCTTCATTTAGTGACCATTCGAAGACAATAGTGACTTATAACCTGATCCTTACACTTAGGAGCATGGCAACATCACCATAGTAACATAATCAAAATTCAGGAACTTGGTAATCAGCATGAATTTTTAATGGTTTCAGCATCCTGGGGTGATGTATTCACCAATTACAACTTTCCCAGTTGGTTTCTGACAAATGAAATCAGTGAGGGAGTCAGATTTACTTAACGACCACATAAAAAAGAAGGTTGTAAAATTGAGCATGATTCACTTAACAACCGCCTTGGTTAGCATGGAGGTTTTGGTCCCATTATGGTTGTAAGTTAAGGACTACCAGTATTGCAGTTTTTCTTTCCTGATGCTGCACAATTGTATACAATTATTCCCTAATGCACATTTCTTGATTTCAGCATATCCTTTTTTTTTCTGTAGGGGCTTCATCTTAACAAATTGGAGTTTTTTGTGGATGTTTTCTCCTAATTTAGGTCTGTCTGAGGTACAAACTGCACTACATATTTTTAAAAATTGCAGGTGTCAGTGTTAAACTACTTTCATTGTGTGCGTAGCTTAAAGGCGTAATCTATGGTAATATAAAACAATTTGTATTTATGACTCATTATTCTGTTATACTTTAAGACTCTTCAATTGTTTGGCACATCAACAAATAGCAACTTTGATCAGGGATTTAAAAAAAAAAAACACCAATCCCTCCTATTCCAAAAATAACCAAACACCTATAAATTCATAAATTTTGTATCTCTTCTCCTCAGCTCATTATCCAATTTTTTTTAAAAATGGGAATATCTTTGGAAATGTTACACACAAGAACTTCTTCCATTTGTGAAGATTATGTTTGTATAATGTTACAAACTTCGTATCATAATATGATGTATTACAACACAAAATAATTGTCTTTGGGTTAAAATCAATCCTGTTGCTGAAAATTGCATACAAAAATGAGTATTAATAATAGCCATGCATTATACATATAGAATTCATTAGAAATTTAATGAATAAATAATAATTATAAATATTTTTGTAAAAACCGTGTATTGTTGTTAGTATGTAAATTTATGTATTGTAAATGGCATATTACAGAAGGTTCTGTGTAAACTATTTACAAAACAAATTATGCATTTGAAAGCCCCTATTAATAAAAAGAAATCTGAAGAACATTTGATATAATAGAAAAATAAAGTAATATATGCAATATTGTAACCGACAGAAGTTAGACAGTTCCATGCGTTCTTAACTCTGATACATAGGCTTTACAGATTATTGAACTGACTCTTAAAACTTTCTATTTCATTCAACTTACCATTATTCTTTATAGCAGAAGTCTGCCGTTTTGTCATATCCGCTGGAACACCATGAATTTCTATTTTGACTAGAGGATCAGCCTTGTTACTTTTGGAGAGGTTACTTGGAGGCAGCTGACAGCCACTAATAATCTGGAGAACAGACATTTATGTTGGTATGCATCCTTATAGTAATGCTGGATTATATCAATGCACAACTAATTATCCAATTGTTGCCAGGCCCAAGAAATCAGGAACCAGGATACAGTTCAAAAGAACGACGAGTTTATTTCATGCTATCTATATTCAAGAATCTGATCTACTAATGGTTAAGGCAAAATAGCACCAGATAAGAGTCAACAGACTTCAAGGGAGGGGGGTGAATTTAGGTCTCTTATGGGGATGTAGTTATCATTCCCAACTGTAGTTGCTAAATGAGGACCACCTATATAATAATATTTAGCTTTGAAACGTGATTTGAAACTTGAAAATTGATTCAAGACTCCAAATTGATTATGCATTTACCCTACCCTTGAGCTCAGATTGGCCATCTCCTACAATTGCACAATCCTGGATATGGATAGACACCAGCCATGTGAAGATAAAAGTAAACCCAGAATTCACTTAATCAATAGTTCCTTACTCCCTCTGTTTTTTGCAAGTTAGAGTTTGGTGGATATCATGGTATCTGGGAATTACCTTGGGAAACAAGGCAAAAAGACATAACCAAGGGAACAGTCGGATAAAAGGCAGCTGATCCCATAGCGGGAACATGGGGTGGACAAGAGGCTCAGAAGAAACCCTCCCTAGTTTCATGGGCTGTAAAGACAATAGGAGGGGAGAAGTACTTTCAGACTTGAAAGATTCAGTTAATGTAACCTTACAATAAAGATTGTTCAACTGATATTATGTTTCCTGTCTGTTCTACATCATAAGGCTGACATCAGTCTTGCAAGTCTCCTCTGAAATCTTGCCCCACCCACATTCCTAATTTAGGGGGCAGTTCAGTGGTGGGATTCAAGTAATTTAACAACCGGTTCTCTGCCCTAATGATTTCTTCCAACAACCAGTTTGCCAAACTGCTCAGAAAGTTAACAACCGGTTCTCCCAAACTGGCTGAATCCCACCACTGGGGCAGTTCCTCCCCATCACCACCCCCTTAGCTACTGTTTTTCAAGGCTGGGATAGAAGATTGGTTCACATAAAACTGGATGCAGTGAGGGATTAGTTGTAGATTTCATTGATCCCACAATCCATATCATGTAAACTATTTTTAATGGTTTATTTAAATGGTTTTATTGTTAGTTGTGAAGTCGTGTCTGACCCATCGCGACCCCATGGACAACATTCCTCCAGGCCTTCCTGTCCTCTTCCATCCTCTGGAATCCATTTAATCTAAGGCCTACTGCTTCAGTGACTCCATCCAGCCACCTCGTTCTCTGTCGTTCCCATCTTCTTTTGCCCTCAATCTTTCCCAGCATTAGGCTCTTCTCCAGTGAGTTTTTAAACTTAAATGGTAGGTTAAGTTTGATTTATCTTGCAGTCTGTTTTTTTATACTTTATGCTGTTTTATTGTTGTAAGTTAATACAATATCAAATGATGGGCCTTCTACACATTTTTTTAATCAAGTTTCAAATCGTATTTCAAGGTGGTTCTCATTTAGTGACAACAATTGGGAATGATAACTAATTCAATAAGCAAAATGATTACTAAGTGAAAGCTTACAAACTTACTTTGGCTTTCCTTTGGTTTTCAGACCTGTGAAGTTGTTCGTGTGAGGAGTGGTCATAAAATTGTTCATCACTGTCCACAAATGGACACTAAATAAGGCAATCACTAAACAAAGTAGTTTCTAAAGGAGGATACCTGTAAGTCTATACTCTATTTTTGTTTGGACTGAGGTGATTTAATGTACAGGAGCCTGTGTAGCGTAGGGGGCTAATGCCTCCTACTAAAGGCAGCAAGTAACACCAGCTGCCTGTAATTTCTGTGAGTTCAATCCTAGCCAGGCTCAAGGGCGACTCAGCCTTCCATCCTTTCTAAGGTGGGTAAAATTGAGGACCCAGTTTGTGGGGGCAATAAGCTGACTTTGTATAAATATACAAAAGTATGAAGGCTATTGCTTAACGCATTGTAAGCCGCCCTGAGTCTCCGGAGAAGGGCGGCATATAAATCAAATTTTTTTAAAAAATGTTGCATATAATGTGGTCCTCAGTGATACTATAATCTTCAAATCTCCTAAATCTTTCATGTTTTAACAATGAGCTTAATATATTCTAAGAAGATTGTACCCTGGAATCATTGTTATAGAAAAAACTAATTGACTCTGGCAACAGGATTGCTTCATTAAATGATGCGGAAAGGAGAAAGGGGCAAAAGTTACACCTTTCCCAAAAGGTTTCCACAATTTTGGCCACTACTGTAGCTCAGTTCATGATATCAAGGAATTGTTCCTTAGATAGGTTGAAGTTTCCATGAAACTGCCTTACCTTTATTGTTAGCGTAATGGGATTATACCTATCAGCAACGTTAAATGGGTCAAAAGCAGAATCTCTTCTTCTCAAGAATTCTGGTTTCAAAAGGTAACCAGAGCCTCCATTGTCCAAAAATTTTCCAATGAGTAAATCCATCTGCTCACACGGTGTTTGGAAATTTAAGGCCACTATAAGAAAAAAAATAAAAATTAAAGCAAAACATAGTTCGCTTTTTTAAATAGCTTTTTAAATTTTATTTCCAAAGTTAAAATACAACCTTCGACAGAAAAAAAAGGAAATAAAAAAAAAATCAAAACTAAGAAAGACAATAAATTGTGCATAAAAACACACACAAAATACACATAAATTCTCTCCCCTAGTTGAATACTGAAAAATATATTTCAACAGCAATAGTCTCCCCCTCCCCCTTGCAAAACCAGTCAACAATTTATAAACTTCTACAACCCTATTTATCCAAGTAATTTGGTTTACCATCTATCTCCTGGGGGGAAAAAAGTTCATAGGTACTCAACAAAAGACCTAAACTTCAAAGCCACGTTAACAATTTATTATTGTATATATATAATAGATTGTTATAGCAGACATGTGGGAGAAGTGGCAATATAAGAATGTATTGGGAGAAATGTTTGGATTAGATAAGAAAGACAGAGATGAAGATAGAGATGAAGATGAAGATTAGATAAGAAAGATAGAGATGTAGATAGAGATGAAGATAGAGATGAAGATAGAGATAAAAAAGAAGAGATAAGAGATAAGATAGAGATGAAGATAGAGATGAAGATGAAGATTAGATAAGAAAGATAGAGATAGAGATGAAGATAGAGATAAAGATAGAGATAGAGACGAAGATAGAGATGAAAGAAGAGATAAGAGATAAAATAGAGATGAAGATAGAGATGAAGATGAAGATCAGATAAGAAAGATAGAGATGAAGATAGAGATAAAGATAGAGATGAAGATAGAGATGAAAGAAGAAGAGATAAAGAGAAGTGTGGGAAACGAGTAAAAAAACAGATAAGAATAGAAGCACTAATGAGGGCAAGAGATGATGGTTAGAAATAATGGCTTTCAAAATATTAATTTAGCTTGATTTTAAGTTGGAGAAGCAGAAATAAATTAGATAGGGGAAATTTGTTTTTCTATAAAATTAAAGAATAGATAGAAAGGTTAAAGGCTTTTAACGTGTTTCCCCCAAATAAGACCCTTCTTATATTTTTTTGAACCCCGAAATAAGTGCTTGGCCTTCTTTTCGAGGAGGTCTTATTATTTTGGGGCACATGGAGCAAGACGGGGATCCCCTTGCCGTTTTACCTGATTTCCAGCTTTGTCTCCCTAACCCTAACCAGAGGAAATGGCGGGGACCGGCTGCACATGTGTTTAAATATTTTCAGGGAGGGCTTATTTTAGCACATGCACTCAAAAGCCCAATTGGGCTTATTATCCAGGGAGGTCTCTTATTTTTGGGAAAACTGGGTAGATGTTAGGCTTTTTCATGTATCTTTAAATAATACAGAGAAAATTATTTAAATTCGATGAATGTGAAAAAGAACACTAATATTGTGGTAAATTGGATCAATAGGAATGATGCTCAGATCTAACACCATTCACACATAATATGGATATACACTTTAAAAAATTATATATCCCCAATCTATTATTGTATTTATTTATTAATTATTTATATGTCA
Source organism: Masticophis lateralis (assembly GCA_030761175.1). NCBI lineage: Eukaryota > Metazoa > Chordata > Lepidosauria > Squamata > Colubridae > Masticophis > Masticophis lateralis. The sequence goes on along the minus strand of JAUDYJ010000006.1, from coordinate 12,601,421 downwards.
CCCTTCTCCCATAGAAGTCAGGGCGGCTCACACAATAAAAACAAGAACAATGATGATGACAATACAGTTTAAAGTCTGATCCAAAAATTAAAATCCCCAATTAAAAAACCCCATAATCGGTCAGGAAATTTGGTGGGAGAGCCATGTCTTAAGGCCAGTGCAGAATGTGCAGAGATCAGGAGCTGTCCGGAGCTCGGTGGATAACCTATTCCAGAGGGTCAGTGCGGCCACAGAAAACGCCCTCATCCTGGGGGCCACCAGCCGACATTGTCTAGCCGACAGCAACTGGAGGAGGGCAGCTCTATGAGAACGCACCGGGCGGTGGAGGCGGTAGGAGGTGGTCCTGCAAGTACCTCGGGCCCATGCCATGTAGGGCTTTATAGGTGAGTACCAGCACCTTGAAGCGGATTTGACATGCAGAAAGTCCACAAGAGTTTCTAATCTACCATAAATCCCTGCAGTCATTCTACAGTATCTGATCTGTCCAGGATCAAATATCTTCAACTAATTCTTAATAATAATTTTTTTCCTTCAAATTATAATTGAGATCCCCCCCAAAGTCATGGAACTCTGCTGCGAATTATCTACACAGCACTTATTCAGAAAGTTTTTGTACAGGTTTGTTGAATCATAACATGTCTTAACAGTTGTCTTCTAATGGATATAAGTCTATTTCACAATCTCCATCACTTTTTCTTAAGAAAGTCCAGTTCATCACTGATCCATATTGCCATCTCTAAGGCTTTTAAATTCATGCCCCTTTCAGCCTTCTCCAATGGACCTGTAATTCTCAAACAAAGCTCCTTCTCCTTTAATTATGTGTTGGAATTAATTGTTAGAATGTATGGCTATATCTATGCAACAACTGCAGTAGTTATTCAACAAGGACTCTGCAAAACATATTTCTAATTGCAAGCATCACAATATTTTATTCAAAGCTGCGAAGTTAACTCCATGCTTGGGAGAACAGTTACAGAGTTGTTGTTTTTACTTTTATCCTAACAGTTTGCTACAACCTTTTTTGAATTGGCAAAGAAATACAGTATACTGGCATGATATTTGCTCTCCCGAATTCCAATTCATGTCCAGTCATTATTCCCAGGCACTGGCAGTCCCCTGAACAAGCCTCAAAAGCAGTGGGGAAATACATTTTTTTTTAACTACTGGTTCTGTGGCCGTGGTTTGGTGGGCGTGGCAGGTTAAGAATACTGCAAAATCCCCATTCGCTCCCCACTCCTGAGGGAAGGATATTGCAAAATCCCCCTTCCCTCCCCACTCCTGGGAGAAGGATACTGCAAAATCCCCATTCCCTCCCCACTCCAGGGGAAGGATATTGCAAAATCTCGATTCCCTCCCCACTCCTGGGGGAAGATACTGCAAAATCCCCATTCCCTCCCCACTCCTGGGAAAAGGATACTGCAAAATCCCCATTCCCTCCCCACTCCAGGGGAAGGATATTGCAAAATCCCCATTCCCTCCCCACTCCTGGGGGAAGGATATTGCAAAATTTCCATTCCCACTCCACTCTGGGGCCAGCCAGAGGTGGTATTTGCTGGTTCTCTGAACTACTCAAAATTTCCGCTACTGGTTCTCCAGAACCTGTCAGAACCTGCTGGATTTGACCCCTGCTGGACAGATTTAGCATACCTTGAGGCCACCGTTAGACAGGGCCAGAACATGATAGAAAGCACCGTTTTAAGACTAGTAATGCTAAAAATGTCCTCAAACTGGGCTCGTCTACATGGCCTTGTCAACAGGCCTTGCTTTGTTTGTTGAGATGGGAGGAAAGTTTATCATTTTGAAACACACCAGGAATGAAGTCAGTAAAACCGATGCCCTCACTTAAGGGTTATAGGCAGGGTTGGTATTCACTTACCTTCACTACCGGTTCGCAAATGTGAGTGTGCATGTGTCCATGTCCGCGCATGCACAGGACCTTCCGCGCATGCGCAGAGCATCAAAAACTTGGATAAATGGGACATGAATACATCTGGCCACTGCTACCAATTCACCTGTATCGGATAGAATACCGGCTGAATACCACCACTAGTTACAGGGGCCGCTGGTGCCAAAGAAAAATCAGCAGCAATGATTCCAACCAAGCTCCATGTCTGATTGCAAATATCTAAGGCTACTGCTTTCCTGCAAAACCAAAACAGGAAATACCCCAATGGCCAAATACATCCAAGCCCTACTTTGCATATATCCAAGCACCTTCTCCTTGGGCTTCTGGGCAGCCAAGGGGTCCAAAGGGCTAGAATGGAAGAAGAGAGGTTTGTGGAGAAATTGCTATAAATCATCATCATCAAACAGAAGTGGCCTACAGGGGGAAACAGAATTGGCCTGTGAGCTGGATACATCGTGTGCTGGCTCAGCCCCTGCCCGGTTTAGTGAAGGGGGGAAAAGTCCTGATACGTCACATGACGACACCATGACGATGCGAGTTTGACACCCCTGGCCTAGGAGGGAACATTTTCAAGTAGTGAGGTAAAGGGCTGCCAAAAAGAAGAGGGGATCAACCTATTCTCCAACACACCTGAAGGAAGAACAAGAAGCAATGGATGGAAACTAATCAAGAAGAGAGCCAACCTAGAAATAAGGAGAAATTTCCTGGCAGTGAGAACAATTAATCAGTGCCTCCAGAAGTTGTGGGTGCTCCATCACTGGAAATTTTAAAGAACAGATTGGACAACCATTTGTCTGTAATGGTATAGGGTCTCCTGCTTGACCAGAGAGTTGCACTAGAAGAACTTCAAGGTCCCTTCCAACTCTGTAATTCTGTTATTCTGGCGAATTCTCATCCCAGCAATTTACATCCTCTAAAGGGATGTAGAATCAAGTGTCCTTCCTATGATTGGGCTTGCAATTACCATATTTTTCAGAGTATAAGGCACACTTTCCTTCCCCACCCCCCCAAAAGAGGGTGAAAATTTGGGTGCATCTTATACACTGAATGTAGCCCTGCCCAGCAATTTACCTCCTTGCAGCAAACAGCAAACAGCCCTGATTAGCACAAGCAGTTGGTTGTCAGTTGGATCGGCCTCCCGATCCTCTGCTGTTTCAGGCTGCAGGGATTGCCGTTGCCTATTGCCACATGGACCTCCACTGTTTGCTGCAAGGAGGCAGATTTTTTTTCTTGTGCTAATCAGGCTATGCTGAAAATGAACATGAAACTAAACATACATGTCAGCACGTCAAGATGCATGTATCCTAGTGCTGACATTTAGAAGGAGAACGCAGAAGTCTGCAACGGGACGGTGGCCTTTCACCTACTTATTTTTCGCTGGAGATAATGTCCCCTAGGAGATGGATGGGACGGGGGAAATTCTTTGAATTGGAGCAGTAGATTAGGGGTGAATGATTGGGAAGATGGCCAATGAATGCAGAGGAGTGGGGGGAAGGAAGAGGAGGGTGTTTGGGTCAGCGCGCCAGTGCTGGCTGCATGGAGTCAGTGTAAAAGTTGCCCTGCTAAATAAAATGGAAATTTGTTTCATAAAAGAGACTTCGTTTGAAATGCAATTATTTTGAAGATGGCCTGAAAACCTGACAAGCAGGCTGTTTGCTGCAATGAGGCAAATTGCTGGGAGGCAGAGGCAATTTTTCTTGTTTTCCTCCCCAAAAAGGGTAGATGCATCTTACAATCTGGAGTGTCTTATATTCCAAAAGATATGGTACCTGTTTATTTTGGAGTACTCTTTTAAGATTCATTTTGTCCCTTTTATTTTTGGCCTTGAATATAAATTGTGGGTTGGAAGGGTTGGACCATGTTGAATCAGGCATAATAGGTTACTATCAAAATAATAGGTTACTATCAAATCATCCTACCTCCAAAGGAAACCACTCTCTGATTGAGATCCTTCATTTCAGTTCATAAAAGAACTGAAGAGAAGGCTCTTAGGTATCAATATTTTATTCTGGTGTCTGTTGGTATTTCACAAACATCCAATTTTCTGCAAGACAGCTTTCCCTAATCCTGAGCAACATGCAATTAATGTTCTTTTCATGCTAGGAAAATGTGCACGAGTATGTACAGTGCATTTCATCAAAGCTTTTCTGGTGTCGCAGAGTTCACATCATAAATAAGAACAATTTATCTTTTGTTATACACTACAGCAAGACGATTAAGAGTGAAAACAAAGCAATGATGGTTGAACACAACAGGAAACGGTGACATTTACCTGTCTCCCCCTTCTCAGGCAAGACTCCCTACCAGCTGCTGTAGATAAAAAAGCAGGAATCTGAATCCACACAATAAGTTTATTGCTCTTGTGTGCATGTGTGCCGTAAGTCAGTGTTGACTCCTGGAAACTGTCCAGGGTTGTATTTACTTACCTTTGCTACCGGGTCACAAATGTGAGTGTGCGCGCATGCACAGAGTATCAAAAATGGGATGTGATGACATCCAGGTGGGTGGGTGGGCGGAGCTTCCCGCAGCCACTGTTACCCATTCACACAAACCGGATAGAACCGGATAAATACCACCACTGAAATTGTCTGAACAGAACCCTTGGCAACATTTTGGAAGTGTTTTGTCCTTGTTTACTTCCTGTGGCTTAAAGAGAATGACCTGCCTAAGGTCACCTATCTTGATACAGGGGTGAAATGCTCCCGGTTCGAACCGGATCATCTGATCCGGTAGCAATGGAGGCGGGTGGTTTGGAGAACCGGTAGCAAAAATCCCTGCCACCTCCCCCATGCCCAGTTGAGCCGCACAACCTCTTCGGCCGAAAAAATGCTTTTAAAAGTAAAAAAAAAAAGCCTCTGATGATCACACGGCTCAGCTGGGATCGTCAGAGCCTTTTAAAAGTATTTTTGCTACAACTTCTTCAGCCGAAGAGGTTGTAAAACAAATACTTTTAAAAGGTTTTGAGATCCCAGCTGAGTTGCCTGATTGTTAGAGGCTTTTTTTTTCTCTTAAAAGCAAAAAAAAATGCTTTTAAAAGAAAACAAAAGCCTTTGACAATCAAGCAACTCAGCTGGGATCATCAGAGCCTTTTAAAAGCATTTTTTTACAACCTCTTCAGCTGAAGACGTTGTAGAAAAAAATGCTTTTAAAAGTTAAAAAATAAAGTTGGCCATGCCCACCCAGTCACATTACCCCACCACCACCAAGCCACATCCACAGAACCGGTAGTAACAAATTTTACATTTCTCCACTGCCTTGATAGCTTCATGAATAAGGTGGGACTAGAATTCACTATCTCCTAGTTTCTAGTTTGGTATCATAATCACTGTATCAGACTGGCTCTCTTTCCCTTTATGTGAAAGGAACAGATACAGTTGTTTAGAAGACCTGCACTCCAGTATTACTACCTCAGAACTACTGTTGCAGAAGGTGGACATCAAGAGATTTTAATTTTCTCACAGGAGTATCTTTGCTATAATCAGAACAATCTTGTTTTTCTACCATGATGCACTTCTGAGATAGTGGACTTCATTTCCCAGAATTCTAGGTTGACTTGCAAAACATGAAAGTTGAAAGCGGCTACTTCCAATTGCTTTCTCTGATACTGTGAATAGGAGGGGGCATTCACATACACACACATCTTGTTTACAAGAATGCCATATGGTAATCTGACCTATAAAAAAACCTGATTCTCATCAGTGGCATCCGCAGTCAACCTCAAAAACGGAATGTGTGCGGTGATTTTATTGTTGTTGTTCAGTTGCTAATCCATATCCAACTCTTCATGACCCATGACCCATAGAACACAAGGCCCCTTGTCCTCCATTATCTCCCTGAGTCTGTTCAAACCAGTGGTGAAATCCAAATTTTTTTACTATTGGTTCTGTGAGCATGGTTTGGTGGGTGTGGTGTGGCTTGGTGAGCATGGCTTGGTGGGCATGGCAGGGGAAGGATACTGAAAAATCCCCATTCCCACCCCACTCCAGGGGAAGGATACTACAAAATCCCCATTCCCACCCCACTCTGGGACCAGCCAGAGATGGTATTTGCCGGTTCTCCGAACTACTCAAAATTTCCACTACCGGTTCTCCAGAACCTGTCAGAACCTGCTGGATTTCACCCCTGGTTCAAACTCATGTCCACTGCATTGATGACACTACCTAACCATCTCCTCCTTTGCTGTCCTTCTGCTTTTGCCTTCAGTCTTTCCCAACATCAGGGGCTTTTCCAATGAGTCGTTTCTTCTCATTTGGAGGCCAAATTATTTGAGCTTCAGCATCTGTCTTTCCAAAGGACAGAGTTGATTTGCAGAGATGCCATCATGCAATATTGCTTTTATTTATTTGCATTTCAATGATCAAGGCAAGTATGTAGATTGCAAAATTTGTGTGATGAAGCTTTTCATGCCTATTTCTTAATTTCCCCCTCCTGACTTCCTCACAGACCCCTCTGAGTTCAGTGTACTTATTATATCCCTGTCTTCAAAGATAGTTTTTCACAGAAATGCACCTAAAAATTCACCTCAACCTCAGTTTCAATATTAAGTTGTTCAAATAATGAGATTGGTCTCATCTCTTGCCTGCTGCTCTAGATCCAGTCTTATCATAACAGAATATATATTTCATGTGAACTCAGCCAACTGTAATTAACTGAATAAACAAATCACAGCTTAATGGGATGTGTGAGCTAAGATATCCCAGCTCCATTATCCCTGTGAACTTTCCGGTCCCTTAGCAGTAACCCACAGTTGTAGCTAAAGATTGTTCAGTATTTTTGCCCACTTTTCAAGAGAGTGAGAGAGTGAAAGTGAGAGAATCATATTCCTAAGAGCAGAAATATCACTTGAACAATCATTGGTGAAGTATAGTTGATAACAAAATCACAAAAGTTTACTTAGTGGAAATTAATTATTGACCTAAGCAAAGCCTTATTAACTGCCTCCTGCCAGGAGGAGAGTCAAACAACATATGGTTCATGCATTTGATTTGAGAATTAAAGCAGAAGGAAGTAACCTCCTTCCACTCAGAGCCTGAGTGGCATAGGAGGCTAATGCCTCCTACAAAGGCAGCATTTAACATCCAGCTGCCTGCAATTACACCAGTTCAAAACTCACCAGGCTCAAGGTCGACTCAGCCTTCCATCCTTTCTAAGGTGGGTAAATTGAGGACCCAGTTTGTGTGGGCAATAAGCTGACTTTGTATAAATATACAAAAGTATGAAGGCTATTGCTTAACACATTGTAAGCCGCCCTGAGTCTCCAGAGAAGGGCGGCATATAAATCAAATTTAAAAAAAAAAAACCTCACATTAGCAAACTCCCAGACCAGCTATCACCAACTGGTCCGTGGACCACTGGTGGTCTGTGAGAAAATTTTGGTGGTCTGTAGAAAAATTATTTGCATTTTTTATATTGCACTAAATCAGGGGTCCTCAAACTATGGCCCCTGGGACGGATACGTGCAATGAACATTTGTGTTGCTGCAGAGAGTCTCCCCCTTCGGGGTATTTTTGTGTGAGTTGGAGGGGTGCATAAATTCTGACTTGGGGTCTACTTCAGCCTCCTGGTGTGGGGCTTTGGGTGAAGGCTGGAGGGAAGCACCGCTGGTGGCGAAGAGCCAAAGGGCCTTGTTCCAGTGGGACTGCATTACGGCCTGAAACTGGCTGACTATCTCAGCCCACTGAGCCTCCAGGTGCCGGTACCTGGTATACCACTACTGCGGGTCTTCCTTCTGCTTGGAAAGCCTATGCTCGTAGTCCTCAGTGAGGTGCTTCTGCTGAGCCTCCTTCTCAGTCAGATCCAATCTGAACTGAGCTGTTTTGCCAACTCTTTCTCACCTTGGCTGCTTAGTTCCAGAAACTGGTTCCAGTTGGGACCCTAAGGAGCCCAGGTGGGGAGGCAAGGAGTTGGGCATGCCCACCCAGTCACATGACCATCTAGCCACGCCCACCCAGCCGGTCATTAGGCAGATCATATTAGTGGTCCACAAAATTTAAAATTATGAATTTAATGGTCCTTGAGGTCCAAAAGGTTGGTGAGCCCTGTCCCAGACCATCATTTAATAACTGAGCATGTTCACAATGTGTTGACTTCCCCAGCCAACAAAGCCGTTGCTAAGAATTTTGGAAATTGAAGTCCACTCATCATAAAGTTGTCCAGGTTGGGAAATGTTATTGTAGACAAAGAAGAGGAATGATAAGTAAAAAGGGAAAAACAGGATAAATCTTTAATTCTATTTCCATCTTTTGGCCACTAGATTATGAAGTACTAAGGAGAAAGTCCTACAGGAATTGGACTTCCAAAGCTGCCATCTTGTTTACAAAATAGAAAGCCAGGGGAAAAATGGAATGTAAAGGGGAGTTCTAAGAGGGAAATTTGGTTCTTTAAATTCAGGATTTAGAATTAACTTCACCATGGTGGGAAAATGGTATGCTTGATACAAGTCAACATCACTTTAATGGCACACAATCCTTGTCCTTATCATAGAGAGTCGTGGTGATGCAGTGGTTAGAATGCAGCACTGCAGGCTACTTCTGCTAACTGCTGGCTGCCAGTAGTTTGGCAGTTCGAGTCTCACCAGCCATCCTTCCATCCTTCCAAGGTCGATAAAATGAGGATCCAGATTTTTGGGGGCAATATGCTGATTCTGTAAACCGCTTAGAGAGGGCTGTAAAGCTCTGTGAAGTGGTATATAAGTCTAAGTGCTATTGCTAATGCTATCAACTTTGAAATGAAGCAGATAAATTTTATATCCATTACAGACAAGTTTCCTTTACTAGCTGTGATTTATTAAATTTATATTCCATTTCCTATCAAAGAATAATGGTGGAAAATAGCATTGGTGATCCTTATTGGTTAACAAATGGAACCCACCAGGGGGGCTATTCAGCAGGTTCTGACAGGTTCTGGAGAACCGATAACAGAAACTCTGAGTAGTTCAGAGAACCCGCAAAAACCACCTCTGGCTGGCCCCAGAGTGGGGTGGGAATGGAGATTTTGCAATATCCTTCCCCAAGGAGTGGGGAGGGAATGGGGATTTTGCAGTATCCTTCCCCTGGAGTGGAGAGGGAATGGAGATTTTGCAGTATCCTTCCCCCCCCAGGAGTGGGGAGGGAATAGGGATTTTGCAGTATCCTCCCCCCAGGAGTGGGAAGAGATTGGAGATTTTGCAGTATCCTTCCCTTGGAGTGGGGTGAGAATGGAGATTTTGCAGTATACTTCCCCTGCCACGCCTACCAAGCCACACTATGCCCACCAAGCCACGCCCACAGAACCAGTAGTACAAAAAATTGAATTCCACAACTGGAGCCCACCATGCTTGTTCTCTCTTCTTCTCTTAGCCCAGGGGTCTGCAACTTTAAACACTCAAAGAGCCATTTGGACCCATTTCCCACAAAAAAGACAAAACCCTTCCTGTGGCTGACTATTTCTTGAGCAGCCACAAAACTAGCATATGTAGTTGAATTAAACTTTGTTTTCTTCTGAAACTTTTCTTTTCTTGGATTTATCCATGGTTGGGCTACCCGTGGGTTGAAAAGCTCAATAAATCGTGTGCTGGCGTGTGTCGCACATTGGCAGTTGTGACGCACATTTTGACTGACAGGGAGCCGCAGCAGACGGGTGAAAGAGCCACATGCGGCTCCAGAGCTGCAGGTTGCTGACCCCTGTCTTACTTAGCCCTATGGTTTTTTCTGGAACACTTGAATACCAATCTATTTTGGTCCCCAATGATAATTTTCCCAATGTAAATCTAGTTTTGTCTCATTCACATAGCGTAGCAGATTTGATTAGCGTCTAAGGGACCTACCCAGCTGGCTTCCGACATTCCAAAATTCTTGAGGATTATAATTTGAAGAGTCTGTTCTGGTTCCCTTGGGGTAGATTCTTGTAAGGAAGCGGACTGTGTGCGAGACAAAGTCAGGAGCTGCAAGAAGAAGACATGTTTAAAACTTTATTGCAAAGAAATATGCCTAACCTTTTTTTTTTTTTTTTTGGTTACTGCTGCTGTTACTCTATGTTATTGGTTCACTGCTTCTTTTATTGCTTCTTTTATTATGCATATTTTTGCATTGTTTCAAAGAATGCTTCTCTCAACTGTTTTGACCTACTTTCTGATTATTGCAAAGGGGTTTTGGGGGTTGTTGTTGGTTTTTTTTGCAATGAGAAGCAATATGTAAATATTTTAAATAAAATAAAGAAGTGTGCAAAAGGCTGCCGACGATTTTAAAATAGCAAATATAACAAGCTGATAATATTTTAAACAGGAGATAGTGTAGGCTGACAACAAATTCACAATATATATTTATGCTCCATGCCTTTTGGGAGGAAGAGAACACCAGAGCTAGTTTGGAGTAGTAGTTAAAGCACTAGTTTAGAACAGTGGTGGGTTGCCCCCCAGTTCACACCAGTTCTATAGAACTGGTAGTAAAACCAGTGGGAGGCTCCGCCCACCGCCCCTAATGTCATCAAAATGCTTCTGCGCATGCGCAGAAGAGTGCGCAGAAATGCTCGCTTTGCTCGCATGCACACATGGCCCCATTGTGAATCAGTAGTAAAGGTAAGTAGAACCACCCCTGGGCACTGTGAATTTTAGTTCTGCCTTAAGCATGAAAAACATCTGGATCGGCGATGGTATTCAGCTGGTTTTATCCAGTTCGGGCAAACCTATAGCAGTGGCTGCAGGAGGCTCCTCCCACCTGCCCGGATGTAATCACATCCCATTTATCCACATTTTTGACCCTCTGCACATGTGCAGAAGGCATGAACCGGAAGCAAAGGTAAGTAAATACCATCCCCTGATCTGGAGGACTTTGGGCCAATCATTAGTTTTAATTCTGTTTTAGGCCCGAAAGCTATCTTGGTGACTTTGGGTCAATCACCAGGAGACTGTGAATTCTAGCCTGGCCTTAGGCATAAAACTCAGCTGTGTGGTCTTGGGCCAGTCACTCTCTCTCAGCTCTGGGAAAGGCAAATCACTTCAAAAATCTGGCCAAGTAAATTGCAGGAACTAGTCCAGTCATTAAGAGGAATTGTCGACAATGACTCAGAGGCACAATATACCTGAAAGTAATTTAGCCACAAAGAAGCTAGATTGATTTAGCAACAATTGAGTTAAGAGAATTTCAGGAGAATTGTCATGAGTCTCCCTGCACTTCCTTATCTCTGAGATGATCAAGGGTAAATGTGAGCATCAACCTGTCTTCTCAAGACTTCATTAAAGCCCAAGAGAAGAAGACATCAAGAGGAAACTCTTCCTATTGCTTATTGTTTTGAGTTTTTTTTTTTTCCAGTAAGAGGGCTGTCCTCAGAAAGGAGGGGGTTTTAAATTGATGGAGAATGTCTCCTTTTTCCTGAAGAAATTCAGATCAATTGTCCACGCAGTTTCTCTATCTTTACATTTACTGGATAATTTCAAAAAGGCCGACTATCTTGGCAGCCAACTCTCCCAAATATTTTTGCTTTGATCCGTATCGCTGTACAAACATTATGCACCACATTCCGTGTGAACATCCATTTCAGAACAAGAAAAATGAACATGATTAAGCCAACTGTTAGACGTTCTGTTTGCAAGATTTATTCCAGTTTAGGTAGTAGGAGGGAGGGTGGGAGGTAGATAAATTGAGAAGCCTTGAGGTTACACTTACTGTAAATATCAGACAGTAGAGTATATTTCTGTCTTGCCGGATTAGATGGCAATGTCTAACTGGCTTGGTTGATCTTTTTTAAAAAAATGCCAAGTAGAGCTGACCCTACTAATGCTAAATGCTAAATGGTTAGCGTTTAGATGGAAACCAGTGGAAAATCTAGGAGACTGGATGCTAGATTGGGAGGTAAAATAAAAAAAGGAGGTGACACTGAAAACCCACAATAGTTTTGTTACCCACAACCAGGAGTGGGCTGCTGGGAGTTCGGAGGGGTTCGGGAGAACCTCTAACTAAGATTCTGTGCAGTTCAGAGAACCCCCAAATTCCACTCCTCATTGGCCCTGTCCACCCTGCCCCTCCCAGGAGTCCCCACGTAGACCATTTTGGATGCAGGTAAGTGCAGGGCACATGTGGAGGCTCAGGGAGGGAGAAAAACAGGCCTACCAGAAGTTCACGAGGCGTTTCTGGCCTCCAAAGGGCCTCTGGAGCTTGGGGAGGACATTTTCGCCCTCCTGGAGGCTCAAAAAAAGCCGCCGGAGCCTGGGGAGGGCAAAAACGCAACCCCCGTGTGGTGCACGAGGCTGGCTAGGCCACACCCACCCAGCAACCAGGCAGAGAACCCCTTGCTAAAATTTTTGAAGCCCATCCCCGCCCACAACAATTACGTGGAAGTGTCCATAAATCCCAGAGTTAAATTTGATGCAAAAAAATCTTGATATATATCCCTGTAATACGTTGGAAAGCTTCCTAAATTAACACAAAGCATTTTTATTCTCAAGGACATTTTGAAAACCACGCTGGCTCCAAAACAAATAGAGAAATATGCAGCTCACTTCAATATTGAGTTGACGGTTGAAACTTCTACATTACCTCTCCGGCTGATGAGCTTTTGACCTTTCACCTCTCCGATGGAATTATTTTGGTAGCATTTCTGCTTCTCCCTGGAATCCTCAAAGCTGACAAACTTCCGTGAAGCGGTATAAATCACGAGTTCAGAAAGGAGCAAAGCCACTTTGACTTTATGGCCCTAAGAACAGAGATTGACAAATGTTATGACTCTCAGAAGTGAAAGTAATATGTGGCCTCAAGTTTAAGTACTTCAGGGGTGACAAGATTGGGAAGGCAGTGTAGTTCTAGGTAGACACATTCTTCAGTCTCCTCCCGTTCAGTCTGAACAAAAGCGTGTGTGTAAAGATCCATCTTTAGATTAAGATGGTCTCAAGATAATGAGATCATTGCACCTAAAATGTTCTGGACTGCAGCCTTGTGCCTCTGACATTTTTTTCCTACAAAGAATGTTTTGATAGAATTGTCCAGGATGGATTCTGGCAGATATGTCTGTGACCGGGAATTAGATGAGGTGCTAAAGACAAAAGCAGCTTTGTGCTATTGTGAAAGAAGCAGTGGTAGAATTCAATTTTTTTTAACTACCAGTTCTGTGGGCGTGGCGTGACAGGCATGGCAGGGAAAGGATTCTGCAAAATCTCCATTCTCACCCCACTCCAGGGGAAGGATACAGCAAAATCTCCATTCCCTCCCCACTCTGGGACCAGCCAGAGTTGGTATTTGCCAGTTCTCCAAACTACTTGAAATTTCCACTACCGGTTCTCCAGAACCTGTCAGAACCTGCTGAATAGCACCCCTGAGTAGAAGTTTCACCCCATGCATATGTGCATCGTGATATCAATTTCATGCACATACCAAAAGAGGTGGAATTTCCATTGGAACAACATAGCTGCTTTGATGATGCATTTGACAGCAAACATGGTGATGATGTGAACCTGGACTGGTAACTGTACAACATCAATTGGATGCTTTCTGGCCCTTTTCATACCTGGCAATTGTGCTGCTTTATCTTCTCAAGAAAAAGAGGGCTGCCTGTGTAAACATAGGCATTCTCTTCCCATGTTTTTCTTTAATGAGTAGTTTTCTATTTATGAGCTATATATGTGAACCTGAAACCGTGCAAAACTTCCTGAGTTGGTTCTGTTTGAAAGAGACCAGCACAACGATATTTTCTGGCAGTGGGAACATCAGAGTGAGTGACCTACAGTGCCAGTGGGAATATCCTTTGCAAGACAGAAAGAAGAGCCACAGCCTATACCAGCATGGCTAGCTGAGCAATTCTGGGAGTTGAAGTCCACAAGTCTTAAAGTTGCCAAGTTCACAGACACACACACACACACACACACACACACACCTGGCTTAGACAATAGGCTAATAAATAAAATTTGAGGAAGGGTGATGTAAGCATCTCAGAAGGGATGTTTCCTAGTTTTTGGAGAAAGTAAAAGTGAGGGATGGGGGAATACTTTTAGACTTGCAAGACTCTGTTCATGTAACCTTACAATAAGGTGACCAACTTTTTTACAATGAGAAGGAGGACACAAATAAATTGAAGAAGAAAAAAGAAGTGAATCTAATGCGTGTGTGTGTGCCGTGTTGTGTTTTGGTAAGAAGTAAAGAAAGCTACCTGCACACAGTGCACTCTCTCAAAACAATTCTCCTGTGCAGATTGCATGCGTCTCATAATTGTGTCTCACCGTACTGTACTGAGCCTTGACAAATCGTCATGTCAAATACAAATGCGTCACATCACACGCAACGGATCGGATCGGCATTGATCAAATATGGAGATTTACAGATTAGTCTTCAAATATCAAAAAGGAGGACATTTAGGAGGACGCTTTTCGAGAGAGGACAGAGCTTACAAAAGAAGGACTGTCCTCCCGAAAGGAGGACAATTGGTCACCTTACTTACAATAAAGACAGAGCTAGTATTCTTTGTTGTGCTTCTTGCCTGCGCTCTCCTCACAAGGCTAACAGGATGGCAAAAGGATTAGAGAGTTTACTTATCAGCACCTGCCAATTGCTCCCATTAGCTGTTTTCAGAGAGAAAGAGAAGCTGTGAGCGAGACAGAGTCAACAATTGAGAGAATTAGAGTGAATGAACAAAATCACACAAGACAGGTTGTGACAGGGCAAGAACAAGGATACCTCAAGGGAAGTGTTCCCCAACCTTGGCAACTTGAAGATGTGTGGACTTCAACTCCCAGAATTCCCCAGCTGGAATTCTTTCATAATGGCTTCATTAGTTGTTGTTTTTTTTAACGCATTGAGACTTTAATGTTTTGGAAACCAGTTCTTGCAGTTTCGTACCCAGCTAGTCAGGCCTGCAAGTGTTCGAGAAAAGCCTTACTTCTCTTTTCTTATTTTGAAACAATCAGGGCAACATTGCTGTGGAGCAGGGGTCCCCAAACTTGGCAGCTTTAAGACTTGTGGACTTCAACTCCCAGAATTCTCCAGCTAGCATAGCTGGTTAGAGAATTCTGGGAGTTGAAGTCCACAAGTCTTAAAGCTACCAACTTTGAAGACCTCTGCTGTGGACGATTGGCCCTTGGCTTACCTTGTCCTTATCTTTTTTAGTTGGTTTCCGAATGAGCGCTTTCTTTAGCATGCGTCCAGTACTTTCTTCATCTTCATCGTCTGACTCCAAGGTATCCTCAGTTTCTTCTGTAAGGCCCTGGTATTTCTGACCCCTCCGTTGAAGGGTGTCTTGGAGTGATCCAGCTTTCTTATTTTTGATCAGGATCTTTAATTTCAATTGCTATGAAGGGGAAAAGGCACGCTCGTTCAGTATGGTAAGCTACAAAACTAAACAGCAAGGACAATTAAGATAAGTTTCTAATTTAATTGAAAAGAAGGACCAGGGGTGATATGAGGGCAGTTTTCTAATATCTCAGGGGTTGCCACAAAGAAGAGGGAGTCAGGCTATTCTCCAAAGCACCTGCGGGCAGGAAAAGAAGCAACGGATGGAAACTGATCAAGGAGAGAGGCAACCTAGAAGTGAGGAAAAATTTCCTGACAGTGAGAACAATTAATCAGTGGAACAACTTGCCTCCAGAAGTTGTGAATGCTCCAACACTGGATGTTTTTTTTTAAAAAAAAGAGATTAGACAACCATTTGCCTGAAATGGTTATAGGGTTTCCTGCCTGAGCACTAGAAGACCTCTAAGGCAGCTGTCACCAACTGATGGTCCGTGGACCACTGATGGTCCACGAGAAAATTTTGGTGTTCCACAGAAAAATTATTTGCATTTTTTATATTGCACTAAATCAGGGGTCCTCAAACTAAGGCCTCTCGGCCAGATACATGCAATGAACAATTGTGTTGCTGCAGAAAGTCTCCCCCTTTGCAGTCTTTTTGTGTGGGTCAGAGTGGGGCAGAAATTCCAACTTTGGATCTGCTTCAGCCTCCTGGTGCGGGCTTTGGGCGAAGGCTGGAGGGAAGTGCCACTGGTGGCAAAGAGCCGAAGGGCCTTGTTCCAGTGGGACTGCCTGGAACTGGCTGACCATCTCAGCCCGCTGAGCCTCCAGGTGCCACTACCTGGCCTTGCACTCCCACAGGACTTCCCTCTGCTTGGAAAGCCTATACTCCTATAGTCCTCAGGGAGATGCTTCTGCTGAGCCTCCTTCTCGCTCAGATTCAATTTGAACTGAGCTCTTTTGCCAACTCTTTCTCATGGTGGCTGTTAAGGATATTGTTGTTGTGTAACAACTAGCAGAATAAAGTGCACAGAGAAATGTTGCTGAGAGCAATGAGATAGAGATACATACAAACTGGTGTTATCAAAAGTCTTCTTTATAATGGGAAATAAACAATCTCGTAGTCTTCTAAACAGTCCAAATCTTTACCGGTTAACTCCAAACAAACTCTTACCAAGCAAACAGTAGTTGGTTCACTCTGGTTCACAAACCCCGGATGGTAGCAGATCCACCCACACATGCACGTGATGATAGCAGCTTATCATCCACTGAATACCTTACAGTACCTTTCTTAAATACATTGTTAAATTACAATTAATTATAGCATGACTTAGCATTACAGCATGATGCAGCATTAAAACTTAAAGTCACAGAACACATGTATTGCCTGGACAACTGTTAGGCCCAAATCATATCCTAACAGTGGCTGCTTAGCTCCAACAACTGCTTCCTGTTGGGGCACTAAGGAGCCTGGGCATGCAGGCGAGGAGGGGCTAGGAGGGGAGGGGCAAGTAAAGGCTGGCAAGGCACCCGTCAATGTGAGTGACATCAAGTTGACCATGCCCACCCAGTCACATGCCCACCTAGCCACGCCCACCCAGCCAGTCATTAGACAGATCTTATTAGTGGTCCGCGGGATTTAAATTTATGAATGTAGTGGTCCCTGAGGTCCGAAAGGTTGGTGACCCCTGCTCTAAGGTTCCTTCCAATTCTGTTATTCGTATCTTCTAGGAAAATATTTGATAAGCAAATACAGAAGGGGTTCACTCACACATCACATTAAGTAGCAAATAAAACCACACTGTGGCTTAGTGCAGTGTGTGAATTTGGCCTGTGTAAATTGGCACCATGATAGGGATTGTACATCCTCCAGATACATTTTTCAAACTTCAATAGCCATTCAAATACCAGCATTCAAGTCAGAAATGGCTCTGATATCTCAATTGAATCTGTCCCAAGGCAGCCAAGCAAATGTAGAATCTTGGCTCTGCACCAATCCATACATGCCTGACATGGGGTTCATATATCATGTCAATAAACATAAATAATGCTGTTGCAACAGCAATAATCACAAGTGTCATATGATCACTGGCACAATTCATCTCAGTCCCTTAGCCATGTATGTGAGCTCTATCACAAAAGTCTGCAGACATCCATCCCTCAGCAAATGGTGACAATTAGCCAGTTTAGATCACAGAAAAGCTAAATAAAGTTGAAGTTGGTGTTTATAGAGGAGATCACCAGGACTTTCAAGGGCTGTGAACCAGATTGGGAAATTGACAAAAGATCCTGGGAGGAAACAATAACAAGCTACTTCAAAAGGGTTGTCTCAAAACAATAAAGATTTGTCCGTTTACAGAGACTCTTCCATTTACAAGCATCCATTTAAGGAAGCATTTGAAGTTACAATGCCCTGGAAAAAGTGACTTTTGGCCATCCCCACAATGACAGGATCAAAATTTGAGTTCTTGGCAATCATCATGTATTTGCAAAGTTGTGGCATCCCGGGGTCAACTTTCCAGCTGACTTCCAACAAGTAAAGTTACAGGGGAAAACCACATTCTCTTAATAATCACATGATTCACTTAATAATTGCAATGATTTGCTTCACAACTATACAAAAAAGGTTACAAAATCAGGTGTCACTCAATTAAAAACATCTTGCTTAGCAATGGGAATTTTGGTCCCAATTGTGGTCGTAAATCAAGGACTGCCATAGTCTTAGTATTATCCTTAATCTGAAGGAATCTTTTTTCATGGTGGTTTTTTAGAAGAGACTGGACAGCATTTGTATGAAAGGGTATAGATTTCCTGCTTGAGCAGGGAGTTGGGTTAGAAGACCCTTCCAACTCTATTCTGTTCTGTTCTGTTCTGTTCTGTTCATCATTTTCCTACTCTACTCTACTCTACTCTACTCTACTCTACTCTACTCTACTCTACTCTACTCTACTCTATTCATAATTAAGGTTTGCATTGACTGGAAGCAAAATGAGTATTACCACCTCTTCCCAGAAAAATTTACCCTAAATTCATTATTTATGATGGAAAAACAAACCGTAGCAGATCTATCCACCTTTCATCCTTAACTTTTGCAGGGGTTTTTTCCCTAAGGAAGGAGGAGCACATGATTTTACCTCTGGGGAGGGTAATTCTGTTGGCACAGCATTGTCAATGGTTGTAGTACACAAGCTATCACGGAGGATGTCGAGGAGATGCGCTGCCATCCTTTCCTGCTGTGGAGGACTGCAGTGATTCTCCAGTGACAAAATGATGGGGTAATCTGAAGCCTGAAAATAAATTGAAGAGGTTATAGGACATGCTGCGTAATCACAATATTTAGGGACCGCCAAAGACTATGCCCATAAGTTTGCATGCACTTCCTAGTTTTAGCTCTTTGGCCTTCCGTTGTTATTGTCATTTCTCTTTATGGAGACTTTTCATTTGGCACCATCCTGTTCTAGTCTCACATTTACAATACTGTTGTTTAAATACAGATGTAAGTGATGTAATTAATGGTTTTATGCTTCGTATCAGCTATTTTAAATCATATTTCAAATAGTTGAAATGGTTTGTGTTTACATAACACATTTCTATGTTTCTGCATTTTAACTGGCCTCTAGCCAGAGTAGCTCTATGTCTGTTTTATCCAGACTGAATATATCTCTGCCATACTCACTCTTGTCTTCATAACCTTAATAGTATCTTAATGGTATCGGTATCAAAATTTTATAGTTTGTAATTTAACTCTTGGGCATTTCTGATATAGATTAGATTATTACAATGGGAAAGCTGTAATTTTATCTGTGAATGTTATATAAGTCAGACCAAAATAAAGGTCTTACTAGTAATACATATAAGAGATTTTACACTGGTTTATTTCTAAAAATAAGGAAGTTCATGCTGTTGTATTGAGGGTATGAAATAGATACAAATGGATCGAAAGGAACGTCTTCAAATTTTTTTTCTTTCTTTTCTATTTCTTTTCTACTTTTTCCCTCCACTTTCTTGCATTTTAACTTTTTAAATTTCTTTTGTTTTTTTTTCTTTAGCTTGTATTGATCTTTATCTTCCTTTTAAAAAATAATAATAATTAAATTATATTTTAAAAAACAAGTTGATCCTATCCAAGGGTGGGTTCTATTTACCTTTACTACCAGTTTGCATTGTGTGGGTGCCCGCACTCTTCTGCACATGCGCAGATCACCTATGATGATATCTGGGTCAGTGGGCGGAGCCTCCTGCCGATTTTACTACCGGTTCTTGCGAACCTGTCCAAACCGGTGGCAACCCACCACTGATCCTATCCCTCCATCAGCTTTATAATGTTCCATGAGGCTGTCCCTTTGTAGAATTTTATCTAGATTAGTCAACATAGGGCCAGATGCATCTGGATATTTTGCTACTAAAAGTACTACAAGATTGTCCCAAAAGTGCTTTTTCAACAGGCAACTGGATTTTCTTTATTTTTCCTTGAAGATGTTTTGCTTCTCATTTAAGAAGCTTCTTCGGTTTTCATTCTTGGATGAGAAGTGAAATGTCTTCAAGGAAAAACAAAGAAAGTCCTCTTGAAGAAATATCTTTGGGACAACCATGATGACTTGGATGACAGAGAATCTCCATTCAGGATTGAACAGACAATCTAGGATTTCATATTTCATTGTGGGTTGGAATATAAAAACTCATTAAGATTATTGATATGAGAATGGCACAATTTAGTTTGGTACTCCTAAATTGAGTCCAACTGTTGTGGCCCATCAGTGGCCTGTGAGGATTGCAGCTGATTCTGACAACGAGGTGGCTGGTGTGGTGCTGCGCCAGCAGCCCGTGTAGCTGGCACATGAGTCAGACAATGAGGAGGCTGGAGAAGATGTGGTGCCAGAGGCAGGGATTCAGCCAGGGCCTTCAGAACCTCCAGAAGCTCCTTTAAGTGAAGAGGATGAAGAGGAGGAGCCTCTTCTCGATGCATGGGCGTGCAGAGCTGCCAGAAGTCAGGAGTGGCTCCTCAGGAGGAGGTCTCCTCAAGAGTAAGGCTTGGGGCTAATTGGCCACTCCCTTAGCCTATTTAAGGAGGAATGCCAACTGAAGCAATTTGTAGGGAACAACTTTAGTTCACTCTCCTTTGCGTTTGTTCTGTATCTCATGCCAGAAGGCAGCAGTCCAAAAAGATTGTAAGCAGGATGGGAAGAGTCTCTGAGAATGTTATGCAACTTCCTCAAACAGCGAGATTCGAAGATGTCATCCAGGACTGGTAGCTGGAGCCCAATGTTATTCTGGGCAGTTTTAATGATTCTCTGTAGAGCTTTTTTGTCGGCTACAGAGCTGTTCCTATACCATGCAAGAATGCCATATGTCAGGATACTCTCAATGGTGCTGCAATAATACACAGAAGTAGATGCTGAGATAAATTTATCTTCCTGAGCATTCTCAGGAAGTAGAACCTCTTCTGTGCCTTCTTCACAAGCATGTTGACTTGATGCTGACAACTATCAGTAATTCTTACAAGGAAATTCTTAATTTTGCCTATCCATTTTTATCTTCTTTACTTATTACAGTTTAGCCATGTAGAGTTGTTTTAGCCCATCCATTGCAAGTTTGAATCATATGAATTCCTCACCATCATCTCAAGAAAACAGCTTTTCCTTACTCCAGGGTCAATTGACCGATTCCTCCTGCTTTTTGTGGTACTCATCTCCAAATCCATAAATTGAAGGTATCCATCTTCTTTCTCCTGCACTTTCTAAATATTTCACTGCCATGCATCACCACTGAAAAGACCCTTGCTTTATTTATGGTGAACTCACTTGTCATAACAGTGTCCTTATCCTTCATCACCTGGTCCACATCTATCATGGCTTCCCTCCCAAGGATTAATCTCTTTACTACTTTAACACACTGCCCTTCTTTATCTATAAAGATAAAGAAATAAAAGTATCTACCGCCTTCCTGTCTTTTCGCGGTCAGTCCCCACTTCACGAAAGATACAGATGGTCCTGTAGATATCTTATATTTAACATTGGCTCGGTTGTTTCATTTTTCATTTTTTACTTTCTGAAAGAGTTTGTCTTAGTCATCTTTACCTTGCCATTGTCTGTATATCTGATGCTAGCATTTATTGCTTTTAACCCTACTATAACAAATAAACAGAGGGACAGAGGGACATTTTCCCTATTTTGAATTACTCTGTTTTTCCAGATTATTTTTACACAAGTTTCTTGCTCTCTATAAAAATTCCTTACAAGTGTAATCAGTTGTTTTGGCACACCCATTAGTCTTCATATGTTGCAATTCTAGCATTATTTACATAGTCAAAGGCCTTGTTGTTACCAATGAAGCAAAATTAAATGTTTTTCCAAAGGTTGTTTTTCAAGAGGCAACTGGACTTTCTGGTTTTTCTTTAAAGACCTTCGGCTTCTCATCCAAGAAACTGAAGAAGCTTCTTGGATGAGAAGCGAAACATCTTTAAAGAAAAAACAGAAAGTCCAGTTGCCTCTTGAAAAAGTACCTCTGGGATAACCATGACCTGGATGACTAAGAATCTCCATAGACATTCAATGTTCTTCTTATTTTAACTTGTTATGTTAAATATCTGATGTTACGTCCTACTTATGTACTTTATATATTATTTAAAACAGTGACTTTGAATGCTGGTGAGTTTAAGATGTGCTAGTTTCTCAGAGTTTCATGGGGCACCATATAAATATTATTAATAAATGAAGCAATAAAATGCCAGTGATGTTTTTCAGTGATGTTGCCCTCAACAAGATGCACAGAGCAAATCCTCAGCTTCTTGGATGACAAGCGAAACATCTTCAAAGAAAAACCAAAAAGTCCAATTGCCTCTTGAAAAAATACCTTTGGGATAACCATGCCCTGGATGACTGAGAATCTCCATAGTCATTCAATGTTCTTTTTATTTTAACTTGTTGTTCTGTTAAATATCTGATGTTACGTCCTACTTATGTACTTTATATATTATTTAAAACAGTGACTTTTAATGTTGGTGAGTTTGAGATATGCTAGTTTCTCAGAGCTTTTATGGAGCACCGTATAAATATTATTAATAAATCAAGCAATAAAATGCCAGTGATGTTTTTCAGTGATGTTGCCATCAACAAAATGCATAGAGCAAATCTTTTGCAACCAGTACCTAGAACCACCTCTAAAGTCTTCTATAAATGTGTCTATAAGATGTGTCTAAGTCTTCTTTGGAGGTGATTCTCTTAAGTCTTCTCTCCACCATCTGACAATCACACTAAAGGGATACAGTTATGTCTGTAGCAGAGGTCCCCAACTTCTGAGCCATGGCATGAGAGTTTGTGGACGCACATCCCCTTGTGCAATCAGTGGATGTGCATGTGGATGCATGCTCCATGTGTATGAGTGGTGAGCATGTGTGCATGCCACCGGCACAAATGGAGCTGTGTATGCACGCTTGCCAGCCACTCGCACGGAACCATCCCCTCTCCCCCTTCCTGCCAGTCTGCAAAGCCAGAAAGATTGGGGAACTGTGATCTATAGCATGGTCTCCAACCTTGCCAACTTTAAGACGCCAAGTCTTAAAGTTGCCAAGATTGGAGACCCCTGATCTATAGGATAGGAAGCCATTCACACTCATCCATCTATATTAATTATGGACAGTTGCTTCTGCTTTGATTAACTATAGGCACCACCTACCTCAAAGGCATGTTTATCTATAACGTTGATGACATCCTTGAAGGTAATTTTGCTCGTCAAGGTATGTCCATGATAAACCACCGGCTCACCATTTGGTCCATCCCAGCAGTCAATCTCCACACAGCGGCATCCCCTTCTAAGGGAACTTTTAAAAGAAAAATGTGTTTGGTGGGTTTTCAGCAACACAACAAAACAAAACATCCCATTTTAGCATCAGATTCAGTAGAACTCATTGTGGAGTTGTCTGTGTTGTTGCTTTTGTTTTGATGCTGTCTGTACTTGTTCAGATACTTGAAGGTGACTTGATGATTTACAAACATTGGGTCATTAAACCAGAAGTTGCTTTATCATTTGCAGGGTTATTTTTCAATAGCTCTTTATTGGATGAGAGCTTGTCTTCACATAGAACACAAAACTCATCACAACCGTTTGTACATACTGTTCAGTATGTTGCTGGGCTTCTACACCTTTATATTCAAATCATGATGCTTTTAACAATTTCTCCTGGCACAGGATTGCCCCTATTTATGAGCTATGAAGCTTGATACGACTTTGATGCACCCATCATATGTAGCCTTTCCTCAAAATTATTGAAGACTGTATTAAACAATTTTATCTTCACATCAGAAGTTAAAAGTCACAACACTGACTAGTCCAAAGTAATTCAGTGAGTTTCATGGCCCAGAAAAGATCTGAAAGGAGGATCCAATCTTCACCAAGCTGCTACCTTTCATATATACAGATTTTAACTCCCTGAATTTTCAATAACGGCAGTCCTGAACACTAAATTCTGGGAATGAAAGACTGCAAATCTGACTGACTCTCAGAGATAACTTAATTCAGCTGCATGACATTTCAGTGTCCTTTGTGAATTTTGTGCAGATAACTAATGACTAAAATGCAAGATAAATAAATGTGCACCTTCTACAACTAATAGAATTCCAATCGGTATGCCATCTTCAATGTACTCAAAAGACATAGAATTTCGGAACACTGCTATAATCTGTTTTATGACAATTTAAAACCATTCCAACATCCTTCCCAAATCTATGAAAAGTGTAAGCTTCAGGATAAAAAAAATCAAAATCTCTCAGTTGTTTTCTCCCATGTCCTTTGGACCCGAAGATCTTGGAGGTAATATCTTTAAGTGTTATTATCTTTCATTTTAAAAAAAACAGTACTTTAGACTTTTCCATATAGGTCTGCACATTTGTTTAGTCCACAGATCCTCAAACTTTTTAAACAAGGGGCCAACTCATGGTCCCTCAAATTGTTCGGGGCCCGGACCAGCTGGGTGGGTGTGGCTAGGTGGGCATGGCCAATTTAGCAGTCCAAACAATAGATACAAATTAAACTTTAATTTGTTATGCTCCTGAGGGTGGAAAGCAGGTTAGTGAAGGGATGTGTCTGCCTTGGGGTGTGTATGAAGGACTTTGTATGTATGTGTGTATGTTTGTGTGTGTGTGTGTGTGTGTGTGTGTGTGTCCCTCTCTCTCTCTCTGGAGGCCAGGGAGGCAAAAAACTGGCCTGTTTTTGGCTGGACGGAGACCGTTCAATAACTCTCTGCCATCCAAAAACTGGCCCATTTTTGGCCTCCAGAGGCCCCTGCACATCCCATTTTTGACCTCCCTGGCCTCCAGAAGGTGGGTGGGGGGCAATGGGTAGGCAAGGTGATGTGGGCGGGGCAGCCTTGTGGTCCTGTGCAGGCCGGATTAATGGCTTCGGCAGGCCGTATCCAGCCCATGGGCCGTAGTTTGAGAACCCCTGGTTTAGTCCATTCTCCAAACTATGAAGAAATAAATTATGCCTAGGATCAGAAAAATCTGAGCATCTTCCCTAGGCATCTCCAAATCTCATTGTCTAGAAGCCCAAGGCTACCCAAAAATCATGCCCACAACAATTGACTAACCATAACTCTCAGAAAGCATGGGCTGAAGTCTGCTTACTAGAGATCCATTGCCTCTCAAACCCATGCTTGCATTTCTTCATCACATTCAGTCTCTTTTAATGATGGAAAACCACGATTTGGGATAGTTAGTTTGACGTTCTCTCTTTTAGTTCAGATTACCTTTCTTGATCAGTAGATCCAACCTGAATTGTTTTATCTTGCTAAAGGAAGAACAGATCCTTCCCCCTGCAAGCTGACAACATTCATTTAACCCTTGTTTCTTGCAAAGAGAAAGCCATACAATAGGACTCAGGAATATGCGCACATCTCAATTAAATTGCATTAATCGATTAACTGCGGCAAATCCAATGAAGTTGTCAAGCATCATCTTATGATATGTTGATGTCATATACCAGAGGTCTTCAAACTTGGCAGCTTTAAACTTGTGGACTTCAACTCCCAGAATCTTAAAGCTGCCAAGTTTGAAGACCTCTGTCATATACATTCATAAAATCACAATCACAATCAATTTACAGCAGGAAAATTATTGAAACAAAAGTCACTTCAGCAAGGTGAATATTCCTTTAGTCTCCTCTTTTGGCTAGAGTGATTTTCCTGAACTGTATCCTACTATATTTCCATTGTTAAATTCTGGAAGCAGCTTAAAATAGAGCTCATTTCAGGTAAACTTTACAGATCAATAAATATTTAGAAATAAACTAATTTATTTTAAACTAAACTTTAAAATTTCCAAAGTGAATCACAACATTGCAGCTTATCTGATGCTGGAAGAGTTGTTCAATATCAATTTTATTTATGTATATACATTTACAGATAAATCATATTCGAACATATTTATGTAATAACTAACAAAAAAAAATCATAAGGCCAGTAAAAGGAATCAACCCCAAATAACAATCATGTGTTATTATATAATAATACAGATTACAGATAAGCCTTGATTTACAACCATTTGTTTAGCGATCTTTCAAATTTACAACAGCACTGAAAACAGCACTTATGACCATTTTTCACACTTATGACCGTTGCAGCATCCCTATGGTCATGTGATCAAAATATGGACTCTTTTTTTAAAAAAATTAGATTTATATGCCGCCCTTCTCTGGAGACTCAGGATCGCTTACAATGCTTACAATAAGTCAGCTTATTGCCCCCACAAACTGGGTCCTCAATTTACCTACCTTAGAAAGGATGGAAGGCTGAGTCAACCTTGAGCCTGGTGAGATTCGAACTTACAGTAATTGCAGACAGCTGAATGTTAATAACAGGCTTTTAATCTGTTGAGCTATCCAGGAAACTGGTTCATATTTATGATGGTTTCAGTGTCCCAGGGTCTTGTGATCATTTTTTGTCACCTCCTGACTAGCAAAGGCAATGGAGATGCCAGATTCTCTTAACAACCATGTTAGTACCTTAACAACTACAGTGATTCACTTAACAACTGTGGCAAAAAAGGTCATAAAATGGAGCAAAACTTAATTGTCTTGCTTAGCAATAGACATTTTGGGCTCAGCTGTGGTTGTAAATCAAGGAATACTTGCATATATATTCACAGTAATAAATCAGTGATGCGTTCATCTTGAAAAATAGTAACAATATAATATTCAAAATATAATTAAACATATCTGTAACAAAAATCATCCCAAAACAAAGAAATTTACAGTTACTAGATCTGAACAGTATTCTAAAACCAACAATCAGTGAGAGGGAAATAATATTAACCAATAATATAACAACCCAATGCATGAAATATTTAGATAGGTCAGAAATAAATCAAATTAAAATTGATTAAAATTGATGTACTTATTAGGTATGACTTACTGCATTTATCACATTGATTTCAGTGGGGAAAAATGACTAATTAGTCTAGCTTCAACTTAATAAATTACAAGAATAGTTAAGAAAGTCTTAGGTATTCAATTAAGTACATTATTTCACATAATAGCATTGGATATTGTGGCATATTTCATAAATGTTTGCATAACTACATAAATCAAGATTCTGTCTTGGTTAGAATAGAAAAGGAGCATGATAGTTTGTATGGTTACGTCACTGGGATGGAGGTTAATGAGCCCACGTTTGAGATCCAAGTGCTGTGATGAGGCAGGGTTGAGCTCCTGTCCTTTGCTCCAGGTCCTGTCGGGGTCATGAAAGGACCCCTCAATTGGGTGTCCCCCACGCAATGGTGATGTCACCAGCTACTCCTTTCAATCCATGAGTTCACATGAGTGCAAGCAAAGATCAGAACAGAGAAAAGGAATAGTTGAATAAATCAGATCATCCTTTTCAGTGTTCTGATTTGGAATTGGAGTTTTTCTGTAGCAATCCTTTTTAAGTAGCTTCCTTTTACACATCCACCCACTATCCCTTCTTTCTGCCTCTCCCAAAAGAAGTACATACTTGGCATAGCCCCACAGATGACTCGGCCCTATAAGCTGATCCTGGATAAGGTAAGTGTTGTGTGAAGACGATATGAAGTAATCGCAGAGCGGGAAATTCATATCTTGATAAACCGTTTTGTTCTCCACTTTGAATAAACCGCACTCTTCTGACAGCATGTATCGTATAAAGCCTTCGATTGTCATCTCCTTCTGACTTCTCGCTAAAGGTCATAGTGGGAATTAAAAGAAACAAGCTCAGCTTTTTTTTTCCAGATTCATATTCCAAATGAAACTAAACAGTCTAGAAATAGTCCACATATCCTTCACCAGATCTTAAACTGCACATTGAGGCTTGCTTTATTTTATGTCATTAGACCCTAGGTAAGTCTTCTCCAATCAGGAGACCTGCAGAAGTGCTAGTTGGTTTCACCAAATACAGACATAGAAACAGGCATGGTTCTTTCATAGGCTTGTTGTAGTGGTATAAAGCAAAGCTCTTCATTTGGGACAACCACAATTATTTTTTTGAAACTTTGAGGGAAGTTCTCTATTAGTTAAACAGTGTTTCTCAACAGTTATTTATTAGGAGCTTCATGTCAGCACGTTCCAACTGAAGCCAACTCTGACCCCATGTAATTTATGACCCAGGCATGACCCTGTTCCCCCCCCCCCCCCGGGTGTATCATCAATCATATTCATCAACAAAGCAATTCCTCATTTTGTAGAGATCGTGCCCCTCCGGCCACTGTGGGTAACCCTGGGAGACAGCCTTGAGAGAGATATGTCTGGAATGTGTTTTTGTGTTTGGCTGCTGTGCTGCTTCACCAGTTTTCCCATCCCCTTTGCCTATGGCAGCTCGAGAACAGACTAGGGATGCTTTGCGAGTTGACATTTAGCAACTTTAAGATATCTCAGCTTCAACTCCCAGTTATGCTGATTGCGGAATTCTGGGAGTTGAAGTCCACACATCTTAAAGTAGCTAAGGTTGAGAAACACTGAGTTAATACATAGCTCTTCTCTGTAGTGCCTGGGTTCTCTCAATAGATTTCTCTAAATCTAAATTGACCCTGGGTAGTTTTGATTCTCCCGATTATGGAAAACTCAGTTACTCCATTAATATCTTGTCCGAAGGAAGCCATCACATTGAACCATGATTATTTCAGCATAGCAGGTGACCCAAACAATAGAGATGCCCAGAGGATTCAACGCTTTAGTTCCAACAAGGAAAAGAGCATCTCACTGTTGTGACATAACTCTGCTTGTTCATAATCGAGTGTTACATTGCAATGGTATGATACTTCTCCCATCATTGTCCCCCCTATAGTCATCTCTGGTGAACACAGTAGTTTGAGTTTGATAATTTGGAGTTGTTGTTTAGCTTGTTGGGTGAACCATCTGAGTTGTTCCACCATTAATAACTGTCTCTTGCAACACAGAAGACATAGAAATGTTGTTGGCCCTAAACTGAGATTGAATGGTACAGCATTTTCAGACTAGTGGATATAGCTTATCAAGGCCAACATCAAAAAGTTTTTCACTCTCTTATTTTCTTACTTTTGTAAAGGGACCATTTATCCCTCTTCATCTGACTCAGATACAGTGGTGGCTTGCTACCGGTTCACCCCAGATTGGGAAAACCAGTAGCAGTGGCAACAGGTAGCTCCGCCCACTCACCCAGACACTTGTGCACATGCACAGAAGTGTTGCATGTGCGTACAAGCGCACACATGCCCACAAGCAAACCAGTAGCGATGGGTTTTGAAACCCGCCCCTGCTCCGATAGTCTTCTGACTCAGATATATCTTTGAATTATAGATCTAGATTATCAAAGAATATCTCTATTGCAAAAAGTGCAGTAGTTGATGGCCTATTTCACTCAGGTTTGTTCCACAAGATACCCTCACAAAGGTGTCCACAAGATGTGGTTAAAAAAAAATCAAGATGGTGTTCGTAGACACCCTTGTACTTATGCAACATGTTGACAATCACACAAGAGGCAGTTTTTCCTTGCAATGTGTGAAACTCCTGCACAAGTAGAATGTGATTATTCAATTCTTCACAGCACCAAGATAACTTTCCACAACTTAGAGACATGGGGATGATCTGAACGCTGAAATGTTAGCTCAGTTCATCCAGATAGGAAGTAGGTTAGAGATAGTGCTCTAGGACAGGGGTGTCAAACTCGCTGCCTGTGGGCTGGATGCATCACATGCTGGCCACCCCCACCCCCAGTTTAGAGAAAGGGGGGGAAATTGTGATATGTCACGTGACGACAACATGATGCCGCAAGTTGGACACTGCTCTAGGAGAAGCAAAGGTTGTTGGCAAGAATGGAGTCACCCCAGAGCAGAGATTGTGAAAATAGTTCTTCTAATGATGATTAATGTGGCATTCTCGCTACTTCTGTTCTGCTGTGTTACACTTCTAAGTGTAAGAAAGTGTATTGAGGCTGGGAAAGGGTGGAAGGGAGAGTAGTGGGTAAATAATCAACTGATTAAAGGTGAGTCAGATGGAACTTAAACCAAGTGGGAAGAAACATGAGGAGAAGTGCTTCAAATCATTCAGAGATTCTGCCTTAATTAAGATAAATGATGCTGGGATTTCTTTATGCAGTTTTCCATTTACCCTTGAATAGCATTAAAGAGACTTTTCTGAAGTCTGTATGTTATTTGCTTCTTGTCTGGCTACGTGGGGTGTAACAAAGAGTAGTTCGCACAGTGGAGGACCAAAAGAGACAAGATGGAACATCCCTTTGGTCCATGTGACTTTTTGGTGGATATCACTGAGTAGTTTCTTAGTTTCTTTTCCCCCCCCTTTAAATCTGAATGCTGTGTGCTAACAGTGCAATAACTTTATAATTATTTTTAACAGTTAATAAATGACTAATAAATTATTAATGGAGCTAGCTTTCCAGATAGGAAGTGTTTAGTTTCTATGATATATATATATTTAATTGGATAAAATTGCATTGCTTCTGTCTAAAGCTCTTTCTGCCAAATCTAAAATTACCCTGTTTCCCCTAAAATAAGACATCCCCTGATAATAAGCACAGTCAGGCTTTTGAGCACATGCGCTAAAATAAGCCCCCCCCCAAAAAATAAGCTCTTTCCAAAAATAAGCCCTCCCTGAAAATATTTAAATGCATGTGCAGCTGGTCCCCGCCATTTCCTCTGGTTAGGGTTAGGGTGACAGAGCTTGAAATCAGGTAAGACAGCAAGAGGAGCCCCGTCTTGCTCCACACCTTATAATTCTTGATGAATGTATCTTTTCTTTTACGTACACCGAGAGCGTATGCACCAAGACAAATTCCTTATGTATCCAATCACTCTTGGCCAATAAAGAATTCTATTCTATTCTATTCTATTCTATTCTATTCTATTCTATTCTATTCTATTCTATTCTATTCTATTCTATTCTTCTTTTTTCTTTCTTTTAGGATTGTACATGTTTCAAAAATTATTCAGAAGGAGCAAAAACACAGCATCTCTTTAAGACAGGTAAACCTATAAACAGGCAGCTGCTTTAATGAGCTCCATTAAAGATGTGGTTGTCTTAAGGATTAAAATTCATTTAATGAAAAATATCAATGAATTTAATGATTTGCATCAAAGACATGCTTTTTCAACTTCTTTTTATTATTATCATTATTAAACAGTTTTTAAAAAAACAAAATTTTTTTTTACAATTTTCTTCTTTTCATCAATAAACATTTCTTACATTTCTTAAAGCTAGTATTTTTTTTTAGGTTTTCTAGAATTCATCACCCAAAAGTTGCTGCTTTAAAGAGATGCTGTTCTTGCCTTCCTATATGTACTGAAGCATCTCCTCAAAACCATTTTCAAAGCATTCACAGATTCATTTTTTATAATGTATAGTTTTGCTGATCTTGGTACTTTTTATCCTTTTCTTCAAGCCATTTCTTTCCATATTCCAACCTAGATTATTATTTTTTTTATCTGTTTGTTGTGCTCAATATGTTTTTTTTTATCTCTATGCTTTTCACTTCCAACTCCTTGAACCAGCTTAGTATGTGTTCTCCCTCTCGCTGAGATACATTTCGAAATGCATCCCCTTTTTATTCTTCTTTCTTTGAAAATAAATTGTGCCTACAAGTGACGGATTGGCTTGTAAGACCAAAAGATATAGTCTCAACACCATGGGCTACATCCATTACGGGAAAACTTCTCTTCTCTATCTCTGTCCCTCCCCCTGCTTTTTAAAACTTTTTTTTATTGATTCCATCTTGTTACACAATTGTGCTACAAAATGATATTGGAAGCCAGAATTGACTTTTAAACCCAAGTACCCTCTTACTTTCAGGACCCTTATTGCCTCCAGTTCCTTTTGATTCATGCCTCTTGAAGCTTCCTTGGCCATGAACTGTTGAGCCAATATTTTTGCAAAAGGCCTTCTGGGAATTGAAGTCCACAAGTCATAAAAGGGCCATAGTTGCCCACCTCTGGCTTAGAATATTCTGGATGCTAGATTAAGTTTGTAATAATAAAAGTGTATGTCACGTGGAATATTGACTTATTCGGGGCTACGATCCAGGGTTCCGCCCATTACACCAATTGCAGAGATTTATTTTATCTATAAATAAAGTTCAGACATTGAGGAAAGCAGAATCGCTACAAACCGCATTACTCAGCAGGAAAACTGAGAAAAGTCTCAGTTTGCAAGTCACACGGAGCCCAAGGTTCAGAATTAGGTTGGATATAGCTGAGAGCCTGGAGCATGTACTTTGATATGAAAACTAACCTTCCCTGCTATATTTTAACAGAATAAGCCAGCAAGAAAAGCACTGCTCAAGAAACATCTTTTTTATATCTAGGTTATTAGGGCTGTGCAATGCTTCAGGAATTTCTCACAAGTTCAAACCCTGTTTCACAATCTGCCGGAAATGCAAATATAACATTTGTCTGTAGCTCTTTAAAGCAGCTTTGTCTTTTCCTGCAGGGTAGTATAATGTAAATATGTATGTATAGTCAGTGGTGAAATCCAAATTATTTTTACTACCGGCTCTGTGGGTGTGGCTTGGTGGGCGTGGCAGAGGAGGGATACTGCAAAATCTCCATTCCCACCCCAATCCAGGGAAAGCATACTGCAAAATCCCCATTCCCACCCTACTCTGGGGCCAGCCAGAGGTGGTATTTGCCGGTTCTCCAAACTATTCAAAATTTCCGTTACCGGTTCCCCGAACTGCTCAGAATTTCCGCTACTGGTTCTCCAGAACCTGTCAGAACCTGCTGGATTTCACCCCTATGTATAGTGCTCCATTCATACCTCTAATCTGGAGCCCTACACAGTTCTAACACTTATCTCCCTCTGCTTCTGCAGTAGTATCCCATTTCCATCTTCCTTGCAAAGAACTGGCTGAATTCTTGAAGAGGTCTCCTACCAATCATGTGGGCAGGGATCAAGGGGAATGGGAGCCCTAAAAGACAAAGCTGCCTAGAGTCCAGTTTCAACAATTGCACTTGTAAGAATAACCTGGACAGTTAAAGATCAGATTTGAATTCAGCAGGAGTTCTTATTAAAATGTGCCCCTGCGCAAATGCTGAATGGTAAAAGATGATCAAGTAATTAAGCAGCACTGTTTCATTTCTCCAA
This sequence comes from Masticophis lateralis, assembly GCA_030761175.1. Lineage (NCBI taxonomy): Eukaryota > Metazoa > Chordata > Lepidosauria > Squamata > Colubridae > Masticophis > Masticophis lateralis. The sequence continues at coordinate 12,568,754 of JAUDYJ010000006.1, read as the reverse complement.
ATTTATCTACGGGACCGCCTACTACCACCAATACCTCCTACCGGCCAGTATGCTCTCACAGAGAGGGGCTCCTCCAGGTGCCGTCAGCGAAACAATGTTGACTGGAGGCCCCCAGGGGGAGACCCTTCTCTGTGGGGACACCCACTATTTGGAATGAGCTCCCCCCGGAGATACGGAAGATCCCGGATCTGCGCACTTTCCGCCGCGCTCTCAAGACCTTTTTATTTCACCAGGCGAGCCTGGGCTAATCTTTTCCCTCTTTCTTTTTTAATATGTAAATTTTAAATTGGTTTTTAAATGATTGGGGTGTTTTAATTTGTCTGGGCCAAATTATTTAATCAGCTTTTATTCTATTTTTAAATTTTGTATTGTGTGTTTTTATTGTTTGGCTGTTCACCGCCCTGAGTCCTTTGGGAGTAGGGCGGTATATAAATCAAATAAACATAAACATAAACAAACTTGCTTGTTTTCCTGCAGATAGTTCATTTCTAGGTTAGGCAATATTGTTTAGCTGGTGCTGTTTCATGCTTATGTGGAAGCAGAACATTCCTAGTAGTCAAAGTCCCATTAAGCAGAAGAAACAACCAAGCCGATAAACAAGGAACTATCAGAGAAGAAACCACACCCCAACCAAGATAGACAGGGACACTGTCCTCTGCCCTGATACCATTACCTAGCCGAGTGTTGAAGCATCTGCAAGAAAACAACACCGCACAAAGAACACTAAGGATCCAACAGTCCAACCTTGAGGTGCATCTCTTTACTATTTACCCACTTAAAAAGGAAATATTTATAATCCAGTTGTCTTGGATGCAGAAGATGGCTTGGTGGGCGTGGCAAGGGAAGGGTATTGTAAAATCTCCATTCCCACTCCACTCCAGGGGAAATATACTATAAAATCTCCATTCCCACCCCACTCCAGGAGAAGGATACTGTAAAATCTCCATTCCTTCCTCAATCCAAGGGAAGGTTATTGCAAAATCCCCATTTCCTCCTAATCAGCTGGGACTCGGGAGGCAGAGAATAGATGGCAGCAGTGCCAGTCAAAATTTTTACTACCAGTTCTCTGAACTACTCAAAATTTCCACTATCAGTTCTCCAGAACTGGTCAGAACCTGCTGAAACCCACCTCTGGCAGAGACTCTAGAAAGAGTACAGAGAAGAGCAACAAAATTGATTAGGGGACTGGAGGCTAAAACATACAATGAACGGTTGCAGGAACTGGGCATGGCTAGTTTAATGAAAAGAAGGACTAGGGGAGACATGATAGCAGTCTTCCAATATCTCAGGGGCTGCCACAAAGAAGAGGGAGACAAGCTATTCTCCAAAGAATCCGAAGGCAGGACAAGAAGCAATGAATGGAAATTATTCAAAGAGAGAAGCAACCATTTGTCTGAAATGGTATTGGGTTTCCTGCTTGAGCAGGGGGTTGGACTATAAGCCCTCCAAGGTCCCTTCTAACCCTGTTATTCTGAATGCTAGAAGGCATTCATTCATTGAGTTAGAAATAAAAGACAATGGAGGAGTCCTTCCACCCAAATTACATCCTGAACAGAGGGAAGCACAAACGAGAGAGAGAGAGAGAGAGAGAGAGAGAGAGAGAGAGAAAGAGATAGGGTGTTTTCTGTTGTTTCTTAAACACAACAATTCACCGAACAATAGGACAGATGAAAAACAACCAGGAGGACAACTGATAAAGACTCATGCCACAACCTCTCTCTTGCCTTTGGCCCTAGTGAGCAGAAAGCTTCTACAGACAAAGAGATTGTGCTATCTCTGTCACACAGTCACCCTTCCATTCGCACAACATATGAAGTTTGATTTATCTAATTTCCTTTTTAGGTAGCCTAGCATGCTTTTTTTAAAAAAAAAATATTTCAATTTCAAGGCTATCCAACTCCATAGCAACCCTGGGTGGCTTACAGATAAAACAATTAAAATAAAGCATATCAAGGAGGAGAAAGAAAGAAAGAAAGTGACCAGAAGACAGAATCAAAAACACAAACCGCAAAAATCACTTCAAAGGGACTCAACCACACTCCTAGCCCTAAGCCTGAAAGGACAAACAGGACTTTAGCAATTTGCTGAAAGTAAAAAAAAAAATACAAATACAAATCTCTGGGAAATATTATCCTCCCAGGATGGTGTGAATCTGCTATGTTTGAATTAGTTTAATTCTAACATGTGAACCCAGAAAAGTGTTTATTTTAATAGCCATTTTAGGAGAACGAACCTAGTTATATCATATTTGCATTAGGGTTACTTTCCATGAGCTGGGCAGCTATGTAAACTAGATTACTAGACAACAAATAAATAAAATTTAAGTCCTGTTGTAGGTCAGTTAGTACAATGGTATGTGAGAATGACCTTGTTGTGGTCCACCTGCAGCCTGTGGAGCTAGCAGCAGAATCGGACAGTGAGGAGGCTGGGGAGGAACATGGGCCAGTCCTGGAGTCTGGGGAAGGCTCGGACGAGGGCTCTGCGTCAGAGGCAGAGAAAGGGCCATCTGGGAGGTACGTGCTGCCTCCAGAGCCTCCAGAGTCGACATCAGTGAGGCAGAGGAACAGGGGGCGCCTGTTCCCAATGTGCACATGCACAGAGCTGCCAGAAGGCAAGAACAATTAAAATAAAAGGGACAACTCAGGAGTAAGGCTTGGAGATGATTGGCCCCTCCCATAAATCTTAAAAGAGAAGCAAAGGTACGTGGACCTTTGCAGGAAGCAACATTGTTAATTCTGTGCAGTTTAAAGTCTGAAGCTCTGTTTGATTCTGAACTCCGTGTGGCTTTGCCAATTAGGTCTTTGGCAGCGTGTCAAGGGAGATAAAGGTGAGTCATTATCAGCCTTATCCCGAAGGACAATTTACAACTATTTGGGATTCCTCTGTGAATGAACAGAATTCACAGCTGTTAAAATAAAACAGGTTTTTGGGACTACTCGTTTGTTTTACTGACTCAAGAAGCCTAGGTCAGAACAGACCTTGGGAAAAAGGAGGAAGATCCACAGACAAGACAACCATCAGATAAAAGACAGCTTTATCTGATAAATGGAGGTGATAATAAATGTCTCAGAAATGGCTGTTCCTAGTTTTTTGGACTGTAAAGGCAAGTTAGTGAGACAAATACTTTCAGATTTTCAAGATCTATCCTCAATATAGGGAGTTCTTGACTTACAACCATTAGTGACCATTTGAAGTTACAACCGTGTTAAAAAAGTGACCAATTACCATTTTTCATACTTTTGACCAGGGATGAAATGCTCCCAGTTCGGACAGGATTGCCTGATCTGGTAGAGATGGCAGTGGGTGGCTCGGAGAACCAGTAGCAAAAATCCCTGCCCCCCCCCCCCCCACACACACACACATACCCAGCTGAAGCGCACGATCATCAGAGGCTTTTTTTTACTTTTAAAAGCATTTTTTCAACAACCTCTTCGGCCAAAAAAATGCTTTTAAAAATTGTTTTTAAAAGCCTCTGATGATCGCAAGCCTCAGCTAGGATCATCAGAGTCTTTTAAAAGCATTTTTTCTACAACCTCTTCGGTCAAAGAAGTTGTAGACAAAATGTTTTTAAAAGAAAAAAAGCCTCTAACCATCAGGCAACTCAGCTGGGATCCTCAGAGCCTTTTAAAAGCATTTTTTTACAACTTCTTCAGCCAAAGGTTGTAGAAAAAAATGCTTTTAAAAGTTTAAAAAAAAAAGTTGGCCATGCCCACCCAGTCACAATACCCTCCACCAAGCCACGCCTACAGAACTGGTAGTAACAAATTTTACATTTCTCCACTGCTTTTGACCATTGCAACATTCACATGGACACATGGAATCAGGAATCTAGCAGCATCTTTTTAGACCAGCAATGAAAACACTGGATTTTCAACAATTCCAATTTTAATTGATAAAGTACATGTAGTCTCTCTGACATATACCCTGCATCTGTAGAACTGCCCTGTCTTCTCTTCGTCCAATTTAAAGTAGTAGCCAAAATTGTGGAAACCTTTTGGGAAAAGTGTATTTTTGAGGATTGATGGCTAATAACACCATTTCTTTTTTGGAGTTTCAAGATAATCATATTCCACTGCTGGAATGGCCTGGGAATAGCCCAGATCTTAACCCAATTGAAAATCTACGGAGCCGACTAAAGAAACTTGTTAGTCAGAAGGGACCCAGCAATAAAACCCAGTTAATAGAAGCCATCATTCAATCTTGGTTTCACATTAGAACAGCTGCAGAACTAAAAGACTTGGTTCACTCCATGGGAAGATGCTGTAAGGCCGTAATTCATGCTAAAGGTTACCCAACTAAGGATTAACTGACATGGTGATAATTTTTGTATATCTCGTTTTTTCAAGGGTGATAATTTTTGTATATCTCATTTTTTCTACGTATTTCACTTTTCTTCTTTATATTGTAACTGCTATTCTAGTAGCAAATCCTTCGTAAAAGTTATTGCCTTACATTCGTGATTAAATTATATTTCCATTGATATATAATTTTATGGTATTACTCCAAAAGAAAAGTGGTGTTATTAGCTAGTTTTAGAAAATACACTTCTCCCAAAAGGTTTCCACAATTTTGGCCACTACTGTAAATCCTACATCAGTTTCAACCACAACATCACAGCAGCTCTCCCCGCTTCTCCCAAAGCTTATGTTTCTTCCTAAAAATAGTTACTCTGAAAAGATGCTACCAGACATCTTTTGATCTCAGCTCAGCTCTGCAACTCTGGAAACATCAACACAATTGTCAGTTAAGGTGTTAGACTTCAGAAACTAGATTCACGCATTGCTCTAAGCCAATATTTGAATAAGCATGGCTCCCCAAAGAAAATATAGTTGCTTGGGTTTAAACAAGATCATAAATCACAATGATTAGATTCCTATAGCAATAAGATAAAAAGAGAGGGGCCCATGATTTGACACATTGTAGGCACCCAATTTAATCTCAGCAACCTGCCAGCCTCAAAAATAGATATTTTTTACCCTAGGTCCTTTTTTCCCTTAATAGTTTAATATCTGTTAAAAATCCCCAAACCAGCTGCCTTCCATAGCCTCCAGTCCATTCCTGCACTGATAAAGAAACCTCACTTCATTTAAACCTAATGGAGTCTTGTTCCTGCCATTGATTTCTAACAAGAAAGTCCTTTAAAAGAAAAGTTGAAGTGAGGCAACGTTTCTCTACCTTCCATTCAAACCTGAAAGCCGAAGTGGTGAGATTGCTCCGTGAGCAAACTTTAAACCCCTTAACTTGATTTTCCGCTCTTGATAATATATCCCTTAAAAAGAAAGTCAGGCGAAGTATTTTGGTAAATAATAATAACAACAGTCATTTTCATAATAATGGGGACGCAGTGGCTCAGCGGCTAAGGCGCTGAGCTTGTTGATCGTAAGGTCAGCAGTTCAGCGGTTCGAATCCCTAGTGCCGCGAAAAAGGCCCGTTACTTGTCCCAGCTTCTGCCAAACTAGCAGTTTGAAAGAACGTAAAAAATGCAAGTAGAAAAATAGGGACCCGCTCCATGCACCTTTGACATTTAGTCATGCCGATCACATGATCACGGTGACGTCTTCGGACAGCGCTGGTTCTTTGGCTTTGAAATGGAGATGAGCACTGCCCCCTAGAGTCGGGAACAACTAGCACATATGCACAAGGGGAACATATTTTCAATTTTGGGTACCAAATCTGATAAATTCAGATAATTAGCAGGTCACAACAAAGAGATAGAATTTTTTTGCCCTCTTTCCTATCTCACTGGTTATCCAGATTTTTTGACGTCCAGATCTGATTGCCAACATGCAAGGGAAATAATAAAATATCTTATCCCTATTTACCCACTAACACCCCTTCCATTTCCTTTTCCTTCTTCTGTACTTACTACATTGAATTCTAAGCACCATAAGGCATTCTGAACTTTTCTTCATTGTTGTCCTAATCCTGGTATTATTGTTAGTTTTATCAGTATGAAGCTAAGAAAGAATCATGCAGATATTCCTTGACTTATGACTTAGTGACCGTTTGAAGTTACAACCTACCTAAAGAGGGGGACTTATGACCCGGATCCAACATTCTGACCACTGCACTCTCCCACCTCATGAACACACTGGGTGCTCCATAACAAGGCAAACACTTTTAGGCACTTGCAGTGTCCCACAGTTATGTCACTGCCGTTTATTACATTACTGCTGAAAACTAGCACTTCCTCTGGCCAAACCATGCCGTAGCAAACAGTAGACCATAGCACATTTAACAACTGTGGGGATTTGCACTTATGATTGTGTTATTTGCACTTAATGACTGCTGCTTTTGTTTTAACGGCCACCGTAAAAATGTCATATGTTTAAGGACTGTTACGACTTATAACCATAATGAGCAGGCTCCATTACAGTCATAACTTGAGGACTATCTGTATTGCAAATCCTATAGTCGTAAATATTATAGCGTACCAAGCTTTAATTTACTAGTTCCAAGATATGTCAAACCAATTCCCACAAGAAGTACAGCAAACAGGTAAATTGTTGGGAATTATGGGGGTATAAACCAGTGGTGAAATCCAATTTTTTTTTTTTACTACTGGTTCTGTGGTTGTGGTTTAGTGGGCGTGGCGGGGAACGATACTGCAAAATCCCCATACTGTCCCTACTCCTGGGGGAAGGATATTGCAAAATCTTCATTCCTTCCCCACTCTGGGGCCAGCCACAGGTGGTATTTGCCGGTTCCCCAAACTACTCAAAATTTCTGCTACTGGTTCTCTGAAGTGACCAAAATTTCCACTACTGATTCTCCAGAACCTGTCAGAACCTGCTGGATTTCACCCCTGGGGTATAACCCCACATATTTGAAATGTATTCAGTTGGCTAAGACTGCACAACATTATTTACTTTATAGGAGTGCTTGCAACTGTTAGCATGAGTAGCAGCAGTTATAAGGACTTTCAGAGCTGATAAAACTCGAAAAGCTGAGTGTGCTAAAGCAAACGGTAAATTATGCCAAACACTGTTCAAAGGGGGGGGGGGAAGTGTTGAAATTAATCTCATTTAGGATTTTTGCACATCTGGAGTCAGCAATTTATGCCTTCTATGAGGATTTCTCTTTTGTGTGTTGCTATTATCTAGGTCAGGGATTTTCAAAGTTTTTCAGGCAATTGAACTCGTTACTTTTCAAACAAAACACAACAAAAATTCCCACAGCCCTTTTTTTCCAAGTTGCAAAGCTCTCACAATAGGAAATCGGCAATAAAAGAAACAGGTGCCAATTGAGGCCTATCCATAGTGAGAAGGCTGACTGGGAATCACCACCCAAGAGGGAAGCCTGTGTCTGCCTAAAACCATCCATTTGGCCTTGCTCCAGGGAAAGGGAAGAAGGCAGGGCTTCTGTTTGTTTGTTTGTTTGTTTTATTTAGTGTGTGGCATTACAAAACTGAGCAGCATTTTTTCATGCAGCTGCTGATAAAAATAGGATCACCAACATAATCGCCGACGTCCGATGACAGATATGGCACAAGAAAAAGAATCTACAGAGGTCATGCAATCACTGGTACACAAATATAAGTTTAAATAAAACATCATCAAATAAATACACATATATGTATATGTAAATGTTTACATATGCAGGGGTGCAATGCAGTGGTGGGTTGCCCCCGGTTCAGACCGGTTTGCAAGAACCAGTAGTAAAACTGGCGGGAGGCTCTGCCCACTGACCCCGACATCATCAAGAAGCTTCTGTGCATGAACTTGAGGGAAAATTTTTACAAGATGTTTTATAGATGGCATTTAGATCCTAAGAAATTATCATGTATGTATCCAAATGTGATTGTTTGGATGCTACATACTTTCATATTTGGTGGACTTGTAGAAAAGTGAAAGCTTTTTGGATTAAACTCTGGTGGGTTATGCAGAATGTTTTGAAAAAGAAGCTTCAATTTTCTCTGCAATTGTTTTTGTTGGGTATAGTTAAGGACTGTTCACCGAATGAAACAAGATTGATTTTATACATGATTACCGCAGCTAGGTTACTGATTGGACAATATTGGAAAAAAGATAGTGTACCTACTATAGAAGAATGGACTTTGAAGATGGCTAATTTTGCGGAAATGGCAAAGATTTCTGCATATCTAAAAGATAGGACCCATGAAGTTTTTGTTCGGGACTGGAAGAAATGGGTGAACTATGTGCAGAATAAATATCAAATTAAGAAGTATCAGTTAGTATTTGATTGAGGATATTTAGAAAAAATGGGTTGATTATGTGTAGATTAAGTATTGAATTAAGAATTTTTAGTTAGCTTTTTGATAGAGGTTGAAGAAATAAAGGATTACTCTTATTGTTATTACTATGTTAAATATATATATTATATTGTTTTTTAGATATTAACTTGATATAAATTTATATACTTTGGTTATACTGCTGTCTTTAACAAAAAGAAGGGGGAAAAATTTTATGTTTGTGTAGCTTCAAGGGGGCATTTATAAATTTTATAAACTTTATTTGTTTAAGTTTTCTTCTTACTAGTAAAGAATTCTGGATTTATCTTATTTTTGTTAAATTTATGATACATATTGTGGATCTCACCTATATCTAATGTTTAATAATGATTGATATATACTTATGATTTGTATGTAATGGAAGTCAGGGGGAGGGAGGGCTGGGGGGGAAGGGGGGGAGGGGGGAAATGTGGGGTTAAAATTGTATTGTAAAACTTTTTCAATAAAAAAAAAGAAGAAGAAGCTTCTGTGCATGCGCAGGAGCATGTGTGAGCGAAGCGAGGATGCGCGCATGGCCCCATTGTGAATTGGTAGTAAGTAGAACCCACCCCTGGTGCAATGGCTCTGTGATTAAAGACGATGAGCTTGTCAGCTGGAAAGTTGACAGCCCAGGTTCGAGACCCGAGCTCTGCGCAATGGCGTGAGCTCCCATTACTTGCCCCAGCTCCTGCCCATCTAGCAGTCCAAACACATGCAAATGCAAGTAGATAAATAGGTACCACTTCAGTGGGAAGGCAACAGAGTTTCGTGTGCTTTGATGTATGGTCATGCGAGCCACATGACCACAGAAACGTTGGCTCCCTTGGCCAAGAAATGGAGATGAGCACTGATAGGGAAATCTTTACCTTTTAATACGTGTGTGTTTGTGTGTGTGTGTGTGTGTGTGTGTGTGTGTGTGTGTGTGTGTAGACAATACAATATATGAGATAATATATTAAATTAAGATAAAGCCATAATCAAAGTGCCATAAAAAAGCACCCTAGAATCACAATGGGATACATGTTATAGTTTGATATCTAAGGAAGCTAATCATCTAACGCCTTTTTGGAGTTAGACTTACCTTTTTGGACTGAAAACATACATGATGATGAACTATGATGATAAACTAGATCTAGTTTAATGAAAAGAAGGACTAGGGGTGACCTGATAGCAGTCTTCCAATATCTCAGGGGTTGCCACAAAGAAGAGGGGGACAACCTATTCTCCAAAGCAGGAGAGCAGGACAAGAATTCTGTTTTTGGAATTATCCAGGACACCCAAAACCCCCCATAATCTTTGCCTAATTTCCTTCCAATATTCTGTGCGGTTGGAGAGAATAACTAGGGAAAGCGGCAGGTTGGAGGCCATAGCTTTTTCAGTAAGCTACTTGTTTTTTTTTTCAAATGACAGAATGCACGTTTTTCATTGTTTATCATTAGCAGAAAAAGCTCAATAAAGCTGGAGTTAAGCAGAGCCACTTTCAAGCCTTAAAGGTCATAGAGATTTCAGGCAGAGTGCTAAGCACATCTTCCCGCTAAAATCAATGAAGGTAAGAAATCCAATTGGTGTCTAAGCTCCCAATTATGAATTGAATTGGAAACAGCTCTATATTTTTTTATTTACCTAAGCTCTCTAATTCTGCTGTATTTTCACATGGGCCTTTGTATAAAACAATCCTATTGATGAAAAACTCAACATTTCCCATTGCAACAGTTGATTTTTCTGACCTACTTTCATTCCCATTGAAAGTTGATTTTTCTGACCTATTTTCATTCCCATTGAAAAACATTGTGGCCAAGTACCATTTTTTCAGGAACGCACTCAGAGTGTAATTGTGATATACCTCACAATCAGTTGAATCGTATTTTATTCAGCAGGTATAAATCATTACATATAGTGGAGCTAACCAGTTGCTGCCTGTTTCCTGTAGCAGGCACATTTTTTAAAAAATCATAATATAGCTGCTAAATCAGAAATAGGAGAATGGCCAGGAATGCTACTTCTCACAGGGACTCTAGCAAAACTTAATTTTAAATGTAAAATGTATGGATGAAATAATGCACTGCCTAATCCTTCTTGTTGTTGTTTTTTTAATGTATCTGTTCCCGGCAATGTGTGAAAAGCTGGCATTGTACAGAACTCATAGGAAATCTATAGAATGTGTGACTTTTTAAGCTAATTATGAAATGTGTGCTTTTAATATGTTACATACTAGGTATTGTATATAATACAGAGATATTATGCAGAATGACAGAAACTATCTAGGCAAAGTATGAAAAGAGAATCATGAAAAGGGTTATGGTTAGGATTAGCCCCAAACCCAAAACCAAGACCAAGACCAAGACTAAACCTAAGACTAAACCTAAACCTAAACCTAAGCCTAAGCCTAAAACCAAGACCAAGACCAAGACCAAGACCAAGACTAAGCCAGGTGTCGGCAACCCGCGGCTCTGGAGCTCCTTGCAGATCTTTGGGCTCCCTGATGTGGCTCCCTGTCCCATCACTGGCCGGCCCTGCCCATCACCCTCCCCTCCCAGTCACTCCTCACCTGACCTGAGAAGGTAAGGGCGATAGCGGGGGGTGGAGAAGTGGCCAGGGCTGATTCTCTGGCACCTCACTCTTGCTGGAGCTTTTTCCTGCCCTTGTTGATGCTGGGTGTGCCTCAGTCACTTGGGAAGACATGCAACCTGCTCTCCACCCTGAGACACTGGCCCGACCTGGCTGTGACCAATGCTGGCCTCACTAACATGAGGGCTGGCAGGGTGGGAATGGGATCCAGGAGGAGGGATGACGGAAAGGAGGATGGGCCCGCATCATCCAGCCATAGCTTTAAGAAGTTCAGAGCAGCGGGAAAAGGGGGCTGGCCCCACCAAACCTCACACGCCCACCCGGGGGGTCAGGAAAGCCAAGGCTAGGCCAAGCTGGCAAACTCTCCTTGGGGCTCTTCAGTGGAGGCTTCCCTTCGGGCGACCCTCCTCCTCCTCCTTCTCTCGCAACCCCCTGGCTAGCTGTGGCAGGGCCGGGAGTGTGCACATGAGCGGGGAGACCCTCCTCAAGCAAGCGGCCACCGCCCCGTGCGCGCCTTTGCTGCACTTCGCTGGCTCGCTTGAAGCCACATCTAAACACTACACAGGCCAGATCTGGCCCATGGGCCTTGAGTTTGATACCCCTGCTTTGTTGAAAGACCTATATGAAAATGAAAGAAGAAATGCAAAATAAAGTATAGGACTTTCTTATTGAACAAAACAAGGGAAGAAGCCTAGTACTGGTCTATTTGTTACAACAAGGAAGGCTAGAATGGTATTTTAGCAAAAATATCTTATACTTTGCCAGTTTGCTTTTTGGCATTGAATAAAATGTCTAGGAAGTGTATAAAATATTAAGCATTTCGTACTTTGATGTCCTGTTTTTGGCATTCTATAGATTTCCTAGGCATTCTATAAAATGCCTAATTTCACAGATCAATGGTAACCTATCTAACAATTTACTTTATGATGTGTGAGTTCTTTTTCAGGATGATGGTCATTAAACCAAAGCCAGAACTAGCAATTAAATTATTATGGTATGTTTCAGTGGTGGGTTTCAATTTTTTTTACTACCGGTTCTGTGGGTGTGGCTTGGTAGACATGGCAAGGGTAAGGCAGGGTAAGGATACTGTAAAATCTCCATTATCTTCCCACTCCAGGGGAATGTTACTGCAAAATCCCCATTTCCTCCTGATCAGTTGGGACTCAGGAGGCAGAGAATAGAAGGGGGCGGGGCCAGTCAGAATTTTTACTACCGGTTCTCTGAACTACTCAAAATTTCCATTACCGGTTCTCCAGAACTGATCAGAACCTGCTGAAACCCACCTCTGGTATGTTTCTGTGATAAAGTTGTGCAATGGACCAATCTGGATGTCATAGGCCAATGATTGCTAACCTTTTTGCCATCGCGTGCCAGGAAGGGGGGGGGGCGGGGATGGTTCTCACGCATGTGTGCCCACACCCATAATTCTATGCGGGCCATTTCGGGCCTCCGGAGGATCTCTGGAGGGGTGGGGAAGGCTGTTTTGACCCTCCCCAGATGCATAGAGAGGCTCTGGATCCAGGTGAGAAAGAAAAACGGGCCTTCCCCATCCACCCCAGGCCCTTTGGAGGCAAGAAACAGCCTGTTTCCCTACTTCTGGTGAGCCCAGAAGGCCCGAAAATCAGCTGGCATGCGCGCCGGAGCTGCATTGGGGTGCCCACTGATATGGCTACATGTGCCACCTATTGCACACATACCATCAGTTCGCCATCACAGTCATAGGCTAATATTGTAACAGATCTTTATATCAAGAACAACTATGGTAATCAGGGCATTAAAGGATAGGAACATGACACTTAGTGCAACGAGCTAATTGGGCAGGCAGAAGTTTATGATAACAGAAATATAAAGCTTCCACCCAATATAGTAGTATGTTGTTTATTGTCATGTAAATGAGCAAGAGAAATGTGCTCACTTACAAATATGTAAAAAACCCAAAGAAAAATACAGTAACAAGAATTAGCGGTAAAAAAGGAGTTAACTGTAGGCCAGTTCATATTTTTATTTCATTATTAGCACTTGTATACATTATTGATGTAAACATACAAATCCCCCGAGAGGAGTCAGTTAATTCATGCAATTACACAAATACAATTCCATAAGATTGCATACAGTTTTGTAAAAGCTGTGTAGAAAACAGCACTGTGAATATTTTGTGCACATATATATTTCTAAAAATAATCATCGTATAGTATGAAAATCCAAGCCTTTTTTAAACACTATTAAGAAAAACAATAAAATAAATTGTACGGGTAGTTTTCAACTTAGAACAGTTCATTGAGTGGGTCTTTAGAAGTTAGGACACTGGAAAAAAAGTGGCTTATGACCGTTTTTCACACTTAAGACTGTTGCAATGTCCCCGTGGTCACGTGATCGAAATGCAAACGCTTGGCAACTGATTCCTACTTATGACCGTTGCTGTTTTTTGTGGGGTAACGTGATCCCGTTTTGTGACCTTCTGAGAAGCAAAGTCAATAGGGAAGACAGATTCACTTAACAACCGTGTGACTAACTTACGTGATTCACGTAACAACTGTGGCAAGATAGGTTGTAAAATGAGGCACAATTCACTTAACTGTTTCACTTAGCAACAGAAATTTTGGGCTCAGTTGTGGTCATAAACCGAGGACTAGCTGTATTATTAGGCCAACCCAATGTTTAAACATAGAACATTTTAAAAAATTTAAGGATTATATAACTTTAACTTAGTTTTGTTTCTTCCAACATTTTATCAATTGCCTCTATTGCAATCTGAACTGTAAAATTATCGGTCTACTGCAGAAAAAAAATATTTCAAAATATTTACCTCATAAATCACTATAACTTGAACTGATATTCCTGCGGTCACATTTAATATCTGAATGAAATATTTACTAAGATAAAGCATGCATGCAGCACAGTACAATGTATATAAACCAGTGTTTTGCTTTAAAGTAGACAACTTGATACAAAAGAAATGCAAAAAAAAGAAGATAAAATTAGTTGCAATGCTTTTCCTCATTGTATACACTGAAGAATCATTTTTCAACAGAGAATTTATAAAGCGCATTTAGAAGCTGAGCTCACTGTTCATCTTCTCAGGACATGATTAATTAGCATAGAAGCAGTTTAATAAATTAATACATCATATTATATATTGTATAATAAATTAATACAATGCAAATTCATAAAAGCATGCATAAAATACAATACATATTGCTTTAAAGGTTGTACATAATTTAAATGGTTACACATCATTTAAAAGGTGGTGGCTCCATAAAAACGACAATTCTGATCTCCTATTAAATACACATATGGTACAGAAGTCACAACTGCGACAGCAGCCCACAATTAATTATTTCTTCCAACCAAAAAGTACCATATTTTTCGGAGTATAATATGCACCTTTCCCCCCCCTAAAAAGGGGTGAAAATTTAGGTGTGTCTTATACACTGAATGTAGCCCCACCCACACAGAGGCCCTTTGGCCTCTGCCTCCCAGCAGTTACCTCCTTGCAGCAAGCAGCAAGAGGAAACAGCCCCTTTCAGCTTCAGCACAGCCTAATTAGCACAAGTTGATTAGATCAGCCTCCTGACTCTCAGCTGTTTTGCTCTCAGCTGTTTTGCTCGGGCGTCTCCTGCTTGTGCAAGGAGGTAAATTGCTAAGAGCAGATTTTTTTTTCCTTGTGCTAATCAAGCTATGCTGAAAACGAAAATGAAAGTAAAGCAGGCTGTTTGCTGTTTGCTGCAATGAGGCAAAATTGCTGGGAGGCAGAGGAAGTTTTTTTTTTCTTGTTTTCCTCACCAAAAAAGATAGGTGCGTCTTATAGTCCAGTGCGTCTTATACTCCGAAAAATACGGTATGTTTTTAAAGAAGCATGACAATTCTTCGCATTACTTCTATTTTCAACCTTCATCCTTTCCTTAGAAAAGGAAGTTCCACTAATTAAACCGTAACTTTCGAACTGTGGGGTACCTTCAGGAATGGGTTCGTATCGATTAATGAGCGAAACAGCCCTTCCCTCATTTGCATTAAGCTCAAATTGCTCCTTTCTGAGAAATTCAGCTAGATTTGCCGATGATAGAACTTTTTTGTTCGCCGAGTAGCTGCTGAAAAGTTCAACCAGTTCTGGTCTGTGCAGAAGCATTCGATAGATTGCTCTGAAGTCTTCCATGGTAATAAGTCCAGACTTCTGTTTGTCATTTTTCTACCAAAAGAAAAGAAAAAAGAAAGATTAGGCAAGACCTGTCTACCAAAACAGGGACCTTGGAGTTTTAGTGAATGATCACTTAAACATGAGCCAGCAATGTGTGGCAGCATCCAAAAAAGCTAATACAATCCTTAGTTGTATAACCAGAGGCATAGAATCAAAATCACATGAAGTATTAGTACCGCTTTATAAAGCCTTAGTAAGGCCACACCTGGAATATTGCATCCTGTTTGGGTCACCACATTACAAAAAAAGATGTTGAGACTTTGGAAAAAGTGCAGAGAAGAGCAACTACGATGATTAAGGGCCTGGAGACTAAAACATACGAAGAACAGTTGCAGGATTTGAGTTTGGCTAGTCTAGAGAAAAGAAGGACTAGGAGCAGGGGTGAAATCCAGCAGGTTCTGGAGAACCGGTAGCGGAAATTTTGAGTAGTTTGGAGAACTGGCAAATACCATCTCTGGCTGGCCCCAGACTTGGGTGGGAATGGAGATTTTGTAATATCTTTCCCCCAGGAGTGGGGAGGGAATGGGGATTTTGAAGTATCCTTCCCCTGGAGTGGGATGGGAATGGAAATTTTGCAGTATCCTTCCCCCGGAGTGGGGAGGGAATGGAGATTGTGCAGTATCCTTCCCTTGCCACACCCACCAAGCCACACCAGGCCCACCAAGTCATGCCCACAGAACCGGGTCTTATATTAATTTTTACTCCAAAAGACGCATTAAGGGCTTATTTTCTGGTTAGGTCTTATTTTCAGGGAAATACGGTACTAAATGAATCCATCTGGCTGACAATCTTAACGGGGGCTTATTTTGGGTGTAATTTATTTATTTTATTTTAATTTAATTTATATGCCGCCCTTCTCTGGAGACTCAGGGTGGCTTACAATGCGTTAAGCAATAGCCTTCATACTTTTGTATATACCTGCTTAGTAGAGCTTTTGCCCCACCCCACCCCAAAGCGGTGTTCTTTTTTATACAAAGTCAGCTTATTGCCCCCACAGTCCGGGTACTCATTTTACCTACCTTGGAAGGATGGAAGGCTGAGTCAACCTTGAGCCTGGTAAGATTCAAACTTGCAGTAATTGCAGGCAGCTGGTGTCACTTTAACACCACTTTAAGCTGTTGTGCCACCAAGGCTCTTCACTAATAATAAATAAATAACTTTATTGTCATTGTACGTGTACACACAGTATACACATACAACGAAATTCACTTAACACCCAAAGACCAGGTCCAACACACATAATGATCCCCAAACACACTCCCACCCACCACAATTCTCCACCCCTAAACCACCCCTCCACATAACTGACCAAGTAATACTGTCCAACAGCTCACTTCATTGTTGAGTGCAATTATAGCTCTGGGATAAAAACTATTCAGAAAATGTGTGGTCCGAGTTTTAATTATTCTGCCAGAAGGCAACAGTCCAAAAAGATTGTACACAGGATGGGAAAAGTCTCTGAGAATGTTATGCAACTTCCTCAAACAGTGAGATTCGAAGATGTCATCCAGGGCTGGTAGCTGGAGCCCAATGATATTCTGGCAGTTTTAATTATTCTCTGTAGAGCTTTTTTATCTGCTACAGAGCTGCTCCCATACCATGCAAGAATGCTTTATGTCAGGACACTCTCAATGGTGCTGTGATAGTAGGACAGAAGTAGATGCTGAGATAGATTAAGGCTTATATTATGACCATCCTGAAAAATTATGCTAGGCCTTATTTTCCACTTAGGTCTTATTTTGCGGGAAACACGGTATAACTTACCTTCATACAGGCGAATAAGCACACAGAATTATGCTACTCTACAGGTAGTCCTCGACTTACAAATTACTTTAGCAACCATTCAAAGTTACAAAGGCATTTTAAAAAGAGACATATGACCATCTTTGAACTTACAACTGTCAAAGCATCCTCATGGTCACATGATCCAAATTTGGGCACTTGGCAACTGGCCTGTCTTTATGACAGTTGTAGCATCCCAGGCATATATGATCACCATCTGTGACCTTCCCAGCCAGCTACTTTTCAGCCAATCAATAGGAGAAGCTGAATTTGCGTAAGTCGTATGTGATTCACTTAACAACTGTGGCAAAAAAAGTTATAAATTGGACATAATTCATTTAATAGCTGCCTTGCTTGGAAAACAGAAGCTCTGGTCTCAACTGTGGTTGTAACTGAAGGCCTACCTGTAATAAAGGTGTGATTTAATTTTATCTAAAACATATTAAAGGTAGCCATTCAGACTATTTCCCCTTTCTTTTCTCCCATGCTATGCTGGCTTAATACCAACAACAACAAAAAAAAAATAGAGAACTTGCTCAATCTGTCTTTTAATCTATATAATTTTCCCAGACCCAGGTAAGAAATTCTTGAATCAAAACTTGCCGTGATTAAGAATACATTCAATGAATCAATTTTTCAAGGGGTGGAGGACAGGAAGAGGAGAGATATAATGGGGAATGTAATTCTATCTATGTCAGTAATAAAAGATTGATTGATTGACAGAATGAAAAGAAATTGACACAATACAATTTCATTGAGCAATATTTCAATTTGAACATAACAAATGCTGCTCAGGATAAATCAACAAGGTTTCGTGTACATTTTTTTTCTAAATAGTAAAAAAAAAAACATTACCTATCAATAATCATAACCACTTTGGTCTAGTGGTTAAGGGATCGGGCTAGAAACAGGGAGACTGTGAGTTGTAGTCCTACCTTAGTCATAAAAGCCAGTTGGGTGACTTTGGGCCAGTCATTCTCTCTCAGCCCAACTCATCTCGTAGGGTTGTTGTTTTGGGAGAAATAGGAGCAGGAAGGAGTTTTAGGTATGTTCCCTATTTTAAGTTCTTTGTAAAAATAATAAAGGTGGGATAAAAAAGATCTAAAAACATGCATTTCCATATTAAAAGAAAATTTTAACCTAGAAATTTATCAATTCAACACCTGAGAAAATGGCTTTGATCATATTTTTACAACACATTTTTTTAAAAAAATAATTATTTTCTCACCTTAAAAACTTTTTTCACATGAACATAATCGTAAGAGACTTCAAACTTATTGAGCAGCTTTAAAGTCTTATCTATGTTGATCTTGCCCTCTCTAAATTCATCATAAATCATGTCCATGAACCATGTATAGAAAAGTGAGTTAAGGGAACTCTCAACAACATTGACAATATCTTAATTCAGAAAATATCAACATCATTGACAATCTTCATTCAGAAAGCATATAAGAGACAATCCCGTGACATTTAATATTAAGATTTCTATGACCAAATGCACTTAAATTACTTACATTCATCTATTTTAGGAGTGTCAAACTGGATTTCTTCAAGGGCTGGATCAACATTGTAGTTCTCCTCTGTGGGCCAGCCAGCGGGGAGATGGGATGGACAGCCTCCTGCAGCACTCTGCCAGCCAAAATGGGCCATGGGGGCCCTCACACGGCCCTCCGCATCCTGTTTTGGCTGCCAGAGGCCCTGTGGGCCATTCCTTTGCTATTTCCAGGCTGGCCCCGTGGGCCAGATTTAAGCACCCCATGGGCCTTGAGTTTGACACACCAGATCTATTTTTTAAAAAAATTGATTTATATGCCGCTCTTCTCTGGAGACTCAGGGCGGCTTACAATGTGTTAAGCAATAGCCTTCATACTTTTGTATATTTATACAAAGTCAGCTTATTGCCCCCACAAACTGGGTCCTCAATTTTCCTACCTTAGAACGGATGGAAGGCTGAGTCAACCTTGAGCCTGGGGAGATTCAAACTTAGTCATTGCAGACAGCTGGTGTTAATCACAATGCTTTTAGTCTGCTGAGCTATCCAGGCTCTATTTCATTTAGTCAAGATCAAGTGAGGTACTAATACCACTCTATAAAGCCTTAGTAAGACCGCACCTCAAATACTGCATCCAGTTTTGGTCACCACGCTATAAAAAAGATGTGGAGACTCTAGAAAGAGTGCAGAGAATAGCAACCAAGATGATAGGGGACTGGAGGCTAAAACATATGAAGAACGGTTGCAGGAACTGGGCCTGGCTAGTCTAGTGAAGAGAAGGACCAGGGAGACATGATAGCAGTGTTCCAATATTTGAAGGGCTGCCACAGAGAGGAAGGGGTCAAGCTATTTTCCAAAGCACCTGAAGGCCAGACAAGGAACAATGGATGAAAACTGATCAAGGAGAGATTCAACATGAAAATAAGGAGAAATTTTCTGACAGTGAGAGCCATCAACCCATGGAACAGAAGTTGCCTTCAGAGGTTGTGGGAGCTTCATCCCTGGAAGCTTTCAAGAAGAGACTGGACTGCCATCTGTCAGAAATGGTATAGGGTCTCCTGCTTGGGTGGGTGGGTCGGGGTTAGACTAGATGACCTACAAGGTCCTTTCCAACTTTGTTAATCTGTTATTTAGACTCAACTTTAGAACACTGAAATAACTTGGTAAGGCAATGTTCTAAGTGAAATATTATTAAAATAGAAATTTTAATAAAATATTAAAATGTTTTTCCTCCCTGTGGAAAAACATCTTCCCCATCCTCTTTGAAGACATTTATGGGGGGGAAATAATAATTCCCCTATATTAATTGTAATAAGAGCCAGTAAGTGCTTGCCTAGAAACCAGGAAACTGTGAGTTCTAGTCTTATCTTAGACATGAAAATCAACTGGGTGACTTTGAGTCAATCACTCTCTCTCAGCCCAACCTACCTCACAAGGTTGTTGTGGGGGAAATAGGAGGAGGAAGGAGTATTAGGTATGTTCGCCACCTTGAGTTACTTATAAAGTAATAAAGGCAGGATAAAAATCTAATAAATAAATAGTAAGTAATATGATAATTTATATGTTGCCCAACTCCTAATGACTCCCAGTTTAGGCATATGCACTAAATATATACATAGGGATATCCATAAACTGCTATTAAATTCAGATGAAGCTTTGCTTGTTGCAAAGGAATGGGGTAACGTTGGAAGAGCTCACACAATAAACAAAAAACGAGAATCCTCAACAAAAGGATTAAATGTATATTTGTACAGAGAAAATGGTGTTTCCCTCTACTGCAGGACTCTGCTTTGCCCTTCTTAATATACCACCCATTAAAAAAAGCCCTCCAACAGCAAATTTATGATTATTCATTCATTTATTCCTTTTGCATCGTGCTGGGGATCTAAGTTTATAAGTTATGAAAAACATTAAAACACCCACAGTAAATATTAAAAGTCAGAGTAAAAACAATTAAAAACACATAAAAATTGTAAATGGGCAGAAATAAGATAAATAAAAGATAAGAAGATAACCAAAACTAACTAGATGGAGTATTTTGGGAGATGCTCTAAGCATCCTCCAAAATACCCTTTCAGGAAAAGGGCCAAGCTGATCTCTATTAAAAGATTATTCCAGAGGGCCATTGCTGACCTGGATTCCTTTAACTTCCTAATTAGGTCAACTGGAATATTATGTTTATCTGAATGAGGGTTTCAAAGTCCATGCAATATTAAATTGCTCCCCTAGAAACGCAGAAAAAATTAAGTGCTTCCAATATACAGAGATACATGAATCTGGGAGATAGGTAAAGGTAAAGGTTCCCTTCGCACATATGTGCTATTCTTTCCCAACTCTAGGGGGCAGTGCTCATCTCCGTTTCAAAGCCGAAGGGCCAGCACTGTCCGAAGACGTCTCCATGGTCATGTGGCTGGCATGACTAAACACCAAAGGCGCATGGAACACTGTTACCTTCCCACCAAAGATGGCCCCTATTTTTCTACTTGCATTTTTTACGAGTTTTCGAACTGCTAGGTTGGCAGAAGCTGGGACAAGTCATGAGAGCTCACCCTGTTACGCGGCACTAGGGATTCGAACCGCTGAACTGCGGACCTTTTGATTGACAAGCTCAGCATCTTAGCCACTGAGCCACTGCATCCCTTGGATTCACCGTGTGAATCCGGGAGATACTTGCATCCAAATATTCTTATTTCTGCTTCTTCCTTTTCACAGGGATACAGGTAGTCCTTGACTTACAACCACAACTGAGCCCCAAATAGCTAAATGAGATATCGGTGAAGTGAGTTTTACGGCCTTTCCTGCTACAGTTATTAAGTGAGTTGCTGCAGGTGTTACATTTAGTAACACGGTTGTTCAGTGACTCGTTCCCCATTGACTTTTCTATTTTCTTTCCGTTGTAACTTCAAACAGTCACTAAATGAATAGTTGTAAGTCGAGAACTATCTGTATGTACCTGAATGTGAACTGAATGTTTCTCTATGACTGATGAAACCATCAACCTTTCCATCCATAAGGCACTCAGGTTTGCTTGGGAATGAGTGCCTTATGGATTTGGGAAGGAAGGGCCCTCTGGGTGAAGGAACCAAAGAACAAAGATATTCTTAGCTGTAGGTTTTAAGAGAAAAGATTAGGTAGGTCTTTTTCTTTGTAAGGGCTTAGTTACGAAGAGCTCTTGTTCCAGGCTCTTTCTTCCCGATAAGTTAGAACAATTAACCAATGGAACAACTGGCCTCCAGAAGTTGTGAATGCTCCAACACTGAAAGTTTTAAAGAAGAGATTGGACAACCATTTGTCTGAAATGGTACCTAGGGTTTCCTACTCGAGCAAGGGGTTGGACTAGAAGACCTCCAAGGTCCCTTTCGTTATTCAGGTTCAACTTCTAGTGACTAGATCAGTGTTTCCCAACCTTCGCAATGTCAGATGCGTAGCCTTCAATTCCCAGAATTCCCTATTCCCCATGCCTTTTGCTGAGAATTATAAAATTTACCCAAGGTTGAGAAACATTGGACTAAATTCATCATTTCTCCAGTTTAGCAACTTTAAGAAGGGTGGACTTCAACTACCAGAATTCTGGGAGTTGATGTCCACCCTCTTAAAGTTGTTAAGGCTAAGAAACACCAGGCCAGATAGATACATGTTTACATATTCCGGGCACGTGTTGCTATATAAACTACACTATTTTATTCCCGCTCATTTTTTTTCATAATCATTGCACAAAGTCACTTACAGATTTCCCCAGATCTTCCCATCCGTGACAGTTAGCAAGCAAGAGAAAACCCTACTACCCTTAACGCTACTGCTACCAATAACTATCATGATAGAGGAAGAGGAAGCTGACTTTCCAAGAATACTTAGAATAGAATAACAGACTTGGGACCATCCAGGATTAGTCATTTTCTATGTAGAATAGAATAGAATAGATTTGTTTTTTTATTGGCCAAGTGTGACTGGACACACAAGGAATTTGTCTTGGTGCATATGCTCTCAGTGTACATAAAAGAAAAGATACGCTCATCAAGAATCATAAGGTACAACACTTCATGATAGTCATAGAATAGAATAGAATAGAATAGAATAGAATAGAATAGAATAGAATAGAATAGAATAGAATAGAATAGAATAGAATAGAATAGAACAGAACAGAACAGAACAGAACAGAATTCTTTATTGGCCAAGTGTGATTGGACACACAAGGAATTTGCCTTGGTGCATGTACTCTCAGTGTACATCAAAGAAATGATACGTTCATCAAGAATCATAAGGTATAAAACTTCATAATAGTCATAGGGTACAAATAAGCAATCAGGAAACCATATCAATATAAATCGTAAGGATACAAGCAACAAAATTACAGTCATGCAGTCATTAGTGGAAGGAGACGGGTGGTGGGAACGATGAGAAGATTAATACTAGTGCAGACTTAGTATTTGCCTTTTAAAGCTAAGCTTATCAAAAGCCATCATTTTACCTCTTGGGAATTCCACAGGTTATCCAAAGGATAGAATAACAGTTAGGAGGGACCTTGGAGGTCATCTAGTCCAACCCTTTTTCCTGCTCAAGCAGGAGACGCTCAAACTTGGCCGCTTTAAGACTTGGGGACTTCAACTCCCAGAATTCTCCAGCCATCATGCTGGAGAATTCTGGGAGTTGAAGTCCCCAAGTCTTAAAGCGGCCAAGTTTGAAGACCTCTGCCCATCGTGGCGCAAGTCCGGTCCATCTTCTTGGCGTATCCTTGCTCAAGGTGATGCCCACGGATAAACTGGGACTCTCACACCCAGGAATTCCTCGCCGATCCGACCCCGCGTCAACCAGTTGGGGGAAATCTGGGGAGCTGTGGTCAATATACTCCTCCAGGGCTGCCCTCCCTCCCTCCTTCCCTCCCTCTTGCTCCTTCCAAGCCAAGGATATTTATTCTCCATGGTGCCGCCGTTGCCTCCTCCGCATGGCCCGAGCGCCTGTTCCTTACTGCGATGGTCTCAGCAGCTCCCAGCGCGCCGCCCGCCTCGCCCGCTCGCGGTTCTACCGCCGCGGCTCTTCTGCCCTGCTGCCCGCCTGGATGCGGCCAGTCGAAAGCCGGGAGGGAGGCGACCCTCTATGGCGCCAGCGGGGCAGCCCGCGGGGCCTCCGCCACGTCACAACGGGCGGGCGAGGGGCGGCCACCCTTGCTTCCCCCCCCCCCCGCCTCGCACAACGGCCGGGTTGCCCCCCCCCCACCAGCCCTCCGGTGTTTTTTTTTTTCACGCCCCCCTTTCTCTTCTCCTCTTCCGCTGGGTTCTAGCATTCTGGCCAGAATAAATCTTTAAAGCATGCCTGCACACATCATCATCATCATCACGCAAAATTGATAATTAAATGAGAAGATAAGAAGGCCCACAAACGGAAGGGGTGTGATAGCATCCACTAAGTGTGATCCAAAACATCTGGATGGCCGCTTGAAGAATGTCAGCATTTGGCAACATCACTAGCAGTCAATTGCAAAAGATGCCTTCCATCCTGCGATGGTGAAGGCAAAGACCCGTAGGGGCCTTAAGTGCGATCCAAAACATCTGGAGTGCCACTTGAAGAAAGACAGCCTTTGGCAACATCACTATCAGTCAATTACAAATGTGGCTTCCATCCTGCGATGGTGAAAGCAAAGACAGTACCCATAGGGGTTTTAAGTGCGATCCAAAACATCTGGATTGCCGCTTGAAAAACGTCAGCGTTTGGCAACATCACTATCAGTCAATTACAAATGTGGCTTCCATCCTGTGATGGTAAAGGCAAAGACAGCACCCATTGGTGCCTTAAGTGCGATCCAAAACATCTGGAGCACCGCTTGAAGGACGCTTGAAACGTTGGCAACGTCACCCTCAGTCAGTGGCAAAAGGTGGCTTCCATCCTGCGATGGTGAAGGCAAAGAAAGATAGCAGATGCCTTAAGTGCCAAAGGCACAGGTGCCTTGAGTGTGATCCAAAACATCTGGAGCGCCGCTTGAAGAACACTTGAAGCCAGGGGTGAAATGTAAAATCTGTTACTACCGGTTTTGTGGGCGTGGCTTGGTGGAGGGGTAATGTGACTGGGTGGGCGTGGCAACTTTTTTAAAAAAAAAACTTTTCAAAGCATTTTTTCTAATGCTTTGAAAAGCCTCTCTACCAATCAGGGAACTCAGCTGGGATCGTCAGAGACTTTTCAAAGCATTTTTTTTTGCCACCTCTTCGGCCAAGAGGTTGCAGAAAAAATGCTTTGAAAAACCTCTGATGGTCCCAGCTGAGCAGTGCAATCATCAGAGGCTCTTTTTTTTTTTTAAACTTTTAAAAGCATTTTTTCATTGGAAGAGGTTGTAGAAAAAATGCTTTTAAATGTAAAAAAAAAAAAAAGCCTCTGATGGTCCTGCGGCTCGGCTGGGCATGGGGGGGGGGGCAGGGATTCTCCAAACCACCCACCGCCATCGCTACCGGATCGGGCGATCCATTCTGAACCGGGAGCATTTCACTCCTGCTTGAAGCGTTGACAATGTCACCATCAGTCCATTGCAAAAGGTGGCTTCCATCCTGCAATGTTGTCCCCAACACCCATCCAAGATTCACTTCTGCCTATTCCAGGTTCTTAGAAGGACTCAAGTTAATAAAAATGACAAATCCAGTCTGAACATCTGGCTGACTGTGCCACAGGCCATCATCATCATCATAATCGGAAACAAATGATCTGAAAATATGAAGAAAGTCTAGAAGAAAAGAGAGATATGAAATGCAACATAAAATTCATGTACACTGAAGTGTCTCGGCTGGGCTGTTCTTCTCGGTGTGGCTTCTCTGGTTTTAATTTTTTTTTTCCTTCAAACTATCAGCAAACTATTTTGCTGATGATTATAATTGCACTAGTAAAAACTAATACAAAGTAAAAGAAAGAAAAATAGAGGAAATGGTGCAAAAGGGAAAAATGGAGAAAATATAAAAATAAATAAATAAGAATGTAGTAGAAGAATATACAAATGACTCCCGCAATCTTCATGTCCCAGAGGTGCTTTTTCAAAAGGCAACTTAAGAAAAACAAAGTCCAATTGCCTTTTGAAAAAGCACTTTTGGAACAACCATGACTTCGATGACTGAGAATCTCCATAGACACTCCCAATCTTCATCACCAGTAAGCAGTTTTAATCATTTTTTTTTCATCTGCCTCTCCAGTTTACATTGTTGCAGAGTTTTTCCCTGCTGTTTTCCCACGTTTCCACACGTACAACCATGGGAATCTGTAAGGACTATGTGTTATCAAAAATTAATCAATCTGGTGGGTGTCCCTGAAACATTAGAGACAGAATAGAGCAGGGGTCCACAACCTTGGCAACTTTACGATTTGTGGACTTCAACTCCTCAGCCAGCAAACACTGGCTGAGAGATTCCAGGAATTGAAGTCCACAAGTCGTAAAGTTGCCAAGGTTGGAGACCCCCTGGTATAGAGAACACAGAATAATACTGAAGAGTTGGAAGGGACATTGGAGGTCTCCTAATTCAACCCCTGCTCGAACAGGAAACCTAATACCATTTCATGCAAGTGGCTGTCCAATCTCTTCTTAAAAGCCTCTAGTGATGAAGCACCCATAACTTCTGAAGGTAAGCCGTTCCTACTAGTTAATTTTTCTCATTGTTAGGAAACTTCTTAGTTCTACTGTAGGTTGATTAGTTTCCATCCATTGTTTCTTGCCTTCTGGTGCTTTAGAGAATAGATTGACCCCTTCTTCTTCGTGGCAGCCCTTCAAATATTGGAACACTGCTTATCGTGTCACCCTTAGTCCTTCTTTTCACTGGACTAGACTTGCCCTATTCTTGCAACAGTTCTTCATATGTTTTAGTCTCCAGGCCCTTAATCGTCTGAGTTGCTGTTCTCTGCACTCTTTCCAATGTCTCAACATAGAATAGAATAGAATAACAGTTGGAAGGGACCTTGGCGGTCTTCTAGTCCAACCCCCTCCTTAGGCAGGAAACTCTACATCACTTCAGACAAATGGTTATCCAACATCTTCCTTAAAACTTTCAGTGTTGGAGCATTCGCAACTTCTGGAGGCAAGTTGTTCCACTGATCAATTGTTCTAACTGTCAGGAAATTTCTCCTTAGTTCTAAGTTGCTTCTCTTCTTGATTAATTTCCACCTATTGCTTCTCGTCCTGCCCTCAGGTGCTTTGGAGAATAGCTTGACTCCCTCTTCTTTGTGGCAGCTCCTGAGATATTGGAACATTGCTGTCATGTCTTCCCTAATCCTTCTCTTCATCAAACTAGACATATCCAGTTCCTGCAACAGTTCTTCACATGTTTTAGCCTCCAGTCCCCTAATCATCTTTGTTGTTCTCCTCTGCACTTTTTCTAGAGTCTCAACATCTTTTTTACATCATGGCAACCAAAACTGGATGCAGTATTCCAAGTGTGGCCTTACCAAGGCATTATAAAGTGGTATTAGCACTTCCTGTGATCTTGATTCTATCTCTGTTTATGCAGCCTAGAACTGTGTTGACTTTTTTCCATTAGGACTCCAAGATCCCTCTCACAACTACTATTGAACAAGGTACCACCTATACTATTTCCTGTGTATTTTGTTTTTCTTGCTTAAATGTAGAACCTTACTTTTTTCCCCATTGAATGTCATCTTTTTTTACAATGTGATAAACAAAACTGGATGCAATATTCCAGATGTGATCTTACTAAGGTTTTATAAAACAGTATTAATATTTCACGTAATCGTGATTTAGGCATTTTGTTACACATGCACAAGACAAACTGTAAGCAGAGAACTTCCAAATTAGTTGGAAGATGATGAAATACAGAATAATTTGTGTAGAATCAGCCAACGTGAATGTACTATCTACAACTCTTTGTGTGAAAAGACCCATAAAAGCTTGCTTGGGCAGGTATTCAGTGTTTCACCCAAAGAACAGAATTTTTGTATGTTTGACCTAAACTTGGAAAACATTGAATAAAGGTTTTTTTAGGAGACTTTAAACATTGTCCTGATGGATTCAGGACTGAATCTCATCACTCAATGGCTGAGAAGGGAGAAGGATGATGTGGGTTTCCTGGAAACTTTTCTCATCACACTATAAAAAGCCTCCAGAAGTTGTGAATGCTCCAACACTGGAAGTTTTTAAGAAGAGATTGGATAACCAATTGTCTGAAGTGGTGTAGGGTTTCCTGCCTAAGCAGGGGGTTGGACTAGAAGACCTCCAAGGTCCCTTCCAACTCTTTTATTCTATTCTAAAAAGAAATGTGTTCCTTTTTACCCTGCCTTAAATCAAATTGCTGATTTCGGGGACTCTCCCTGAATTCCCACTGACGGTGAGAAATGTTTTTTCTTCTTTCAAAACCAAGCATCAAGAAATGTTATTTAACAAACAGATAATTTATTTCCTCACCTTTATCACGTAGGATTGTTTCCATTGTACTCTGACTGAGCATAATTAAGAAAATAAGGGAAGGTATAAAGGCCTTGCTACATGACAAAACAAATACTATAATTTGGGGCGGAAACAATGGGAGCAGTGTTATTGTATTGTATTGATGGAGAAAATTATGAAATTACTTAACTGTCCTTACCTAACTGAATTTGGATATGAATCCATTAAAAAAAAACTTGTTCTAATCTAATACATTGAAGTATGATATTCAGAGTATTGTTTGAAGTCCAAGTGTCTCTTTTCAGTGTGAAAAGGTTCCCTATCCAGGTAAAAATTCTATCTATCTACCGTGTTTTCCTGAAAATAAGCCCTCCCCAAAAATAAGCCCGTCCCCCAAAATATTTAGCCGCATGTGCAGCCTGTCCCCGCCATTTCCTCTGGTTAGGGTTAGGGAGACAGAGCTGGAAATCAGGTAAGACGGCAAGAGGAGCCCCGTCTTGCTCTACACACCCCAAAATAATAAGGCCTCCCCACAAATAGGGCCAAGTGCTTATTTTGGGGTTCAAAAAAATATAAGACAGGTTCTTATTTTTAGAGAAACACAGAATCTGTCAGATAGATAGATAGATAGATAGATAATCTATTTACTAAGTCTGCACTACTATTAATCTTCTCATTGTTCCTATCATCCATCTCCTCCCACTTATGACTGTATGACTGTAAACTTGTTGCTTGTATCCTTACGATTTATATTGACTGTTTCCTAATATAATTTGATTGCTTATTTGTACCCTATGACTATTATTAAGTGTTGTTTGTACCTTATGATTCTTGACAAATTTATCTTTTATGTACACTGGGCGTGTATGCACCAAGACAAATTCCTTGTGTGTCCAGTCACACTTGGCCAATAAAGAATTATATTCTATTCTATTCTATTCTATTCTATTCTGTTCTGTTCTGTTCTGTTCTGTTCTGTTCTATTCTATTCTATTCTATTCTATTCTATTCTATTCTATTCTATTCTATTCTATTCTATTCTATTCTATTCTATTCTATTCTATTCTATTCTATTCTATTCTTTCCATCTTCCTTCCATCTATCTATCTATCTATCTATCTATCTATCTATCTATCTATCTATCTATCTATCTATCTATCTATCTATCATAAAACTAATTTGTTGCCTGACATTTAAAAACATTAATTAGATGTACATTCTTCTCAATTTATTGAATTAAATTTTGCATGTAAATTATGCAAAATTTTTGAAGAGGCACAAATCTTTGAAAAGGTTGCAAATGACAGTAACACATCCAAGTTATAGTCACTCCTCTTCAGCACTTTCCATAATTCTTGTTCTGCAGTATAGAAAACTCAGAAACTCTTGAATCCAGATGTAACCACCAAGGAAACGTGATGGTTCCATTCCCCTTGATGTCATGGAGTGACAAAACAATTGTTTTCTCTGGCATTTCTCCAGGTCACAGTGCGTGACAGTCTCCACAGATCCTAGGAATTGATATCATTTTTGTGTGCAGAACATAACAGTTTTCTCATCTATATTCATTTGCAGTCACTGTAAATGTTTTCAAAACAGAATACAGTGGAATCAGTAAAGCAGACTTCGACTCCTGGGTCCTCCGATGCTAAAAACAAGGGTAATATATCCCATTTTTTTGGATGTAGTTGTTTTTTCCTAATAATATAAATGCTTAGTATCTGTCCTTCAAGACTCAAATGCATAAACACACAGTCAATATTTTAGAGTTCTGTTTTAGCCTCAGAATTTGTTAAACAATCTTTTTGATGGGATTAAGTGATTTAACAAGCTTTGTTTGTTTGTGAGATTGAGATTGCCATGAGCCATGGTGGTGCAGTGGCTAGAATGCAGATTTGCAGGCTAATTCTGCCGACTGCCAACAGTTCAATAATTCACCGGCTCAAGGTTGACTCATCCTTCCATCATTCCAAGGAAGATAAAATCTTCTTCTTCTCCTCCTTCTTCTTCTTCTTCCTACCCCATAATCCCTTGCGGGGTGGACTCTGGGCAACTGTATGGAGCTAGCAGAGTGTTTACTGGCCAGATGCCCTTCCTGTCACCAGTGCAGAGTTTTGTTCAGCATATATATTCTCATTGTGCCCAGAGAGAGAAATATCTGCCTCTACCTAGGATCAAACTCACAGCCTCCTGATTGTGAGGTGAGAGCTCTACCTCTAGGCCATCGCACCACTCCCCGAGGAAGATAAAATGAGGACCCAAATTGTTGGGGGCAATATGCTGACTCTGTAAACCAGTTAGACAGGGCTGTAAAAGCATTATGAAGCAGTATGTAAGTGTTAAACGCTATTGCTATTGCTATTACAAGCTTTCACAGACACAAACAAAAAAAAAGGCATGAATTTCTGCAAGAGGCATTTCATATTTATTTTTTCCAAAATTTCAGATCCCACTGCTACCGTTGAAACAGGCCCATCAAAAACTGAGCCAGCACCAAAAGAGGGTGCAGCTCAACCACCTACAGATGCTAAAGCAACATCAAAGCAACCTGCGGCTGCTCCAACTTCGGAGACAAAGGAACCTGAAAAACATGGTAAAACCAAAGAAATGATCAATGATCAAAACCTCACCTTCTGCAACACTAAGTGCCAAATTATAATTTCAAATACGGCAGGGCAAATTATGAAATGAGTAATAATGCTGGCTAATTACGCTGAAATGTGAATTAATTCTTTAAAAATTCATTTGTCCAAGCTAAAGTTGACCAGTAATAAATATTGGCAAAATTCCAGGCCAAACTTTTATATATTTAGTCAGATATCCTGTAAACTCTATTGATTTTTTTTTAAAGAAAAAAAGTGGAACCGATACAGTAGACCCTACTCCAGAATCCTCTATTATTAGCGGTCTTGAAAAGATTAAGATTTCCTTAAGACCAATATACAATATACACAGTCAATTAATGATATTGTTTTCTTTGAGTTTCTTCTAGATTTGTTAAGTATTTTTGTTCCCAATTGACCTTTTTACAGCATTCTAGAAACTTTCTAGAAAATAGATATATGGTATTTTTTTTTCCTTCCTAACGTTTTTCCCACAAGTGTAGAGTCTACTCTCCTTTTTGGGATCAATCAAATATTGATCTGTGGGTTGCAATAGGAATCAACTGACCAGTTTTTTGTCCAAGCTGATGTAGCTGGCTGAGAAAGACTGATTCACCCAAAGCCACCAGATCAGCTTTCACGCCTAAGGCACAACTAGAATATAGGGTAGTTTTTATATGATTTTTATATTGTTTTAATTCCTGCTTGGGACCCACTCAGGATTTGGTATAAGATGGGTAGCTATGTAAATATTTTAAATAAATAAATAGACCCACAGTCTCCTGGTTTCTAGCCTGATGTCTTAATCACTGAACCAAACTGGCTTATGTAAAATATATAGTTTTTTTTTTCTAAGTCCCAGGCCCGCCACCATCTTCGGATGCTAAAACAACCACAAAACAACCTGTG
Organism: Masticophis lateralis; assembly: GCA_030761175.1. Classification (NCBI taxonomy): domain Eukaryota; kingdom Metazoa; phylum Chordata; class Lepidosauria; order Squamata; family Colubridae; genus Masticophis; species Masticophis lateralis. Next base: position 12,537,611 of record JAUDYJ010000006.1, on the reverse strand, counting down.
GACCTTCCAACATCAAAGACAAAGGAACCCGAAAAACCAGGTAAAACTAGAAGAATGTTTAAATTGTCGCAATGTGGACATTCTATCTAACAAAATGAAATTCAATGGTGAAAAAAGTAAGGTTCTACATTTAGGGAAGAAAAACAAAATGCACAGGTCAGGGGTGGGTTCTAAATTTTTTTACTACCAGTTCTGGGGGTGTAGCTTATTTTGTGGGCATGGCTTGATGGTCATGTGACAATTTTTTAGGATTTAGCAGAGGTACTGGTCTACCAGGCTTTTAACTGCTTGCAGAGCTGTACCGGTCTACCCATTCATTGTTGCAGGCACTGGTCTACTCATTTATTTTAGTAGGCACTGGTCTACTCACATATTTTCGGAGGCACTGGTCTACCCATTTATTTTTGCAGGCACTGGTCTACTCATTTGTTTTTGCAGGCACTGGTCTACTCCTTTGTTTTTGGAGGCACTGGTCTACCACTAAACTGCCTTTTACCACTGATCAGCTGTAGGGCAGCCCTTTGAAGCCCCAGGGCAAGAGTTTAAACAGTTTTTCCTTATAGCCCATCAGCTGGGACTCAGGAGGCAGCAATAGATTGGGGGTGGGGCCAAATAAAAGGTACGAATAACATGGAACGGAGGATGGGGGCGGGGGGGGGGCAAAACTGGTTCAGTGACGTTATATCATCACCGCTACCAGCTCGGCAGAACCGGGCCAAACCGGGAGGAACCCACCACTGGCACAGGTACAGTATATGTGGTACCTTGCTCAATAGTAGTAACTGTGAGAGGAATCTTGGAGTCCTAGTGGACAACCTTTTAAATATGAGCCAGCAGTTTGCAGCAGCTGCCAAAAAAGCCAACACAGTTCTAGGCTGCATAAATAGGGATAGAATCAAGATCATGTGAAGTATTGTGACCACTTTATAATGCCTTGGTAAGGCCACACTTGGAATACTGCATCCAGTTTCCTGACAGTTAGAAAAAATAATCAGTGGAACAACTTGCCTCCAGAAGTTATGAATGCTGCAACACTGGAAATTTTTAAGATGTTGGATAACCATTTGTCTGAAGTGATGTAGAGTTTCCTGCCTAAGCAGGGAGTTGGACTAGAAGACTTCCAGGGTCCCTTCCAACTCTGTTATTCTATTCTATTCTATTCTATTCTATTCTATTCTATTCTATTCTATTCTATTCTATTCTATTCTATTCTATTCTATTCTATTCTATTCTATTCTATTCTATTCTATTCTATTCTATTCTAGTTGGCCAGAGATATTTTTTTACTTCCAATCTTTTGTTAGTAAAAAATATTTTTTATAAATGTACATTGGTTAACGTATTAGCAAAATACCATCTGTAAAGGAAGTTGTAACTAGTCTTTTGGGCCTGCCACACAGCAAATGGTCCAGATGTTAGAGAAGAAGCACATCTGGAAATCCAAATGACTTAAGCAATGAAGCAGTGCCGGGCAAGTCCAGACAAGGTCTCCAACATCCCCACCAAGCTAGATGTGTATACCTGCAAAACAAGGAAATAAAAAAGAAATGCATCAGTACAGGTAGTCCTCGAAGTACAACAGTTCATTTAGTGACCTTTTGAGGTTACAACTGCCCCGAAAAAGGTGACTTATGACCATTTTTGACACTTAGGACTGTTGCGGCATCCCCATGGTCATAGGATCAGAATTTAGATGTTTTACAATGGACTCCTATTTATGACAATTGCAGTGTCCCAAGGTCATGGGATCCCCTTCTGTGACCTTCTGACAAGCAAAGTCAATGGGGAAGCAAGATTTACTTAATAACCATTTTATTAACTGAATTGCAGTGATTCACTTAGCAAGTGTGACAAGAAAGATAGTAAAAGGGGGTAAGATTCACTTAACAAATGCCCAGGGGTGAAATGCTCCTGGTTTGGATCGGATCACCCGATCCAGTAGCGATGGCAGTGGGTGGTTCAGAGAACCGGTAGCAAAAATTCCTCCCCCCCCCCCCATGCCCAGCTGAGCTGCACGATCATCAGTGGCTTTTTCTTTTTTTTACTTTTAAAAGCATTTTTTCTACAACCTCTTCCGACGAAAAAAATGCTTTTAAAAGTTAAAAAAAGAAAAGCCTCTGATGATCGCACGGCTCAGCTGGGATCATCAGAGGCTCTTCAAAGCATTTTTTTCTGCAACCTCTTGGCCGAAGAGGTGGTAAAAAAAATGCTTTGAAAAGTCTCTGACGATCCAGAGACTCTTCAAAGCATTTTTTTTGCTTTGAACAGTTTTTTTTTAAAAAAGTTGGCCACGCCCACCCAGTCACATTACACCCCTCCCCCAAGCCATGCCCACAGAACCGGTAATAACACATTTTACATTTCACCCCTGCAAATGCCTCTCTTAGCAACAGAAATTTTGGGCTCAGTTGTAGCTCAAGGACTATCTGTACCAGTGGTGGGTTTCAAATTTTTTTTAATACTGGTTCTGTGGGCTTGGCTTGGTGGACGTGGCATGGCTTGGTGGGCATGGCTTGGTGGGTGTGGCAGTGGAAGGATACTGTAAAATCTTCATTTCCTCCCCAATCCAGGGGAAGGTTACTGCAAAATCCCCATTTCCTCCTGATCAGCTGGGACTTGGGAGGCAGAGAATAGATGGGGCAGGGCCAGTCAGAATTTTTACTACAGGTTCTCCGAACTACTCAAAATTTCCACTACTGGTTCTTCAGAACTGGCCAGAACCTGCTGAAACCCATCTCTGATATGTACTGAAATCTATATAAAACAGCTGGCTGGGGAATTCTGGGAGTTGAAATTCACAGGTCTTAAAATGGCCAAGTTTGGAGATCCCTGGTTTTGAGAATTGCGTTATCAGGTTTCCGAACAGACAAAGGAGGACATGGACATTTTGAAAACAGGACCAATGGGGGCAGGAGGAGGAGGACATACTAATTATTTGATTTTCTTGGAACCTGCAATAAAAATTACAATGTAAAACTGGCTGGGAGGAGGAGGAGGAGGAGGAGGAGAAGGAGAGGAAGAGGAGGAGGAAGAGGAGGAGGATGACTTGGGTCTACATGAATGGGCCTATATGAAATTACTTTTTCCAGCATGGGCAAGTTTGGTTTTTCAATTACAAGAAGATGTCAGAATCATTTAAGGGGCAAAAGCCTTCAACCTTGTAACTGATTAAGGTCGTCAATTTCAGGCATCAGTGCAAGCTGGTGAGAGAGTACTAATCAAGATCAGAGTACAGCTTGTTAACTTGAGGTTCCATTAGTACTTCTTTAGGAGGCAGTGTGCCATGGAGAAAAGCAGCTCAGAAAGAGATACTTAAAAAGCTGGACAAAGTTTGATTTTAAGGCTATGCTTTCCAGAGGGAGATCATGAAGAGAACACGGAGGACATGTTAACCCAATCTGAGAACTTTTTGGGATATGTAAAACAAAACAAAACAAAAAATCATCCATGTGAAATCTGTTAATAAGGAATTGTACCATTATAACAACTTTTTTAAAATTTATTTTTTTGTCGAGTATGTATTAGATAATATATATAAGCATAAATTGAATATATAAAATGACTACAATTACAGGGAACATTAGGGCAGGGACGGTAGGCATGCTGGTGCTCTTATGCATGCTCCTTACAGACCTCTTAGGAATGGGGTAAGGTTTTGGGATGAAAGAGTGGCATTGACCACTCTGTTGTGGAAGTCATATTTTCTGCAGTCGAGTTGATATATACAATAAAAGAGGAACTTAGTTTCACATAAATTGCTTTACTGAAAAATAAATACATTGGGACATGGTCTCATTGTTCTGCTTGCAATATAAATCACTCCATAAGCCCTGTTTACTCACACTGCTTGGAATTTCTCATCTACAGATATTGCGAGTGATGCAAAAGTCACTCCTCAGCCAGGAAGTGTTCAACCTGTAGACAAGAAGTCCACTCCAGAACCATCTCAGCCTCAACCGGAAGTTAAAGTAGAAGGTGGGGTGAGAATTTTAACATTCCAAATTATCTGAATTCTTGGTTTTACTACACATAATTTCATTATGTTTCCTTTGCTTTCCTTTCCTTTCAAGTATATAAACTTAAAAAGAAAGGAAAACAAAGGAACTGAAATTAAATTTTAGATAGATATAGATATAGATATAGATATAGATATAGATATAGATATAGATACAGATACAGATACAGATATAGATAAGCCAAATACCACTCACTCATCACGAAATCTCCAGAATGATAAAGCCTACAAACTTGAAATTTGGCACGTATGTTCCTCTTGGCTTCTAGGTGCTTGCTAAGAAAGGATTTTTCAAAATGACCATCAGATCGTTAGTATTTCATATACAGTATTATATTCACATGCTCTGATGCTAAGGAGTTAGATGTTCTACTCCTCCTCCCCATCAGAAAGGAACTCTGTCCCAACTGCCAGTTGCCTTATATTAACACGCTCTGACGCTACGCCTTCGCTAAACCGGGCGTGGGCATGGGACATACATTCTACTCCCCCTCCCCCTCTGTTCCAACTTCCAGTTGCCTTATATTACCATACTCTGATGCTTCCGAGTTACACATTCTACATTAAGTTTCAGGCTTTAAGCATCAATTTATCAAGCCTGCTCACATAGTTTCATAGTGAAGGATAGGTGTCCAGCTAGTATTATGTCTCCCTCCCTCTCTCTCTCTCTCTCTGTGTGTGTGTGTGTGTGTATCTATATTTACATATATTTTATTTATTTCTATCCGACCTATATTATTTATACAAATAATTGAAAATGGGTAACATATCCAAAAAACCTTCTTCCTCCTATTTTTCCCTACAACAGTCCTGTGAGGTGGGTTGGGCTAAGAGAATGTGACTGGCCAAAAGTCAGCCAGATGGCTTTGAAGGCTAGCGAACTCACCATTTCCACTTTCTAGTCTAGTGCCCTAACCACTAGACCAAACTGTCTCTCCATTTTTTTTTCATTTATCTATTTATCTCTATCATCCTAATGATATTTTTCTTCTTCCATTATTTCTTCTGGCAAATTTGCCTTGGAAATGAAAACTTCACTCAACTCAACAACCGGCAACAGCCAGCAGTCCCCAGGCTCCTGGTAAATATCTGCTTATCATTTAGAGATACTATTTTTTCTTCTTTTTTTCTTTGTGGGTTGTTGGGGGTGTGTGTGTGTGTGTTTAATGTATATATTTTTTTAAAAATTCAGCGGGTCCCACCGGTTCTCCTGCGGCGGCCCCTTTAACAACTCAGCCAGCACCAAAACCAACAACAGAACCACAAGCTCCAGCAGCTGCACCAGGTAAATCACCTTTTCTCACTTTATTGAAGATAATACCTTTCCTTGTTTGTTCTTTATGTCAAGTTTCCATACACAAGTCCTAATATTTTTTCTTTTATTATATCTTCTGGCAAATCTCCTTGGAAATGAAAACATCAAACAGCTCCACAACCAGCAACAACATCCAGTCCCGCAGCTCCTGGTAAATCATCCCTTATCAAATGATTAGAGATAACACCTATCCTTATTGTTTCCTTGTTGTTTTCCTTTGTGTTTTTAATGTCTATACTTTTAAAAAAATAATTCAGCAGGTCCCACCGTTCCTCCTGCGGCGGCCCCTTTAAAGACTGAGCCAGCAGCAAAACTGACAACAGCACCACAGGCGCCAGCAGCTGCACCAGCAACAATGCCAACACCGGGTAAATCATCCCTTGTTACTTAATTGAAGATAAAGGCTTTCCTTGTTTTGTCTTTGTGGGTTGTTATTTTTCTTTATACGTTTAATCTAACTATCTCTCTCTCTCTCTCTCTCTCTCTCTCTCTCTCTCTCCTATTTATCTCTTTCTCTATCACTCTTTCTATCATCTCTCTCGCTGTCTGTCTGTCTCTCCTATCTATCTCTATCTCTATCACTATTATATATATACACACACACACACATACCCCCCTCCTCCCTCCCTCCACCCACCCACCCACCCATCCATCCATCTATCTATAACATTCTCTCTCTCTCCTATCTATCTATCTATCTATCTATCTATCTATCTATCTATCTATCTATCTATCTATCTATCTATCATCTATCTATCATCTATCTGTCTGTCTATCTATGTATCTACAACATTCTTTCTCTCTCATATCTATCTATCTATCTATCTATCTATCTATCTCATTCTTTCTCTCTCATCTATATCTATCTATCTATCTATCTATCTATCTATCTATCTATCTATATCTATCTATCTATCACATTCTTTCTCTCTCATCTATATCTATCTATCTATCTATCTATCTATCTATCTATCTATCTATCTATCTATCTATCTATCTACCACATTCTTTCTCTCTCATCTATATCTATTTATCTATCTATCCATCCATCCATCCATCCATCCATCCATCCATCCATCCATCTATCTTTTTCTATCTCTGTCTAAAAAGCAGCTCCAACTGAACCAACACCCAAACCAACAACAGAGCCACAACCTTCTGCACCAGCAACACCAGCAAAGCAAACCGCAGATGCCCAAGCTGCCAAGCCCGAAGCCCCTGGTAAAACCAAGATAAAATTCAAGTTACCTTTCAGGCGCACTATAGATAAGCTTATGACATAAGGTTATACAGAATATAATTTGTGCCTCCTGAGCCCCATAGGACTCCCAGATGCAGTCTTATTGCTTCCACACACCCCTCCAACATCTGGTGCCAGATTATAAAATGTTATATCCCAAGATAAATTGTGACAGGTAGTCCTTTGACATACAACCATTAGTTTAGTGACCATTTGAAGTTCCCACGGCGCTGAAAAAAAAAGTGACTTATGACCAGTCCTTGCACTTACAACCATTGCAACCTCCCCATGGTCATGTGATCAAAATTCGGGCACTGGCAATGAGTATGTATTTGTAATGTGTCATGTGATCATGTGATCACTGTTTGTAACCTTCCCAGTTTCCAAACATGCAAAGTCAATGGAGGAAGCTGGATTTGTTTACGACTATATGATTCACGTAACAAGTACAGCAGTTCGTTTAATGACTATGGCAAAAAAGATCATAAAGTCAGGCATGACTCACTTAAGAACTTTCTTGCTCAGTGAGTAATGGAAATTCTGGTTTGAATTGTGGTTGTAAGTCAAGGATTAGCTCTATCAGTAAGTCTCCTCATCTAATCGCACTGAAATATCGGCCAACTTTTAAAAAACCAGTTGTCCTAGCCTGACTAGGTGGCTCAGTGGCTAAGATGCTGAGCTTGTGGATCAGAAAGGTCGGCAGTTCGAATCCCTAGTAAAGGTCTCCTGCGTGAGCGGACTAGATGACCTCCAAGGTCCCTTCCAACTCTGTTACTGTTATTATCTCAGCCTGAAAGCATAATGTTCAGCATATTATCTGAAAGCAAGCTTCATCCTTTGTCCCCAAAACCTTGTCCATCCCAATGCAAAGTAATAAATGTCAGCTAATTTGCTGATGAACCTTTTGTGCAGTGTACTTGCTCAGATGTAACTTCTATTGAACGGTTGAAAAGAAAAAAAAGGATAACTAGAACACCAGATCCTCCACTCCAGAATTATACACTGTTAAAGGTAAAAACAGTGTGTTTCTAGGGAAGATTACTCCTTATTAATTTTTCTTAAGGTTTATATATAGCTTTTCTTTCTATGGGTTTCCTTTCAGAGTTTTTAAACACATTTTTCAATAGACTGTATGTTAAAGAGTTATAGCAAGCTTTCTCAGAAAATAAAGATATATGACTGTATCTAAATTATGTTTATTTTTTTTTCCCCCAAAATCCCAGTCCGGACTGTTACTTTTGAGGCAGGCCCTCCCAAAACCGAACCAGCACCAACAAAAGGTAAACAACCACAAGATACTAAAACAACAATATAACAGTCTGTTTTGGAACTTCTAACATCAAAGGAACCCTGGTAAAAACCTGGTAAAAGTAAAAGAATAATAAATTGTCACAATGTAGGCATTCTAGATGACCAGAGTCCCAAGATGCTTTTTCAGGAGGCAACTGGACTTTCTGTTTTTTTTTTCTTTGAGGACATTTCGCTTCTCATCCAAGAAGCTGCTTCAGCTCTGGCAGGATAGTGGGAAATGGAAGGATTTATATTCCTTGCAGCCAGCTGGTCATTTGCACCCTTTTAGAAAAGGGGTGTCAGAAACCGGAAGTGTTACGGCGAGACCAGCTGGAAAAATAGCGGGCTCCAACGAGCTCCATGAAAATACAGCCGGACAAACTGCTGTCGGTGGGCCTTCAGACCAGAACTGTCCTGTAGGGACGGTGAGAGGGAGAGATGCCTCGGATGACCAAGACGAATAGGCAAGTTCCTCGAAGGGTCGGAGGCTGTTCTTTGAACCGGTGGCAAGAGTGGTGGCCATTAAAAAATGACTGCTCTGAAGCTAGGGCAACCGGAGTAAGATTTTTGTGCAGGGGCGGTGTTTAAATGGAGTGCTGGTACGAGGTGAGTGATTCGCCAACTCACAAGTAAAAAAGGATTTAAAAGAAAAAAAAACTTCAAAGGTGTCCCGGAGCGGAAATGAGCAGCTAATTGGCACTTGGGAATTTTAAAGGAGGGAGAAAAACAAAGAGGTGGTTAAAGTACCAAAGCCCAAGGAAAAAAAAACTTTATGACTGGATTTAAAATTGGATTTGGAGAAATTAAAATTAATATAAGAAAAAGAAACCTGAGGGAAAGTACTTTTTATGAGGATTTGAAATACCTTTGACAGTTTTGACACTTGAAGGAAGAACAAAGAGGAGGTTAAAATATTAAAGCCCAAGAAAGGTATTTTTATAACTGTTTTTAAAACTGAATTTGGAGAAACTAAAAAATGCTAAAAGGAAAAGAAAAGGGATGTCAAACTCACATCGTCATGGTGGCATAATGGAACATATCAGGACTTTTTCCCCTTTGCTAAACTGAGTGTGGGCGTGGCCAGTAAATGACGCATCTGGCAGGCAGCCCACAAGTTTGACACCCCTGTTTTAGAGGATCGTTGAAGCACTTAGGCTTATCTGTGTCGTCAAGGTCATTTGAGTAGTGCTGCTCGTTTCTGTAGTTTGCAATTTTTTCCCCTCTGGAAATCCATTTGTATTCCCACACCATTCAAAAGGTGTTGTATATGATAAACCTCCAAGTGCTTCAGTGACCCTCTAAAAGGATGCAAATGACCAGATGGCTGCAAGGAATATAATCCTTCCATTCCCCACCATCCAATCAGAGCTGAAGAAGCTTCTTGGACGATAGGCGAAACATCCTCAAAGAAAAAAACCAGAAAGTCCAGTTGCCTCCTGAAAAAGCACCTTGGGACAATCATGATCTGGATGACTGAGAATCACTACAGACTTTTAGATGACCAGAGATTTTTTACTACTACTATTAGTTCTTGTTGCTAAAAAGTATTTTTAGAACTGTAAGTGGGCGAATATCTTAGCAAAATATAGCTCATGATTTAAGGAAATTGTGAGTAGTTTTTTTGGCCCAGTGATCTGGAGAAAAAAGTAAAACCATGTGAGTCTTCGATTGTGTGCAGACACACTTCATTCATTAGCTATTGTGTAAATGCCAGACACCCAATGGGAGACACAATCTCAGAAGAAAACAATTCAATATTAAAAGCATTTGGAAGCAGGAATTGAGACCCAGCGTGATATCTAATTGACGTCAGAGAATTCCTAAAGGAGAGAAGAGCTACAGTAGTCTTTATACCTCTCTAAGATCTTTTCTTCAGGGACGTGGTGGCTCAGTGGCTAAGACTTTGAGCTTGTTGATTAAAAGGTCGGCAGTTCAGCGGTTCGAATCCCTAGTGCTGCATAATGGGGTGAGCTCCCGTTACTTGTCCAGCTTCTGCCAACCTAGCAGTTTGAAAGCACATTAAAAAATGCAAGTAGAAAAATAGGGACCACCTTTGGTGGGAAGGTAACAGTGTTCCATGCACCTTTGGCATTTAGTCATGCCGGCCACATGACCATGGAGACGTCTTCGGACTGCGCTGGTTCTTCAGCTTTGAAACAGAAATGAGCACTGCCCCCTAGAGTCAGGAAGGACTAGCACATATGTGTGAGGGGAACCTTTACCTTTAAGTAGGTAAAGTAAAGGTCATCAGTATGGATGAAATACAGATAGTCCTTGACTTACGACCACAATTGAGCCCCAAATTTATGTTGCTAAGTGAGACATTTGTTAAGTGAGTTTTGCCCCATTTTACGACCTTTCTTGCCACAGTTGGTAAGTGAATCTGGTATACCCCTTGACTTTGTTTGTCAGAAGGTCACAAAAGGTGATCACATGATCTCGGCACATTACAACTTTCACGAGTCAGTTGCCAACTGTCGGATTTTGATGATGTGACCATGGGGCTGCTGCAGATGGTCATAAGTGTGAAAAATGGTCATAAGTCGCTTTTTTCAGTGACGTTGTAACTTTGAGCTGTGGTAAGTCAAGGATTACTTGTAAAACTCTCCTTCCCTAATGTATTTATTAATGAGGAGGTCTATTGTTCTAATTTCACCATTTGATATACAAAATAAAAGGGAATCCATATTTCATGTGAATTGCATATTCATGTGAAAAAGCCCCTCTCCGTAAAGGAGAATATTTCTAGCTCAGGGTTAAAATGAGGGGTTTTTGGAGAACCCTAATCAAGTAACTGCCAAACCAGTTAACAGTAAACAGCCCAACCAAAGAACTTCCAAGAACATTTCCAGCAACACTGACAGGCAGAGTCACTAGGACCGTGAGGGCAAATCTATGGCACAGGTGCCACAGGTGGCACGCGGAGCCATATTGGTGGGCACGCGAGTGTTGCCCTAGCTCAGCTCCAGCGCGCATGTGCGCACCAGCCAACTGATTTTCAGGCCTTCCGGTCCCACCGGAAGTCAGGAAACTCTCTGTTTCCAGCCTCTGGAAGGCCTCCGGAGGGAGATGGGAAAGGCTGTTTTTGCCCTCCCCAGGCTCCTAGAAAGCCTCTGGAGCCTAGAGAGGGGGAAAAACGGGCCTACCAAGCCCACCGTGCCATCATGTGCCAAGAGCAGGGGGAAGTGTGTGTGTGGGGGTCATGTGCGCATGAGCGTGGGCAGGGGGTATTGAATTATGGATGTGGGCACCCGCACCTGCCCACACTCCCCCCGCTTTTGGCACGCAGTGGCAAAAAGGTTAGCCAACACTGCACTAGGACATAAAATGAGAGCACACCCTACCTCTTACTAGCACTGATGAAGTTTGGCAATGAAACATCTATAAGAAAACAATCAAGCTCAGAGAGCATCAAAGTCCCCTGGGTCCCTCCAAAAACTTATAACTGATCAGCTTGAAGGCAAGAAGTCCACTCCAGAACCATCGCAGCCTCAACAGGAAGTTAAAAAAATGCAAGGTGGGTTGGGGAATCTTGATGTTCCAAATTGTCTGCATTTTGAGCCTTATTACAGAAATCTTGAAAAACAGAATGCCGTTTCAGAATCATTTTTCATGTTTACTTCTCTTTTCAAGTTTCAGCACGCAGGTCCTAATCTTGTTTTCTTGTATTTATTTCTTCTGGTAAATTCGCCTGGAAATGAAAATCTCAAACAGCTCCACAACCTGCAACAGCAGTTAGTCCCCAGGCTCCTGGTAAATAACTTCTTATCGGTTAATTACACATAACATCTTTTCTTCTTTTTTTTCTTTGTGCATTGTTTTATTTTTGTGTGTTTTTAATGTCAATTTTTTTTTTCAAAAGCAGGTCCCACCATTCCTCCTGCAGCGGCCCCTTTAATGACTGAGCCAATACCAAAACCAACAACAGAACCACAAGCTCCAGGGGTTACACCCGCAGCAAAGCAAGGAACAGATGCCCAAGCTGCAAAGGACAAGAAACCAGAAACTCCTGGTAAAACCAAGATAAAATTCAGATTGCTCTTCAGGGGTATTCTAGCTGCCCTTAATGACACAGAATTCAAATTGCATGCCAGGGGCATTCTGGATACTCATAAGGATGACCCAGTGATGGGATTCAAATAATTTAACAATCGGTTCTTGGTCCTAATGACCAGCTGGGTAGGTGTGGCTCAGTGGTCATGTGACCATGCGGGCGTGGCCAACTCAACATCACTAACGTCGATGGGCCCTTCGCCTTTGCTGTTACAATGTAATAAGAGTTAACCAGAGAGGCAGTTTCTGTAAGCAGGGCAATAAAGATTAGGCTAGAAATAACACCAAAATGTTTCCTTCTTGCCTTCCTTACAGGATTAGCCCTGTAAAGTGGAAAAAAACAAAAGATTTTTTTTCCAACAATCAGTTCTCTGAACTGCTTAGAAAGTTAACAACCTGGTACCCTGAATAGGTGCAAACTGTCTGAATCCCACCACTGGGATGACCCGGGGGTGGGTTCTACTTACCTTTACTATTGGTTTGCAGCGGGACCACGTACGCGCTCTTCTGCGTATGCATAGAAGCTTCTGCACATGCGCAGAACCATTTTAGTGATGTCAGGGTCGGTGGGCGGAGCCTCCCGCCAATTTTACTACCGGTTCTATAGAATCGATGCGAACCGGGGGCAACCCGCTACTGGCATGACCACGTATTAACATAGATTAACTCTTCTGCTTTTGCTTTAATCTTGACCGACATCCTAGCCAACAACTCAAAAAACATCTGAGGCGGCTATTTGATTGTCAGCCCTCTACAGTTGTTTGAAAAGAGGTAGAAGTACAGCGGAAGTAGTTTTTATATGGGGACTTAAACAGTGTTGCCTATAATCTCAGGAAAACATTTCACACTCATGTAACAGTATAAGCAACATTTGTGGGTTTGCGGGTCTCAGTTCCATCTATAAGTCTTCTGGATGTCCCCAGTAAACCATCCGATCATCTGATGATACCATAAGGATAGGTTGGAATGAAGATTTGTGATAGTTTTGTGGAGGGGGTTAAGAGTGAAAATAGGCACAGGTGACTCCTGGTATGAAAACCAGTTCTACAATCTCCACTTCAAATGCTCTCAAAATACCACTTCCAGGCAGGTCTAAGGCCTTTAAGAGAGTTTTGTGAGAGTTAAGGAGCACTGGTGGTGCAGTAGTTAGAATGCAATAGTGCAGGCAAACTCCGCCCATAGTCAAGAGTTCAATCCCGATCAGCTCAAGATTGACTCAGCCTTCCATCCTTTCGAAGTCAGTAAAATGAGGACCCAGATTGTTGGGGGCAATGTGCTAACTCTGTAAACTGCTCAAAGAGTGCTGTAAAGTACTTTGGAATTGTATATAAGTGCTGTTGCTAGCGCTATTAAGTATGAAATGGAGGTAAGCTCTTTCCCAGAGATATCCTAATTGCTGGTATTCCTCAGTTTCTGTCCAAAATATACCATGAAATGGGCTGAAACTTGCTTCCTTCTGGCATGCCTATTTTGAATTACACTTTTTTAATTTAAAATTAATCATATCAACACAATTGTTTTTTTTGCCAACGTATTTCCGGAGCATAACTTTGTGATGTTGGGTTGGACTGCACATGAAGCGATGGAGACCATGCTTACATGTTGTTTTATGAATAATTTGGGTCATTGTTTGTTTCTGGTTTGCAATGCAAATGATTTGTAAATTTTGCATCCTCCAACCCTTTGCAATTTCTCATCTTCAGCTACTGTGAGTGATGCAAAAGCCCCTCCCCAACCTGTAAGTGATAAGCCTGGAGACCAGAAATCCACTCCAGCCCCATCTCAGCCTCAACCAGAGAGTAAAGCTCAAAGTGATAAGAGATTTTGGACCTTCCAAAGGATCCGAATTTATTTATTTGTTAAATTTATATACCGTCCATTTCATTTTGAAAAGCTAATTCTTTCACCAAGAATTGTTAAGACTTATTACAGAAATCTTGAAAAGTAGAATACAATTTGAGGTTCATTATTGTTGCTTTGTTCTCTCTCCTATTAACGTTCAATATTTATGGCTTAATATTTTTTCTTGTACCAGTACAAAGTTTCTTGGGAACCCACTGAATCAGTCCCAAGACTCCTAGTAAATCATCCCTTGCTACTTAATTGAAGATAACACTTCTTCGTTTGGAAATTGTTTGAGATGAGGATTTTCGCCTTCCAAATTGGCTGAATTTTTCAATCTTACTACAGAAATATTAAAAAACAAAATATCCTTTCAAGCTTCAATGTACAAGTCCTAATATTTTTTCTCTTATATTATTTCTTCTGGCAAATTCCCTTGGAAATGAAAATCTCAAACAGCTCCACAACCAGCAACAGCAGTCACTCCCGAGGCTCCTGGTAAATCACCCCTTATCAGATAATTAGAGTTAACATCTTTCCTTTTTATTTCTTGGTGGGTTGTTGTTTTCCTTTGTATTTTTAATGTCTATATTTTTTAAAAAAAATCAGCAGGTCCTACCGTTCCTCCTGCGGCGGCCCCTTTAAAGACTGAGCCAGCAGCAAAACCGACAACAGCACCACAAGCGCCAGCAGCTGCGCCAGCAACAACACCAGCACCGGGTAAGTCACTTTTTGTTATTTAATTGAAGATAACGGCTTTCCTTGTTTTTTCTTTGTCGGTTGTTATTGTTATTTTTTTTAATCTAATTATATCTATCTATCTAATCATTATTTATCTTCTATCTATCATGTATCTATCTATCTAATCATTATCTATCTATCTATCTATCTATCTATCTAATCATTATTTATTTTCTATCTATCAGCTGCCACAGTTCCTCCTGCGGCGGCCCTTTTAAAGACTGAGCCAGCAGCAAAACCGACAACAGCACCACAAGCGCCAGCAGCTGCGCCAGCAACAACACCAGCACCGGGTAAGTCACTTTTTGTTATTTAATTGAAGATAACGGCTTTCCTTGTTTTTTCTTTGTCGGTTGTTATTGTTGTTTTTTTTAATCTAATTATATCTATCTATCTAATCATTATTTATCTTCTATCTATCATGTATCTATCTATCTAATCATTATCTATCTATCTATCTATCTATCTATCTATCTATCTATCTATCTATCTATCTAATCATTATTTATTTTCTATCTATCAGCTGCCACAGTTCCTCCTGCGGCGGCCCCTTTAAAGACTGAGCCAGCAGCAAAACCGACAACAGCACCACAAGCGCCAGCAGCTGCACCAGCAACAACGCCAGCACCGGGTAAGTCACCCTTTGTTATTTAATTGAAGAAAATGGCTTTCCTTGTTTTTTCTTTGTCGGTTGTTATTGTTATTTTTTAAATCTAATTATATCTATCTATCTATCTATCTATCTATCTATCTATCTATCTATCTATCTATCTAATCATTATCTATCTAATCATTATTTATTTTTATTTTATTTATTTAATTAGATTTATATGCCGCCCTTCTCCGGAGACTCAGGGCGGCTTACAATGTGTTAAGCAATAGCCTTCCTACTTTTGTATATTTAAACAAAGTCAGCTTATTGCCCCCAGAAACTGGGTCCTCATTTTACCTACCTTAGAAAGGATGGAAGGCTGAGTCAACCTTGAGCCTGGTGGAATTCGAACTTACAGTAATTGCAGACAGCTGGTGTTAATCACAATGCTTTTAGTCTGCTGAGCCACCAGGCCCTTTATCTTCTATCTATCATGTATCTATCTATCTAATCATTATCTATCTATCTATCTAATCGTTATTTATCTTCTATCTATCATGTATCTATCTATCTAATTATTATTTATCTTCTATCTATCTAATCATTATTTATCTTCTATCTATCTAATCATTTTTTATCATCTCTCTCTCTCTCTCTCTCTCTCTCTCTCTCTCTCTCTCTCTCTCTCAGCTCCCACCACTGCTCCTGTGGCAGCCCCTTTAACAACTGAACCAACACCAAAACCGACCACAGCACCACAACCTTCGGCGACTGCACCAGCAACACCAGCAAAGCAAGCAGCGGATACCCAAGGTGAAAAGGACAAGAAACCAGAAACCCCTGGTAAAACCAAGATGAAATGCAGACCGCTCCTCATGGGGCACTCTAGCTGCCCTTAATGACACAGATGCCTTAATACACGCTCGTTTTTCTGCTGTTTCCTAGACTTCAGCTGACTCCCCAGATGATAGGTTGAAGAACTTCTGGTGTGGGTATTTTGGTCTCATCCTTTCACATCCCTGAAGATATAGAAGGGACACAGCAAATAATTACCATAATTGAAAACAGAATTTCTAAGGCAGGGCTGTCAAACTTGTGGCCCCTCGGCCCAGATGTGCCACGCACTGGCCACATCCTCACTCGGTTTAGCGAAGGGGGAAAAAGTCATGATACGTCACGTGATGCCACTGTGACAATAAAACTTTGATACCCGTGTTCTAGGGAGAACCTAGTCAATGATGGTTGGTACCTCCTGAGGGATGTCAGCCTCATAAGATTGGATTGGCAACATTTGCTGACTTGTAGGTCTCCGTTCAGCCTGTCAACCTTCTGTTCGGTCCCAATAAGCCATCTGTTGATTGTGATGATGCTACTACCCTGTTTCCCCGAAAATAAGACATCCCCTGATAATAAGCCCAATCGGGCTTTTGAGCGCATGCACTAAAATAACCCCCCCCCCAAAAAAAATATTTAAACGCAGAGCTGGAAGTCAGGTAAGATGGCAAGAGGAGCCCCGTCTTGCTCCACGCACCCCAAAATAATAAGACCTCTCCAAAAATAGGACCAAGCGCTTATTTTGGGGTTCAAAAAAATATAAGACAGGGTCTTATTTTTGGAGAAACACGGTAGAACATTTTCATTTATTTTGTGGAGGAGGCTAAGAGTGAAATAGAAGCAGGAACTTCTGAGATGAAAACCATTCCCAATCCTACTTTCTTTCACCACCAACCTTCACTCCAAATGCTCCCAATACACCACTTTCAGGCAAGTTTGCAGCCTTTAAGAGAGTTTTATGAGATTTAAGAATGAAACAGAGACAGGCTCTTTCCCAGAGGCCTCCTAGTAGTTGATAAGCCTCAATCTGTATCCAAAATATGCCATGAAATAGGCTGGAATTGATTTCTTTCTACCATGTTCGTTCCAAATTACATTTCTTAAAAAAAAAAAGTAGTATCAACTAAATTGTCTATTTGCCAACACATTTCAGGAACATGACTTTATGGTGCTGGATGAGATTGCCTGGGGACTGATGACCACACTTTACATAACTGTTTTATGAATTAAGGAGGCTATTGTTTGTTTGCGGTTTTGTAACACAAATTATTTATAAATGTTGCATGCTCCAGCCACTTGCAGTTTCTCATCTGCAATTATTGTGAGTGATGCAACGTTCCTCCCCAATCTGTAAGTCATCAGCCTGCAGGGAAGAAGTCCACTCCAGAACTATCATGACCTCAACAGGAAGTTAGATTGCAAAGTGGGATGAGGATTATCACATTCCAAATTGACTGAATTTTTCAGTCTTATTACAGAAATATTGAAAAGCAAAATATAATCTCAGTATCATTATTTCTGCTTCCCCCTTCCTCCCCCCCCCTTTTTCCGAGCTTCAATATACAAGTCCTAATATTTTTTCTTGTGTTATTTCTTATGGCAAATCTCCTTGGAAATGAAAACTTCAAACAGCTCCACAACCAGCAACAGCAGTCACTCCCCAAGCTCCTGGTAAAAAAAAAACAACAACCAAAGAACCCTATCAGATAATAACATCTTTTCTTTTTGTTTCTTTGTGGGTTGTTTTTCTTTGTGTTTTTTTTTTCAATGTTTTATTTATATAACATTCAATTTTCATCAAACAGTGTGTGGTCTGGGTACGGTTATTTTTAAACAATCATGATATACCTATTTGTTGTGGTGTTCATCACTGTAATATTGAAAATATATTAATGTGATAATATAATATATCAAGTCAAAAAGAGGGCTGTAAAAATATTTAAGACCCCTCACATCCTGGACATCAACTGTTTCAACTCCTACCCTCAAAACAACGCCATAAGGCACTGCACACCAGAACAACTAGACACAAGAACAGTTTTTTCCCCAACGCCATCACTTTGCTAAACAAATAATTCCCTCAATACTGTCAAACTATTTACTAAATCTGCACTACTATTAATCTTCTCATCGTTCCCATCACCCATCTCTTCCCACTTATGACTGTATGACTGTGACTTTGTTGCTTGTATCCTTACGATTTATATTATTTCCTGATTGCTTATTTGTACCCTATGACTGTCATTAAGTGTTGTATCTTATGATTCTTGATGAATCTATCTCTTCTTCTGAGAGTATACGCACCAAGACAAATTCCTAGAGTGTCCAATCACACTTGGCCAATAAAAAATTCTATTCTATTCTATTCTATTCTATTCTATTCTATTCTATTCTATTCTATTCTATTCTATTCTATTCTATTCTATTCATAATAAAACTTAACATCATCTTCTTTAACTACTCTCCACTTTAGCATTTCCTCTTTTTTAATGTCTATAATTTCTTTTAAAAAAAAAACAATTCAGCAGGTCCCACAATTCCACCTGCAGCGGTCCCTTTAACAACTCAGCCAGCACCAAAACCAACCACAGAACCACAAGTTGCAGGGGTTGCTCCAGCAACAACACAAGTACCGGGTAAGTCGTAGTGGCGCAGTAGTTAGAATGCAATATTGCAGGCTAATTCTGCCAACTGTCAACAGTTCAATCCTGATCAGCTCAAGGTCGACTCAGCCTTCCGTCCTTCTGAGGTGGATAAATTGAGGACCCAAATTGTTGGGGGCAATATGCTGATTCTGTAAACCACTTAGAGAGGGCTGTAAAGTGGTATATAAGTCTAAGTGCTATTGCTAAGTTACCTAATTGAAGATAACACTCTTTCTTTGGGGGGAGGTTGGTCAAGTTTTAATATACAAGTCCTAATATTTTCTTTTCTTGTATTATTTCTTCTGCCAAATGCCCTTGGAAACGAAAACATTAAATAGCTCCACAACCAACAGCAGCGGTCAGTCCCCAAGCTCCTGGTAAGTCATCTCTTATCAGTTACTTACAGAAAACAGCTTTCTTTTTTGTTTCTTGGAGGTTGTTGTTTTTCTTTCTGTTTTTTATTGTCTATATTTTTTTAAAAAAAAAACAATTCAGCAGCCCCCACCGTTCCTCCTGCAGCAGCTCCTTTAATGACTCAGCCAGCACCAAAACCGACCACAGAACCACAAGCGCCAGCAACTGCACCAGCAACAACGCCAGCACCAGGTAAAACATCCCTTGTTACTTAAATGAAGATAACAGCTTTCCTTATTTATTTTTTTTAGTGGGTTGTTATTTTTATTCTTTTAATCTAGTTATCTATCTATAATATATCTATATAATCATTATTTATCTTCTATCTTTCATGTACCTATCTATCTTATCATTTATTATTGATCAATCAATCTCTATCATCTATCTATCTATCAGCCCCCACCGTTCCTCCTGCGGCGGCCCCTTTAAAGACTGAGCCAGCAGCAAAACCGACAACAGCACCACAAGCGCCAGCAGCTGCGCCAGCAACAACGCCAGCACCGGGTAAATCATCCCTTGTTACTTAATTGAAGATAACAGCTTTCCTTATTTATTTATTTTTTTAGTGGGTTGTTATTTTTATTCTTTTAATCTAATTATCTATCTATCTATCTATCTATAATATATCTATATAATCATTATTTATCTTCTATCTATCATGTACCTATCTATCTTATCATTTATTATTGATCAATCGATCTATCTCTATCATCTATCTATCTATCAGCTCCCACCGTTCCTCCTGCGGCAGCCCCTTTAAAGACTGAGCCAGCAGCAAAACCGACAACAGCACCACAAGCGCCAGCAGCTGCGCCAGCAACAACGCCAACCCCGGGTAAGTCACCCTTTGTTATTTAATTAAAGATAACGGCTTTCCTTGTTTTTTCTTTGTCGGCTGTTATTATTTTGTAAAATCTAATTATATCTATCTATCTATCTAATCATTATATAACTTCTATCATGTATCTATCTCATCATTTATTATCTATCTATCTATCTAATCATTATTTATCTTCTATCATGTATCTCATCATTTATTATCTATCTATTTATCTATCTATCTAATCATTATTTCTTCTATCATGTATCTATCTCATCATTATCTATCTATCTATCTATCTATCTATCTATCTATCTATCTAATCATTATTTATCTATCATGTATCTCATCATTTATTATCTATCTATCTATCTAATCATTATTTCTTCTATCATGTATCTATCTCATCATTTATTATCTATCTATCTATCTATCTATCTATCTATCTATCTATCTATCATCTATCTATCTATCTATCTATCTATCTATCTAATCATTATTTATCTTCTATCATGTATCTATCTCATCATTTATTATCTATCTATCTATCTATCTATCTATCTATCTATCTATCTATCTATCTATCAGCCCCCACCGTTCCTCCTGCGGCAGCCCCTGTAACGACTCAGCCAGCAGCAAAACCGACAACAGCACCACAAGCGCCAGCAGCTGCAGCAGCAGCGAAGCCAGCACCGGGTAAGTCATTCCTTGTTACTTAAATGAAGGTAACGGCTTTCCTTGTTTTTTCTTTCTGGGTAGTTCCTTTTATTTTTTAAAATCTAATTATATCTAACTACCTACCTATCTAATCATTATTTATCTTCTATCTATCATGTATCTATCTAATCATTTATTATCTATCCATGTATCTATCCATCCAACAGCCGCCACAGTTCCTCCTGCGGCAGCCCCTTCAACTCAACCAACACCAAAACCGACAACAGCACCACAAACTCCAGCAGCTGCACCAGCAACAACACCAGCACCAGGTAAGTCATCCCTTGTTACTTAAATGAAGATAACAGCTCTCCTTGTTTGTTCTTTGTGTCAAGCTTCAATATACAAGTCCTAATTTTTTTTTCTTCTATTATCTCTTATGGAAAATCTCCTTGGAAATGAAAACGTCAAACAGCTCCACAACCAGCAACAGCAGTCAGTCCCGCAGCTCCTGGTAAATCATCCCTTCTCAATTACTTATACAAGATAACATCTATCCTTGTTGCTTCCTTGTGGGTTGTTGTTTTCCTTTGTGTTTTTAATGTCTGTATTTTTTAAATAATAATTCAGCAGGTCCCACTGTTCCTCCTCCCAACTCTATGTGAACGAGGGATGGTCAGAGTCATTTACTCAAACTAGTTGCTTCAAATGAGGCTAGAACTTTCTAGGATTAAGCTAGATCTAGAATTGAATGTGAGCGTCCCACTTATCTGATTCTTGCCTTGCTAGAGACTCTTCTTTCTGTCCTTTTAAGGTCATTCTCTGTGCCCTCTATATCTATAAAGACTTCCCTAAGGCCTGTCTGACTGAGACACTCTATGTCTCCTTCAGGGTCTGCCCATTATATTCAATCTGACAAAGCTAGTATGCTTTGCGTCCCATCAATTAAAACAGTGTCATTCTCTGTTGTGGTATTTATCCTCTGGAACTGCGTCTGTCCAGAGAGTCTCATTGCTCTGATCATAGCCTTGTTGAAATGGGCTCTTAAATTATGCCATTTCACCCAGGCCTTGTAAGCAGATTTAGTAGGAGTCCCTTTGAGGGAATGCAATATGACTATGAAGACGTTAGTTATTTCTCTGGAAATCTATTGTATGCATATCTATTGCTAATTTATTTTTAATATGTACACCATGTAGAGTTGCTATGGAGTCAGGCAGCCTTACAGATGTGATAAATAAATAATATTTCAGTTGATGTAACATAAATTGCATTTCATTCTTAGGATTGGAGGGGGGGTGTTCAGTCACATCACTGCTGACTTGAATTTAGCTTGCAATGAACTGCTATTTTAAGATCTTACACTACTTTAGCTTCCACTAAAACTCCCAATAAGCTCACATTCAATTCTAGATCTAGCTTAATCCTAGAAAGTTCTAGACTCATTTCTGGAAGTGACAACTAAGAAAGATTCAAAGTGAAAAACTACTTTGTTCTATTTTTGGAAGAAATGTCAGTAAGCAATGTAGAGTTTAATTCATAAACATTTGAAAGAGCTCTTCGTTTTATTTTGCAATCTCATTGCCAGATTTAGAACCACCCTCTGAGGAAACTGAAATAGCCCAAGAAGAAGCAGCTAATGCACTGAAAATAAAATTAATATGCAATTTGTTAAAACAATGCCCTCCAGGTGAATTCAAGAATGTTTTTGAAGACCTTCGTTTTCTGCTTTGTGATGATAAACTCATGAAGCAAGAGGTTGCTCAGGTGTGCGCTAATCATTCCAAGAAAAATTTCACCACTGCAAACATCAAAGGGGACAATGTGCTGGTGACTCGCCATAATGACATGGAAGGCGATCGCTTTTTTGATCCACAGATCAAGCTTTCCTTCACATTCGATCATCTGAATAGAAGAGCTGACAAAATTCTGCTTTATTGTAATATTAGGAGAGATAAGGCAGAGTTATGGAGAGAAACCCTTAATGAGACCTTGGAAGCATACATGAAGAGGCATTTCATTTCAGGAGTTTGTCGGGTCTACAGGAAAACAATTAGAAACAAACCATTTCTTGTGGTCTGCATGGAAAGCCACCAGAATAAGAAATCCTGGAACGTTCTCTGGAAATCAGAATGGATAATTGCAGTAACTCCACCTGTTTCAGAAATCAAAGGGGACTTAAAAGTACAGCTGCATTATTTCAAAAAAGCTAATCTTCACTGGACAGCAAGTAGTACTGCTGAAGGTTCCATATATTTAATTCATCGGGACCAATTTGCCTTGGATTTTGAGAAATTTATTGAAGCTGAAGATAACAAATTTCAGATGGATCTGGTGAAAAGCCTCTACGATTTGTCAAATGAAACATGGAGAGAGTTTCGGAGAAGGCTCCCAGTTACTCGCACTTCAATCTCTTGGGATATACTGATGATGACTTAGAGAAAAGAGGTGAAGGCCCCTGGAAATGATGGATCATTATAGTTGCTGCAATGCCTGTGTGAATGAAATAATGACCAAATAAAACAACAATTGTGTAGTACATTCCAAGTGATCTCTTTGATTTATTGCCTGATGGTTCATGAAAACATGCAGTCCTTCACAATAAACAGTATCCAGGTCAGTGGTGTCTAGGTTAGTATTTCTACTTCATTTCTTTCTTTGAACATAAAACAAAATATCAAGATTGTTTACAGAAGACAGGAGCTTCTTTAACATGGTGTTATAAAGGTGAGTCTATATTTATATCGTAATAAAATAGAGAAAACTACCCCTATTAACATCATTCATTTCTTAAGAAAAACAAAGATAACTATATTGGACAAGAGTAATTTTTTTTAAAAAAACATGCCTATACTGATAATAGCTTTATTAAATCTTAAACATAGATGAGGTATCAGCTTTAAATTGGCCTAATAATGTTACTGTTCTAAATGGATTTTGAAAATAAAGAGAGAGTGCCAATCAGTAAAATGTGATAAAAACAGCTAATTCAAATAGGCAATAAAATTAAAACAATCCCAAATTAAAATATTAATAAATCTCAAATTCCTATGGGGAAAAATCATATTTTGTCTGGGCATGGCCAGCTCGATGTCACTCACCAAGGTTCCGTTTTTGGCTGTGATGGCCTCCTGCAGCCCTCTACCAGTGAAAATGGACTTCAGTGAAGCCACATGTAGCCTACCTGGGCTCTGTTTTTGCTGGCAGAGGCACCACAGGCCAGTCCTTCACTGTTTCCAGGGTGGGCCTGCAAGCCAGATCTAAGCATCCCGCAGGCCGGATCCATCCCACGGGCCTTGAGCTTGACGCCCCTGACCTAGAGCCTCAAATTACAATTTCCTTCTGACTCAGGGGTCATTAAAAATACATCTTCAGGGAATATTTTATGTGTGTTTTGTATTAAGGTGTGGGATGCTTTAGACTACTTTGGAATTCTGTACCAAAGTTAATCAGGGAGGTTATCTTCTGGTGTCTTCCTGTTGACTAGCAAGAGCATCGTTATTGTACCTGATTCTTGGCTGCATTTAAGGCATGCTAGGTGTTTCAGTTATTTTTATATAATGCTGAAAATTATATGAGAATTGTTTTTAGCTGCAAATTAATTTTTTTGTCTGCCACATTCAGTGCTGGCTATTGGCAGAAACCTCAATAATAAATTGTGTTAAGTAAATAAAATTCATGGACATTTAGGATAGGGCATAAATTTTAGAATTTAAATCCTAAGGTTTCAAAATTGAATCTTTGAAATTGGCTTCTTTGCCATAACTTCTTGATTAATCGAAACAGAAATGTCCAGAGATTACCATATTATTATTATTATTATTATTATTATTATTATTATTATTATTATTATTATTATTATTATTATTATGTTTATATACCGCCCTACTCCCGGACGGGACTCAGGGCGGTGAACAGCCAGAATAAGATACAATAAATACAAAAGTTAAAAAATCATATTAAAACAAATTAAATAATTTGGCTCAACAATTTAAAAATCCAATTATAATTATAAAAATTTAAAAACCCAAAATAAAGGAGGTTAAGCCAGCCCAGCTTGTTCAAATAAAAATGTTTTCAAGGCGCGGCGAAAAGTACCCAGGTCATGTAACATCCTTATCTCAGGGGGGAGCTCGTTCCAGATGGTAGATGCCCCCACAGAGAAGACTCTCCCCCTGGGGGCCGCCAGTCGACACTGTTTGACCGACGGCACCCTAAGGAGACCCTCTCTATGGGAGCAGATTGGTTGGTGAGAGGCTGTTTGTGGCAGAGGCGGTCCCGAAGATACCCTGGTCCTAAGCCATGGAGCGCTTTAAAGATGGTAACCAAAACCTTGAACCGCACCCAGAAAACCACTGGAAGCCAGTGCAGCTCGCACAGGAGGGGGGTCACGTGGGAGCGCCCGTCGCTCCCATCACCACCCGCGCGGCCACATTCTGGACCAGTTGGAGCCTCTGGGTGCTCCTCAAGGGGAGCCCCATGTAGAGGTATCATTTGATTAATTGATATCAATTAATATTGATGCTTAGAGCAGTACCAGATTAAATAAGTAGGTTCTAGTTTACCAGTTCTTCAAGAATAGATTTTTATGCATTAAATATTATTTTTTGTATATAGGAGCATCTCCTTGAACATCTATCATCTTATATTTTCAGTAAGAATTGTGAAATAATTATTGCGAAATTATTATTGCAAATACTTATTAAAAATATTTCATGATTTATCATAGAAAGTAGTGGAACATTTGAAAGGTTTATTAATATAGTTGGATGAACACTATTACATTTGCTAATCGTTTACCTGGGAGAATATGTATGTGAGGAACACCACTGAGTACAGAGAGGAGACCACTAATCGCAGAGATATTATAACGAGTTTTTCATGGCCCATTGTCATTTAGTTATCTTCATGGAATTACTACTCTTCTATTTGCAAATGGTTCTCATTAGCTTCAACATTAAAAAGCCATCTGTATGTATTTTGCAGCATGAAATTTCAAAGGTAGCAACGTTTCTCGAGAGAACTATTTCTGAATAGATGGAGTTAGGCTAAAACTCAGTTCATCTCTAGCCAGCGCATCGGGACAAGGAAAATGTTCAGTAGTATGGAACAACAACCCTTCTGAAAATGGAGTAATTTTGGTTGATCAGAACCAATGTTCCTTTATTCCTCAGTAAATAATATAGATTTGCTATGCCTGAAAACTATTTCTATTATAGGTTAGTCCTCGATTGACGAAGGCAATTGGGGCTGGAGTTTCTGTTGCTAACAATGACGGTGTAAAAAACGGTGACAGAACTTAGCAATGGCAATCTCTGCAGCCCTGATTGCTGTTTTTAACCCAAATAGTATGGTCATTAGGTGAGAAAACAACCTGCCAGCTCTCCACAACCAAAATCTGTAGGGAAGCTGCCAAGAAATTTTAAGCCACAGGCTGGCAGACTACCATGTGCATGAGAGTTACATCAGTCTAAGATGGGCTCTTGCTTGTGCTTCAGGCCTGTGATAATTTGAGACAAGTCATGGAAGTCATCAAGTGCAAAACTGACTCCAAACCCACTCTTATAAAAAGAAAGATGAAACTTACATTGAGCACCAACCTCAGGTTAGCATCAAGCAGCTTGAACAGGGATGTATTTGTGCTGGAAGGGCAATGCAATAGCTTTAGATAGTCCCAATTACCATTTTTAATTGAGGACTACCTGTGATGGGTTTTGTTCCTACCACTATAATCTGATAGATTCCCATATTACAAGCCGCAGCTGTTGAGAAACATAATTCCTTATCACCTAAAACACTTTTTGTGCAGCTTTGGATTGTAGTCATATTGCAGTATTATAACGATAATGTTACTCTGTAAATGGCATTTTCTTCAAAAGATGCAAAACACTTGAGTATGTCTGGGACTCAGTGCAGAAAATGGCTTTTTTCGGGAAAACACAATAGTTTCAAAGCAAACAAATCTGACTTAAATAGCTCACAACTTAAAAGGCTATTGGAGCTGAAGGGTAATTGTAATGAAGAGAAAAATAAAGATAAAAAAAGAATATATTTTGCCATGACAGAACTGAAGAGACGTTGCTGTCACCCCAGTTCACTCTTGAAATTAATTAAAGTCTTCCCGAGAAAAGCTAGTTGAGCATTAATAAGCCTCAAGAGAGCTGATGAAGTCATGAACTATTTACTATAGGGAAAAAAACACATTTGTTGTAAGCAAATATCACAAAGAGACCAACATTTTGATCGTAAACTGCCTGGAATGAAGCTTTCTAAGAAAGTACTTGCTAGTAGTCATCATTCTCATTCATTTTGAGCCTCTGAATTATTTACTTTTTCTATATTTTTTCATCCTGTTTCCCACCCATCTAACAGAATATTTTTCCCCTGGATCTCATGAAGAATGTTTCTCAATTTTCCCCAAAGATCACATCCAATTCTTGTGTTATCATTATTCACAGGAATATAGCAATAGCACTTAGACTTATATACTGCTTTACAGCCCTCTCTAAGCAGTTTACAGTCAGCACATTGCCTCAACAATTTGGGTCCTCATTTTACCCACCTCGGAAGGATGGAAGGCTGAGTCAACCTTCCATGAAGGTTGAAATGAATGGTGAAATTCGATTGGCAAAATTGCATGCAGCCGGCAGGCAGCAGAAGTAGCCTGCAGCACTGCATTCTAACCACTGCACCACCAAGGCTCATATATAACATGCAACTATCACTAACCAAAGGATTCCTATTTTCATACAAACCGACAACTATATGCATTTTAGCCCTTTCGTTTATAATTCGACTTACATCTTCATTTTCCAACAGATACTCATAAATTTGACATTTATTTACATCCTTAACCTTTCTCAAAATTTGAGATACATGTCCTATCAAATTTTTTAATTACTCTGATTCATGGTGCTTATCATTTACTCCACTTTCATTCAAATTCCCAATCTTTCAAATATCTATGATTGTCACTAGATGACAGCCATGTTAGCAATAAATTATGAGAAAATGAAAAAAAAAAAACCATGGACAGTAACATCAACACACAAATGCTGCTATTTTGGATTTATATACCAACACCATAGCATTTGACAGTATAGGAGAGTTGGAAGTAACCACAAAAGTTATCTAAACCAAACTCCTGTTCTGTACAGGATCTATAGTACTAGAACATCTCCAATAGAAGACCATCCAGCATCAATGTGAAAACTTCTAGCAGAGGATAATTCATTATGTCATCTTGTAGCCTCTTTCATCAGTTGACAGCTGGCAGCTCATAGAGATAGGAAGTTCCTCCTATTGCCTAACCTGAACCTCCTTCCTTGTACCTTAATTTATTACTTTCTTGAATGTAGATACCTGTCATAGTTTGCCACCTCTCCCATTTTGTTGCAGAATCTCATGCCATATGAGCTTACATTTATCTCTGTTGCTTATCACGGCTTTGGGTAATCAAGTTTGTCATGTAACGCTTTGGAGTAAGACAGTGAAAGTGCAGATTGCAAACGGTAGTTGTAGCTATACCATATGTAGCTTTTCCTTTTCAGTTTTGGTACATTTTGGACAATAAAAACAGCCAAAGCCTAGTTATATATCAAGCCTGTTCATAATATTTTATCAAAATTAGGATCTGTAATCCAGGGACCAGTTTACAAGCCAAAATATTATCACTTGTATTCTATCATCTATGAGATATTGAATGTTACATATTCAAGATATATCTGGGGATAGATAGGTAGAAAATAAACTTTATTAAATGACTGAATTTAAAACATAAGATATACAATTTGATCATTGCTTTTGATTTAATGCAAACAATTTATAGAGACTAAAGGAAATTTTTCTTCTTTTTAGTACATCTGAAAAGTATCCATCTGTTAGAAATACAATAGAGGGATTTTATTCTTACTCATCAAGGTGTATTTTATGTGGGTTTAGTACATACAGAATAAAATTAATTCAGGAAGAAAAATTGTAACACCGAATGCTTAATATAATTAAACCACTGAATCTTTATTGTGGAATAGGCAGAAATCCTAACATACATTATTTCTTGAGTACCAAGCATGTACAAAGAGTGAAGCAGGACGTAAGCTGACACCAAGTTTGGAAAAAAGTGGAACGTGACGATAACCTGCAATATGATAATAGCCAATTAATGTATTGTATACAGTGAAAAATACATAACAATACATATATAACAGTTGCATCTTGTAAAGTATTAGTTTGAAATTCATTTCTCAAAGAACCAGAAACATCAAAATGAGTACAAAAACTTCTATCAAAGTTGTATTTTAGAACAACTCCTTATTTGCTCCAGTGAAAGAGAATGACAAAACAAAGCAGTGAAATTTCAACTACATTAATACAGAAATTTGCACAGTTATTTCTGTTGACAGAATTTGGCTCATTTGGCAAAGAATGTTTCGCACAGTCCTGCTCAGAAGTCATGTCACCCATAAATAGCAACTATGAAAATCTACTCTTTATTAATTATAGAAATACTTCAAATACAAGCATAAAGACTGGAATTTTGTTCTTATCTCTAAAGGTCTTGTGATGGATTTTGCAATGCAATATAGTTAAATTCAGTACATGTAGAAAAGTTTAACATGTACATTAGCTACAAAATATTACAAGAATGCAGCAATTATAGACAACTTTTGGAAGGAAATTTGATGGTTTCAATGTGTTTTACATAAGAAAGGTCCTCAGTTTAATCTATGAAAACTTTATGCAGGATTAGAAAAGATCCTCAGGGATTCATTCTAGGCCTTATGAGAAATCTCTGACTTGATATAGGACAAATTCCACCATTAAGCAAAAGTCTTCATCCCATTTTTCTCATTGAGATCTTTGAATATCTGGTTTAGACTCTGTTCACTTCATTTGGTTCTGAAAGTTCCTTCTCCTGATCCATAATTTCAGAGATTATCCCTCTTCAAAAAGTCCATAAGCAATACTGAAAAAGGAAAGCAGTAAACATACTGCCCCTATAAAGAACCGAGCAACCTTTGGAGTCACTACTGATACCATGGGAATCAAAATTAAAATCATCAGCTGCTGCCCATTCAAAAAGAATCTCCAAACAGTGGAGTTCTCAATGCTCTCTAAGCTTGGTAGTTTGCTTGCAGACATTTCATTACCCATTTCAGTGCTAATATTACCTGAGTAATGAAATGTCTGTAAGCAATCAAGCTTAGAGACTCCATAATTCAGATAGATATAGAGATATATATAGAGAAAGATAGATAGACAGACAGACAGACAGTAAGCAATATGTGGAAGTATGCATTAGCATTCCTGTTATTAACATAAAGTTTGTAGCTTCCAGACACTGAGAAAGATTACATTGAACACTAGCATGTTGATTTACATAAAAAAGAAAACTGTACAGCCCATAACTCTAATAATTTGAAAATTTTTAAAAATATAAGTCGATCCACCATTCAATCATACAATGTCATAAAGTAAGGGAATGAATGTTGGGCTTACCTTGAACGTTCCATCTATGTGAACTGCGGGAGAGTCCAAGCATGGGTCCATATCAGTCAGTTATGACATCACTGAGTTGGAATTTCTTTGGCCTCGCCTTCCTCCTTCCGGCCTCGCCTCAGTTTTTTCAATGAAACCGGAACCAGGGAAGACACCATCCGATGGAAGAACTGACCATTCCTGGACCCCGGACCAGCACAAGCCAGGGTGGGATTTGGACTCTCCTGCAGTGCACACAGATGGAACATTCAAGGTAAGCCCAACGTTCAATCTCCTGTGCACTGCTTGGAGAGTCCAAGCGTGGGATATACCCAAGCTAAATTGATGTGGGGAGGGAAGCAGATCAGTCCAGGGTCCCCTCAGCCGGCAGGACTCTCTGTAAGACATGCCTCCCAAATGCCACTTCAGTTGATGCAAACTGGTCCAGTTTGTAGTGCCTCATAAACGGTTGAAGGAGTAGTCCAAGTTGCAGCTCTGCAGATGTCCAAAACAGATGCTTGCGTAGCCCAAGCAGCCGAGGTGGCTGCACTACGAGTAGAGTGCGCTGTGATGCGAGGCGGCACTGGACAAGCTTGATGTTCATACGCCAAGGCAATACATGCCTTTAGCAAACATCTTTCTTCCCCATCGACGTGGGCTGAAACGACACGAACAGGGCCTCCATCCGTTGAAAGGGGGCCATCCACTTGACATAACGCCGGAAGACTCTGAGCACATCCAGCGTATCCCAGTGCTTCTCCGTCTGATTCCTAGGATTCAGACAAAAGTCCAGTAGAATAAGTTCCTGCGCCCTATGGAACCAGGAATTAACTTTTGGCACAAATGTAGGGTCCAAGCATAGAATGACACGGTCCGGGTAAAAAATGCATAAATCCTGGCGAACCGAAAGCACCGCCAGTTCAGAAATTCTGCGAGCAGAAGTAATTGCCACCAGGAATGCAACTTTAAATGTGAAGAGCCTGAGTGTGGCAGTCCGCAAAGGCTCAAAAGGAGGCAAAGTGAGCGCCTGCAAGACTAGTGATAGGTCCCAAGTCGGGTAGCGGTGAACAACAGGTGGCAACAAGTTGGCAGCACCCTTCAAAAAACTGCAGACCTTAGGATGATGCAAAAGTGGAATAGGCCCCTCACCTGGTAAAACAGTTGCCAAGACTGCAACCTGACGACGCAGCATATTAGTGGACAATTTCTTTTTCAGATCGTGCTGCAAAAAGGTGAGGACTGTGGAACTGTTGGGGTTGTTGGCATGACGTCCCTCTTAGTGCACCATCGACACAACACCGTCCAGATGGCCTGATAGATGTGAACCACTCACTGTTTCCTAGAAGCCAAAATTGTGGAAATTACCTCAGAGGGATAGTGCTCCTTCCGGAGAGTTTCCCGCTCAATCGCCAGGCACCTAACTTGAGTCATTGAGGATCTGGATGCTGAAGGGTGCCCTGACTGAGAGACACCCAGTGCGGTGGTAATATCCAGGGTCGCTCTGTCGACAGTGACATGAGGTCTGCGAACCATAGGCATCTCGGCCAATATGGTGCCACTAGTAACACCTCCGCCTGCTCCTCCAGAATCTTCCCAATCACTCTCTGGAGTAGGGGAATCGGGGAAAATGCATACAGCAACCCGGTTGGCCACGGACAGCGAAGGGCATTGACCCCTTTGGCCACCGGAGTCCAAAATCTGGTGAAAAACTGCGGCAGTTGAGCATTCTGCGGGGCAGCAAACAAGTCCAGTATCGGGGCCCCGAAACGAACTGAGATGAGGTGAAACAAGTCCAGGTTAAGGCGCCATTCGGCCTGGTCTATCGTAGTCCGGCTCAACCAATCCACTGTGTAGTTGGACGTCCCGGCAATGTGTTCTGCTTTCAAGGACCAAAGATGCCGGTCCGCCCAGAGACACAGCTTCCTCGCTTCGTGCATGAGGTCTTTCGAACAAGTGCTTCCCTGACGGTTGACATGCGCCTTGGCCGTGACATTGTCTGTCAACAGCAGAACATGTTGATCCAACAGCTCGGCTTGAAAGTGTCGAAGTGCCAGGTGTGCTGCCCTTAGCTCCAGCCAGTTGATATCATTGTGGAGATCCTCCTGAGACCAATGTCCTTGAGTCACAGAGGACCTCAGATGCGCCCCCCAGCCGAAAAGGCTGGCGTCCAATGTCAATACCAATCTGGAGGATCCCAAAACAGACATCCTTTCTCCAAGGCCTTTGACAGCCATCAATCCAAGGAGTGAAACACCTGTGGAGGAACCCTGATCCTGCCCAGTGAATTGCTATGCCCTAACTTCTGACTGGGGGAGGAGGAACCACTGTAAGGACCTGGTGTGTAACCGAGCCCAGGGAACTATGGCTAGGTAAGATACCATCTTCCCCAGTAGTTGGGAAAGAAGAAGAAAGGACACTGCACCTGATGCCTGAACCTGCCTTATCAGCTGTCTTATACTGTCCCTGCGGTCCTGTAACAGAAACACCTGGGATAATTGGGTGTCTATTACTGCCCCCAAATGTACCAGCCTGGTAGACGGAGTCAGATGGCTTTTCTTCCAGTTTACTGAGAAGCCGTGATCCTGCAGGGTCTGGATGGTGAGATGTAGGTCCCGCTCTGCCTAACTAGGGGACGATGACTGGATCAGCACATCATCCAGGTAGCACTGTAGGTGGACAGGATGGGCTCGCAAACACGCTGCCACCACGTCTAGTAATTTGGTGAAGGTGTGTGGTGCTGACAAAAGGCAAAAGGGAAGGGCCCAGTATTGCCAGTGACAGCCCGCAAAGGCAAACCCGAGAAACCTCCTGTGGGATAACCTTATGGGTACATGGAGGTAGGCCTCTGAGGTCTATCGATGTCAAAAAATCCCTGTGTCTGAGGCCTCCCAGGATCAAATGCAGTGAATGCATTTTGAACCTCTTGTATCTTATATGAATATTGAGGTCTTTCAGATTCAAAATTGCCCTTTGACCCCCCCTGAACTCTTGGGTACCAGAAAGAGTACGGCGTAAAACCCCAAATCCCTTTGACCATTTGGTACCGGTTCTATGGCTGAGATATCCAGCAAATGCTGAATTTCAGTCTCCATCATGGCCCTCTTGGTGGCCTCCCTGGGTACTGGACACTGAATGAAACGATGAGGGGGTCTGGAACAAAATTTTAAAGTTAGTCCGAGAGTCACAGTTTGTAAAGCCCACGTGTCCATAGTGGAATCCCTCCACTGGTCAGCAAACATCTTTAACCTGCCGCGAATAGGGATGTGGGCCCAAGAGTCACTTGGAACGGTGGTAGGGGCATCCCCCTGAACCCCTGTAGGGGCGCCTGGACTGTGGCTGCCGAGATCTGTCTCGGAATCCTGACCCTTCCTAAGATCTGTCTCCTCCCTGGAAGTAAGGTCTCTGAGACTGGGAGGCAGGGAATCCCGTCTCCATATTCCGAAAGGGCTGCCTACAGTAATAAGGAGTTGCTCTCCTATCATATCTCCTATTCAGCTGGGGTAGCACCTTCCTCTTATCTTTCCCTTCCACCAGGATGGGATCTAACACATCACCAAACAGCTGTTGTCCCTTAAAAGGTGCAGCCACCAGCTGCTCTTTAGACCTGGCATCTGCTTGCCATTGGCGCAGCCATAACAAATGTCTAGATGCCACATTAGAAGCTAGAGCCCTAGAGGCAAATTTTGCAGCAGTAATAGAAGCATCCGCTGTGTACTCTGTTGCAGCAATCAGCTTACTAAGATCTTGCTGGAGGCGGAGATCCTCTGGAGAAACCCTAGCCTAAAGCTGCTTGAACCATAGGAGCGATGTTCTGGCCATAAAGGAAGCTGCTGTAGCAGATCTAATCGCCCAAGCAGCAGCCTGTTGAGTGTTACGCGCAGCCAAATCTACTTTCCTATCCTCTGACTTCAACCCTTCTGAGTTATCAGAGGGAAGAATAGAAGCAAAAGCCTAATTAGTCAAGGGGGAATCCACTCTAGGAATTTGGAGAAGATCCTCAAGTTCCTTCTTCACTGAATACATCTTTTTATCCATGCCACTAGGAGGAGAAACAGAGATAGGATGTTCCCACTGTCTTTTAATTGTATCCACAAAAAATTGTGGAGATGGAATAACCTCCTGAGTAAGTGACCTGTTCTGAAAACAGGCTAGCACAAAGATCCTGAGAGTCCTTAGGAGTTGAAGCAGATTTTTTCACTTGGCCCATATCAGCAGTCATTTTAGTCTTAAGCAATAAAGTTCTGAAAAGATGAGGGCAGAATAAACCAGAATAAACTGGTTTGTCCTGAGTAACGCCCTCATCCCCTGGCATATCAAATGCACCTAATTCCTCCTCACTCTCCAGTGAATCCACACTGCGAAGTTATTGAGTATCATAAGATTCCTCCCTGTAATCCCTATGCCTAGGTTGCTGAGCCACAGGGTCTGCCCTAGAAGGCCCTGGATGGGAAGGAGCTAAAATCCCTCTCTGGGCTAATGCCTCATCAATACCTTGAGTAATGGTTTGCACAATGGCAAAACGTAATTCTGAGGACAAAGTCTGCTGCACTGCCTCCAGTGGGCGGAGTCCTGCTGTTGTGGGTGTAAAGGTGGCCGAAGGCACAGAGCCCTGTCTACCTGGCACCTGAGAAGTCTCAGAAGGGGGCTGAACAGTGGGTAAGACATAACCTTCCTGAAAAGGAAAAGCTTGAAAGCCATATTGTTCCTGAATAATAGTGGGAGACCAGTTAGATTTGTTAAGGATATTGTTGCTGTGTTTACAGCTAGCAGAGTAAAGTGCACAGACGCACTCGATGATAGCACAATGGCAGCTTATCATCAACTGAATACATTACAGTACCTTTCTTAAATACATTGTTAAATTACAACTAATTATAGCATGACTCAGCATTACAGCATGATGCAGCATTAAAACTTAAAGTCACAGAACACATATATTGCCTGGACAACTGTTAGGCCCAAATCATATCCTAACAAGGTTGCTCCTCTTGAATTTACTGAGTTTGTATAACAGTGGGAAAAATATGAGAAGCCCCACCCTGATCCCTTGAACCCACAGGGGATTTGGGAGCTGCAGCCTGTTGTTGAGTTTTTGCAAAATGCTTTTCCAAGGCTTTTTGCCTTCTCAGGGCATCCTTATCAACAGCAATAGAAGGTTTAGTCTGTTTGGCTTGGGTGCTAACTGAAGGCTTACTGGATCTCAATCTTGGTTTATTAGTGTCAGAGCCTTCTGACTGAGATTGAGGTGTAGAAGATCCCTCAGAATCACTGCTTTGGCCATAATGAACACAAATTGGGAGATTCAACTCCAAAGAATAAGAAAAGAAGAAAAAGAAAAAAACTCACTGCGCAGTTCAGGGCTCTTAAATTGCTAAACCGGCAACATGGTTTGTTTGCAATGATAATAAGCAGTAGCAGCAATAATAAGGGCATCCCAGGAGTTAAGGAGACAAAAGAGCTGCTACACAGACTCCCAGGCCACAAACGCCAAACCCAAGCAGGAACACAATTTACTTGCGTGAAAAGGAGAATTCAAGGCTCCCAGATTGCAGATCTTCGCCCAGCTGCTTTTAAAAGAATATTTTGCTGCATTGCATCCCGAACAAAATGGCCACCACCAACAAAATGGCGGTTATCGGCCACGCAGTCAGCGCTCTCTCTCCAGCGATCCGCGGTGCTCCCACAGCAATCCGCTGCAAAATCCGAAGCCTCGGACCTCTCTGAGGCTAACAATGACCTCCTCACAATCCCAGCTTACTTAGGGAGCAATGGCCGCCGCCATAGCGATCTTATCTCTGCCTTGCAGAGCGCACAGCCCTGACTCACAGCTCACTCTCACTGTCTCAGCCACCCAAGCCGATTTTAATTTTTTTTAATTTAGCCAATTATATATTGAAATAGATGGTAAACAACTTAAATTTTAATCAAAATTGAAGAACCAACTCTAATAAGTCTTTCCTGTCTGACTGAGTTGGAAAAACTGAGGCTCGGCCGGAAGGAGGAAGGCGTGGCCAAAGAAATTCCAACTCAGTGACGTCATAACTGACTGATATGGATCCACACTTGGACTCTCCAAGCAGTGCACAGGAGATGAATAGTTATTTGAACAATTCTGGGATCAGCAATAATAGAAACAATATTACAATGTTTTGTATGCTATGCCTTATATATTAACCAAAAGAAATTTTTTAATAAAAAAGTAGATTTGGAACACTTTTTGTACTCAAAAACTATCAATGTAATACCTCTATTTATGCTTAAAAGTGGTAACGTATATTGACCAAGGAAATCATTGGAAGCAAGAGAAAACTGATCTTCTACAACAAAACGAACTAAGGCAAGCTCTGGAACACGGATATTAAATGTGAATGTTTGATTCCACCTAGGACACAAAGCTGAAATAAAAAAGCAATATAAGACAAATAATTTATCTAAAACACAAATAATTTTTTAATGAGTTAGTCATTATTTCTTCACAATTCTTTTTTCTGGTTATTCCAAGTTATTCTATTCTATTCCAAGAATAGAAAATTGAATCATTCACAAAATGAACAAGAAATATATCATTAATGATGTTTACACCTTTGGTCATAATGAAATCAACATGAATACAATCTCATATATTCTCTTTAAAATATATGGTGATGTTCACACGAAGATCTCAAATTAATGTCACTCACAGTTCTAAAACACATTCTGTTGATAGGAAAACAAACTGTGTTTAATACATAATAACAATTTCCACAATTCTACTGATCTCCACTCTGTCTTATGCAGTGGTGTCAAACTCAAAGTCAGGCAGATCCAGCCCACGAGATGCTTAGATCTGGCCACTGTGTAAACAGTGAAGGAGCGGCCCATGGTGCCTCTGCCAGCGGAAAAAGAGCTTGGGAGGGCTGCGAGCAGCCCTCCTAGGTTCTGTTTTCGCTGGCAGAGGGTTGCAGGAAGCCGTCCCAGCTGAAAATGGAGCTTGGGAGCCCGTTTTGCTGGTAGAGCACTTGGAATGGTACAGGTGCCCCCAACATGAATAACATTGAGCTACCCATGCCCTCCCTGGCCATGCCCACCCTGGCCCCCTGAGGTCAAACAAAACCCAGATGTGACCCTCAATGAAATTTTGACACCCCTGGTCTTATGGATTGTCCACTCATATATCTTAAATGAAAAGTATACAGCCATGGGCACTTATATCAACTTTTCTAAAGTACAACAGAAAGGCAGGACTTGTCAAAATGACATTGAGAAGCCCCAATACACCAAGGATGTTTGTGGTGATGGAAACTCATTTCTTTGCCTCTTGATCAGGGAATTATGTTAAGATGTGTAAAATTCCAAGATTATTAAAGACAGTATGCCATACTGCCATTCAGATAAGCTAAAATTCTGGGAAATTGTAGAATCAAAGTATCTGGAAGCTATCAGGCTACAGAACACTGCCTGACAGAATCAGTATGATCCACTTACCATTGCCCTTCACAACACAACTCTGTTGTTTTGCCTGGTCTTCTGGAATGCCATAAATTTCTAGTATAACAAGAGGGTCGGCTTTGTTAGTTCTTGAAAGGTTGCTAGGTGGTAACTGATGGCCACTAATAAGCTGCATAGATGCAGGAAAAGATACCAGTATTAACTAGGATGCTATCATTTAAAATTATTATTATTATTAATTATTATTTAATATTATTACAGGCATTAATATTTTTCCTATGAAAGTTTCAAAGCCTATCATAAAGTATTGCAGGAAGGGATGGGGTTTGTAGCCTCCAGAATAAAAAGTAAAAAAAAAATCATTGCATTAAACTGTACTTTGCCGATCTTTCAACCGTAATTTGTTTAATTTTAATCAAAATTGTATCCTCCCAGAATCATAGAAATATCAGTGGCTCCCGAAGTAAAACTATAGAATACAGTATAAAACACAGACATTGAACAAAACCTAAAAAGAGAGCATGGCCTCAGGCCCCAAAAGCCCTCACAAAAAGTTTTGCGTTCAGAGTTTTTTGAAGGAAAGACTGAGAGTGTTGGAGACAGATGAATCTCCAATAGGTCATTCTCAGAAAACAGCTCTATCACTGAAAACCAACTGATGGGCTTTGCCAAAAATTTCTCCCAATTTTCCCCAAAAGCCTCTTCTTGCACGCTTGTTTCAGAGGGTGCCTCAATAGGAGTCATAATAAAGTAAAGCTTTTTGAGCTACAGTAAGAACTCAATGCTGGAGGTTGTTTTCTATTTATATCTGCATCGTTTCACTGCAGTTTCAAAGATGGTTTGCCATTGCCTTGTTTCTAGGACTGAGTGAGAATGACTGCCCAAAGTCATCCAACTGACTCCAATGCCTAAGGCAAGGCTGAAAATTGGGCTTTTCAACTTGCAGTTCAGTGTCTTAACTTGTGATGAAACTGCGACACGCTCTCTTGCTCTCTGCCAGAATTTATAAAGAAAAATAAGCCAACTTAAGGAAACAATAAAGGGTAAGGAAAAAAAACAACACTCTGTTCTCTGAAAAAAATATGATACTGAATTGAGACTGCTGTGATACCCTACATTCATACCGTTAACTGACAGCCTTCACATTTAACCAGTATATCTGGAACTATTCCAAACCAGACTAATTATTGGAATTGTACTTATTTGAGGGCATTGCTTCCTAAACACCTATATGTATATTTTCTTCAGAGATAAAAATACCAATTTAACCTCACAACAAATAAACTGAGTGTGCTTTAAAGGTCATTAAACCAGATTTTTCATATCCAAATTGAATGCTCTAGTCATCAGGCTCCCCAAGTATATATTTTCACTGTGGGACTTTGTAAAGGCAAAGGCAAAGTTAACCAGGTAATGAGGCAATGCTAAGAGGAACATGGCCTTCCATCTGAATTCTTATGCATCAAACACAGCACATCACCATCTTAGAAGCCTGGTCATCCATTCATTTTTTATTAGTTGGAATAATCTGAGGATGAACTAAAAAACTGAAATTGTTTCTAGATATACACCATCCTGAAAGTATTTATACTCATACCTTATTATATCACATCTTATTATGTTCTGGAAGTGATGAAGTACCATCTCTGATCCTAATCCTATCCCACAAAATCTGCACCTGAGCAGATGAATCCAGACTATTCCTAGCAAAAAGATATCAAAAATTCTATTTTTTTGTTATTTTCAAGTCAACCAAATTTTTATAACTTACATTTAATCTCTCTAGTTTAGATGCTACCAAGCTTAACTGATGATCTGCTTGGGTCATATTTTATTTCCATGCTGCATTATCTTAGCCAAGAATCATTTTATCCAGCTGCCGACAGCATAGCAATCCAATTAATTGTATAGTACTACTTGTGTCTGCTTAACATTAAATCTTATTCTTTTCAACTGTATTTATATCTTAGATCTGTATGCAGGCTTTCTCAATCTGCCACTTGACAATTATATTAAGAATTGAATTCTCAGAACTCTTAATCAAGTGCAGCTTTTGGCCATACTGGCTGCAAATTCTGAGAATTAGAAATCAAGATTTTCAAAATGCCAGATTGTGGAAGAAGAGCACATATTAAATTAAAAATATGTATACAAATAAAGTAACAACCAGCAGCCAGTATACAGAAATAACAAAGCAGAGCAAATAGTCAGCTCAAACACCAGTGGGTCCCTAAACAAGCACTAAAATTTTTAATCAGCTTCTAAAATTTGTTATTATATGTGAAACCATTCCTATCTCTTTATGGCTCATTTTTAAATGTGAACATTGAAACGATGCTTATACCTTAGTTCATAAACATGCCATCATGTATATTATAAAACTCTCTGAAGAAGATAGTAAGTATATACAAATATATAATATGGGGATCATGCTGGAACAACGACACCAGCAAATGTTTGAGCTCGAAATTGCTTATCAAGAATTCAGGCAGACAACTCAGAAAGCTGCAATAATATGCATTTGTAAAAGCAAATCAAAGAAAATAATATAATTTAAATGCGCTTACTTTAATTGTAAGTGTAATTGGTTGATGGTCTGCAGATATATTATATGGGTTAAATTGTGTGTTTTCATTTCTCAAGAATTCAGGTTTCAATATATAGCCACAGCCACCATTATCTGAAAATTTCCCAATTTGAAGATCCACTTGTACTCCAGGTGTTTGGAAATTTAAGGCCACTGTATAAAAATGAACATTTATAAACTGGAAAATACAGTTTTTAATATGGTCTTGTTCTTCAACATTGAAAACACAAATTTATTAATCCAATGGGGGGAGGGAGGGAGGGAGGGAGAGAGAGAGAGAGAGACCATATAAATTCTTATGTAATGTATACATTTTTTCCAGATATGCATCATTGGTTCCAAACTAATACAACTGTAAGCAGTACGGGAAAAAAATGAAAATAGAAGAAGTTAAACCAATTCCACTGCTTGTAATTGCACTATCTATTTTTGTGAAGGAAGTTTCATGTATATTCATTTGCATAATGTATGTTTATACAAGTTTTGTTTGTGTTTCTATCACTAGGGTTTGACTTTTAATCAGGGGCTCTGGGAACTGCTTTTTAACAGGTTCTACAGTCTATGGTCAGAAAATGCTTGAAAATCTCTATTCTAGTGGGTGAAAGTCTGAAATTAACTAGCTTATCCTTGACTTAACCCATATAATCAGAAATGTAATTGAAAGAATTCATCTCTTGTACTTGTGACTGCATAGCAGGAGATTTTCTCCTGGTGTCTGCTAATAGCTTCATCTTGGCTAGTCACAAGATGACAGCCAAGAGACATGGAGGGACAAGAGAACTTCCATTTTCACTTGCTATCAAGTGGCTGATATGCTGAACAGTCTATCAACCAAGCCGTAAGTTCAAAGTATAAAACATAAAAGTTCAGCTAGCTGATGATATGATGGGAAATAAAAACTAAAAAAGGCAGTGCATGGAGTGACCAAAGTATTAGGCATGCCACATTTTCACATAGTGAATTATGTTGGGTGGAGCTGGCATGTCTGTCAAAGGAGCCACAAATCAAGGCTCTCAGAATGTTGTCCATTAAAGTTATCAGTAAAAATAATTAATCAGTGGAACAGTGTGCCTCTAGAAGTTCTGGGTGCTCCATTACTGGAGGTTTTCTAGAAGAGACTGGACAGCCATTTGTCCAGAATGTTAAAGAGTCTCCTGCTTGAGTAGGGGGCTGGACTAGGAGACCACCAAGGTCTCTTCCAACTCTGTTGTTCGGTATTCTGTATGGACAACAAAGCAGGATAGTCTCAATCTGAGTGTGCAGTAAGGATGCATCCTGGTTCTGACCAATGGAAAATATAGAATTATTGTCTCCTATGATATTGAAGCTATAAATGCAGTCTAATTGCATTTATTACTACTAATCACTACTAATTTATGGTTTTCTTCACAAGTATTATTGCCATTAATGGAATCATTTTATATTTCCTTTATATATAAATACATTTATGTTTTATTAAATAAACAATTTTCAGCCCATTTTTTTTAACTAAGGGATTCTCAGATAATGATCCCTAAAATGCTGGAATGAATTTATGCAACTGCCTCTCAAATAAAGCTAATAATTTCATTGGTTTAGGATTATATAAGAAATGAAGTACTTTGAATAATTAAACTTAAGCTATTTATCAAATACAAAAATGACATAATTGTACAATTTTACAAAATAAAATAATTTCATTGGAAATAAGTAACCTTCCCCACTCTCTCAGTAAAATCAAATACAATTAAAAGGAAGAAGAAAAAAAAGGTATGTTTTTATGCTTGTATGTTTTACTGCTTCCAAAAATGAAAAGTCTGAAATTGAATGGAGAATTATTTTGTCCTCACAGTTTTGCTTTTAGAGAACAATGTGTATAAATTGTATCCAGAATGGTAGAGAAGTCTATAGCAGATTTCCTGAAATATGATAAATCTAAAAAAAAAAAAAAAAGGAAGGCTAGCAACCAATCGTCTTTGGTACATTAATTTTTTTGCTATTGTCTGGTATCTCTGCCCATGGAAATGAAAAGGTGTAATAGAAACAAAAAATCCTGGGAAAAGCAACATCTTTCTTATAAAATCCCCCCACCCCCCTCACACACACACACACATCACAGATGATATCCTTAATGCTCACACAAAGAAAGCCTGGCTGAAGAGATGAGTCTAAACTAGACGGTATCCGATTTGCCATTTCCGAAAACATTCTAGAGAGTAGGCAGCATATTTCTGCCACAAAGCACATATAAAATCACAATTCAAATAGAAGGTAATCATTGGCCACCTGGGTCTAAGACACAAAACATTCTACCAGGCAATTTGGTAACAAAATGTCTTGGCTTTTAAATTTATTTTTAGAGTACCTGCATACTACTTGCTCACTTAATAGTTCAGGGTAACCTATAATTAAAACAAGTCTTAAAACATTAAAGGAACAATAAAACAAAGCATTTTAAAATGGTTATTCAATTAAAAGAATGAAAAGAATGAAAAAGCCTGTTATGCCAATAGCAAAATCCTAAACTGGCAACTCCTAGTAAATGGTTAGCACAGATTCTGAGGTATTCTTTTTTTAAAAAAAAAATTGATTTATATGCCGCCCTTCTCCGGAGAATCAGGGCGGCTTACAATGCGTTAAGCAATAGCCTTTATAACTTTTGTATGTTTATACAAAGTCAGTTTATTGCCCCCACAAACTGGGTCCTCATTTTACCTACCTTAGAAAGGATGGAAGGCTGAGTCAACCTTGAGCCTGGTGAGATTCGAACTTACAGTAATTACAGATAGCTGGTGTTAATCACAATGCTTTAGTCTGCTGAGCCACCAGGCCCTTAGCACACCATTCTGCATCAGTTGTTAATTTCTGAACCAAAGATAACTTTAGCACCACATAAAGCACAAAACAATAATCCAAATATTAAATTATCAATGTGTGATTGTAATCTTAGAGAGATTACTTAGAGATAGCTAAGATCTTTAAGACAATAGGGAGTGGAACATAGTTTAAGCATGCAACAGACAAAATATCTGGAAGCCACTCAGGTAGACATCTAATTAAATCTCTTACTGTAATATGTAGGAGGAATTACACCACAATTAGATTTAATAGAGTTCTGTTATTATAACTATTCTCAGCCTTCCTGTAGAATTTTTTTTTTGGGGGGGGTTCTGATCTACCAGGCAAGGTCGTCAATGATCTACAATGCTGAAGCAGCAACATTCCCCTAAAAGACTGTGAGCTTTTATGATAGCATACATGACATACACTGATGCTATACAAAGAAGGTGTGCATTAAATTTACAAGATCAGGGGTGAAATGCTCCCG
Source organism: Masticophis lateralis (assembly GCA_030761175.1). Lineage (NCBI taxonomy): Eukaryota > Metazoa > Chordata > Lepidosauria > Squamata > Colubridae > Masticophis > Masticophis lateralis. The sequence continues at coordinate 12,494,354 of JAUDYJ010000006.1, read as the reverse complement.
GTTCGGACTGGATTGCCCGATCCGGTAGTGATGGCAGCGGATGGTTCAGAGAACCGGTAGCAAAAATCCCTGCGCCCCTCCCCGCCATGCCTAGCTGAGCCGCACGATCATCAGAGGCTTTTTTTTTTTTACTTTTAGAAGCATTTTTTCTACAACCTCTTCTGATGAAAAAACCCTTTTAAAAGTAAAAAAAAAAAGCCTCTGATGATCGCGCGGCTCAGCTGTAATCGTCAGAGGCTTTTCAAAGCATTTTTTAAAAAGCTTCTCTGACGATCCCAGCTGAGTTGCCTCATCGGCAGAGGCTTTTCAAAGCATTAGAAAAAATGCTCTGAAAAGTTAAAAAAAAAAGTTGGCCATGCCCACCCTGTCACATTACCCCACCACCACCAAGCCACACCCACAGAACCGGTAGTAACAAATTTTACATCTCACCCCTGTACAAGATGGTTTATTTTTTGCTGAAAAATGAGGTGGACCTCTAAATTAAGAAACAAAAAAAGTTAGTTAGGTTCTACATGGCTCACAGAATATAGATTGCCTGCAATTTGCTGGCTGGGGAATTCTGGGAGTTGAAGTCCGCCAGGCTTAAAGTTGCCAAGGTTGGAGACCCCTGGTCTAAAGAGTCCAGAGTTGCTTGGTGAATGAGTAGGCAGCTAAATTGAATGAGTAAGTGAATAAGCAAGCAAACAGGCAGCCAAACAAATTCCTGTAAAGTGATTTAGAGAGGAATTTAATGACTTTTTCAGAAAATGTTTCTTTTTCTATAATTTTTGAGAAGGCTTTCTATGTCCCTCTACCAGTAATTTTACCTATGAAAATGCCACCAGACATTTCCAGAAATAATCTGATAGCTGCATTTCAATGGACCAAAAGGTTGCTTATGTTCTTCATAAGAGATTCCTCGAACAATAATAGGTGTTTTCTCATTATGATTTCTCTACACAAATATTAAAGAGTCAAATGACATATGTTTGACACTAGGCAACGATTAAAGGAAAGAGACTGAAAAAGCACCAAGCTTTGTGGCATGCTGTAGGATTCCTTAGAAATAAAATGTGATATAACAAAAATCTACCAGAATGCTAATATTATGAAGCTCTTATGCTCTCCATCCTTCAGACGTGAGTAAAAATGAGGACCCAGATTGTTGGGGGCAATATGCTGACTCTGTAAACCACTTAAAGTGGGCTGGAAAGCACTGGAAAGCGGTATATAAGTCTAAGGGCTATTGCTACTTGCACCTGTGTGTAAATATGTAACTATCACCAAAAGGCATCAATGTTCAATTACCTTGTTTCAAGGAAACTGAGCCCCAAATAAGCACTGTAGCCCCAGCCTTGCTGCTCAGAAATGAAATGCCCATAAAATATACTGTATATTGACATATTTTCCTGCATTCATGAACAGCACCATTATATCATAACTTCTTGGTCCATTCGGATTAGTATTACACTAATAACCGTTCTTCAGAAATCTAAAACAGAAATGTCTTCCAGACCTTCATGAAATTGCTAAATATTAAGTCCTAGACTTTTTAATGCACAATATATGCTGTACCATTCCGTCCCCTTACCTAACAGCAGAATTAACCAGTTAATTATATCCAGAAATAAATCTTCAATCAAAATATAGGTAGTCCTCAACTTACTACAGTTCATTTAGTGACCATTCAAAGTTACCATGGCACTGAAAAAAATAACTTATGAACATTTTTCATACTTATGACCGTTGTAGTATCCCCATGGCCATGTGATCAAAATTCAGACCCTTGGCAACTAACTCATATTTATGACGGTTGCAGTGTCCTGAAGTCACATAATCACCTTTTGCAAGCAAATTCAATGGGGAAGCCAGATTCACTTAACCATATTTTTAACTTAACAACTGCAGTGATTCACTTAACAACTGTGGCAAGAAAGGTCATAAAGTGAGACAACATTCACTCAACAAATGTTTCACTAAGCAACAGAAATTTTGGGCTCAATTGTGGACGTAAGTCAAGGACTACCTGTACAGTAGTTCTTGCAATCTGCTATAGACTTCTCTACTGGAAGAATGCTACTTGCACTGTTATTCGCATCTGCTGTCCAAAATTTAGCTGTGCCTTTTCATTTCTTTATAGTGGTTTGATGATATATGCAAAAAATAATTGCTACTGCAAAAATGGTGTGTGTGTGAGAGAGAGGGTGGCAGGGGGGAGGATAGAGGTAATCCCGGTGCCAAAATTTTCATAAAAGTAAGTATGATCTTCCAAATCTAATTTGTTTCAACCACATTATATATGCAGTCAATGCATTATGAAGCTATACTTAGATCTTCTTCTGCCGCAAGGCAGCAGAAGCTACAAAGTGAAGTGAAAAGTGAACTCTATGGAGCCTAGACAGAAGAGGAGAGCTGTAAGAACAAAGGTAGATTCCTTTCTCTGCTCTATACATTTCTAAGAAAAGAATAAATCTGCACAGAGGAAGGTCAGCAAAGTTACTTTAAATATAAAACGCTTGCAACTTCATATAAGAATCTAAGAAATGGACGCTTTAAAGCTTCGGATGAAACAGATAAAGATTAATGGCTGCCTGGAAGTTTCTTTTAGACAAAATATCTGCACTAGTCATGTTCTTTCAGAAGCATAGTCTGAAGACTCTAAAGACAAATGAGAAAGCTATTCTTAATCCTGGTATTACCTGCTATATAAAGTTAGATTTTAGTACTGGAATCTTCCGATAATCTCTAAAGAAAGAGAGGAAGCTCAACACTAGTTGTTGGAAGACCAATCACCAATCATATCACAATAGGACCACGGAAATCACAGCACATAGAAAGGAGCGGCCAACATTCCAGCTATTTAGAAAGTTCAGGTGTACAAACAGGGAATTTTGTATACAACGCATATTCAAATTGACTATAAGTCTGTCAACAGTTGTCGCAGCCTCCTAAAACAAACCCAATTTTGGGAGCAGAATTATGCCACTTCTTTTTTTTTTTAATTGAAAAAGTTTTACAAATACAAATTTTTCCCCCCACTTCTCCTAACCCCCCCCACTTCCTCCCCCCCACGACTTCCCCAGGGTGAAATCCAAATCATACCATATCATATACTGCCCTCCTATAACTATGCCACTTCTTAAAAGGCAATGCTAAACTCTATAAACACATATATTTCATTTTAGGTGGTACAAGCTAGCAAACTCTCCAGATCATAGGAATGATGTGATAGCAGTTTTCCAGTACTTGAGAGACTGTCACTGAGAAGAGGAAGTCAACTTATTTTCCAAGGCACCTGAGGGCAGGATAAGTGGTAATGGGTGGAAGATCTTTAAAAACAGATCCAACTTAGAACTAAGGAGAAATTTCTGGACAGTGAGAACAGTTAATCAATGGAATGACTTGTCTCTGGAAGTTATGGGTGCTCCATCACTGGAGGTTTACAAGAAGAGACTGGACAGCCATTTGTCAGGAATGGTATAGGCAGGGGATTGGACTAGAAGACCTCCAAGGTCCAAGGTCCCTTCCAAATCCATTATTCTATGTTCTACACCCAAAGCTGCCTCTTCCACATGCAGATTTCTTTCCTCCCTTCTTTTTTTGAATTTATGTTAAATTGTAGAATGCTAGAAGACTCATACTTAGCGCTGTTTCATAATACTGAAAGGTAATTTAAATATATTTTACTTTATGCAATATGAAGGAAAAATATATGCAAAAAGTAATAATAATCTTAAAACACTTACCCATCTGACTCCCAACATTCCAAAATTCTTGAGGATTATAATTAGAAGAGTTGGTTCGGATTCCTCTAGGATATATTCTTGTGAGAAATCTGAGAGTATGTTGAACAAATTCATTTGCTATAAAGAGATAGATCCAATACTGCATTATAGAAAGGCATGAAGAATAGCGAGTTTCACTGGACAACTGAAAAATAAATGTATGGACATGTTCAAAACATTTTGATACTTATTAAGAGCAAATTTAACAGAAATACTGATGTATTTCTGAATTTTGAATATTGAAAATATTGGTGTAAATCCAAACTACTACTTGATTAGCAACCTTCAATCCATGTCCTTGTATGTTAGGAATTATTTGTATTTATAAATGTTCCTTCATTTTCCAAAATTAAACATTAATAATAGAATCTAAAATATAATCAAGTGACATAATCAACTTAAAGTCGTGTTTACCTCTATATGTGCATAAACTCACATTGCCTGAAGAAATATAATATGATCAGTAAAAAGAAAACATTTTATTCATCTCAAATATGTGTTTTAGTTTAATTAGATATTCTAATTGATTACAGTATGATCCCTCTATGAGGTTATCATAACCAAAATATATGGGCCATCGAATCAATCAGAGACATTCCTCATGCTGGATTCTTCAGACTATATGTATATATAATTATGTATAGTCATGTTTATTTAAAGAAGCAGCAACTAACACTTGCTTTCAGTCCAGAGCGTAGTCTCACAGCTCCTATTCTAGCTTTCTGACACTGTTATTTGCCTCAATGTTATACCATGCAAGCAACTTTACAGTAGAAAACTATTTGGCAGGGATGATACCACTTCAGTAAGAAGCACATCCTGGTTTGGAATCCTATGATGGTTCTTCTTCAAAATAAAAAGGCCCATTTAACATGCTTTTTTTTAAAGTACAAAAATGTGAGGCAGTTTGCTCACAACATACTGTATCAGCAGATTCTATTATGGAAACAGTAGAAAGCTCAAATTCTCAAATACAGCTCATCTGTCTGGAACCCACAGTGCATATCAGACATTAATACAATTGAGCATGTCCAGAAATATTTCACAAGAAGAATCCTCCACTCCTCTGCTCGCAACAAAATACCTTATGCCACCAGACTTGAAATTCTGGGCTTAGAAAACTTAGAACTACGCCACCTTTGGTATGATTTAAGCGTAGCTCATAAAATCATCTGCTACAATGTCCTACCTGTCAATGGCTACTTCAGCTTCAACCCCAACAATACAGAGCAAACAATAGATACAAACTTAAAGTGAACAACTCTAAACTCGATTGCAGAAAATAAGATTTCAGCAACAGATTAGTCAATGCCTGGAATGCGCTACCTGACTCTGTGGTTTCTTCCCCAAACCCCCAAAACTTTAACCTTAGACTGTCTACTGTGGATCTCACCCCATTCCTAAGGTCTGTAAGGGGCGTGCATAAGAGCACCAACATGCCTACCGTCCCTGTCCTAATGTTACCTTTATTTGTAATCATTTTATGCATTCAATTCATGCTTATACATTATCTAATATGTACTTGACAAACAAATAAAAAATAAAAATAAACAGGTCTAATAAAACAAAACATCTATAGTATCTTGTGAAATATCTTCATTGCATGCCCAATACTTTCATTTTGCATTAGAAGAAAACCTAAATTAAAATAAATATTATCCACCTGAATTTAGAAGCACTTTAGGTGGGATTAGCAGAAGGCAGATGATAACCTGCTTTTTAGATATAAAAATTGGATAAGGGGCTACGCACAGAAAGAGGCATAAGACAAGACAACTTCCATATCTGAATTGTTTCCACTTTGAATTGGGCTGAAAGAACCCAATGTTCAGTGTATTGTTCAGTATATCACGTTAGTTGTGCACTAATAACTTATGTTTAATGATTTAAGATAAACAAAAAAGAGCAAGTAACACTTATTTACTTCTTTCCATAGTTCAGCAGAGGCAAACTGTAGCAGCCAATTAGGTATCATGAAGCAAACCTCCAGCACGGAACTTATGATGAGAACTCAATGGAGACTAGAAACATTCCAGTCCTCCCAGCCCAAGGAAAATTGTTTAATAAAGCATATTTTTTATTTTGATGCCTAAGCAAGAGAAAACACCAACACCATCTATTTTATTAGTCTGAATGCCAAAAATTACCTTTCAGTTTTGCCAGCTTTCGGGCTTTTGCCTCACCAATTGAATTATTTTCATAAAAATGCTGATTTTTTCTTGAATCTTCAAAACTTATAAATTTCTGAGATTTGGTATATATCACAAGTTCCGACAATGCCAAGGCAATCTTTATTTTCCTTATCTATATGTAATAAGATAACAAGTGAAGAATGATTTAATTATCTTTTTACCATCCTATCAACATTTATACAAGGGTATCAGATAATTTTGGTTTACAATTCTTAAGGAGAAAGAAAAATACTTCTATTCATATAGCACCATCCCCCTATAATAGACTTTAGCTTGGAACACTACAGAAGATTAGAATGTGAAATTGGATTTATCTGAATTCAACTTTCCATATCACACTCTCAATCCATTCCAGCACAAAAAATCTGGAATCATTTAAAGCCCAACAATCATCTTGCTGTAATTTTAAATGACTTAAGAAGCACAATTAATCATAACTAATGTTTACTGAGGTATTTATACAAAACTAGATATAGACTAAAAGGATCCTTATAAATGTAAATGTAGTAAAAGACAGCCCTGCTTGAACTGAAAAGATGGCAGACATGCAGAAAAGAATAAGTTCTGAATCTGGAATCCAAAGTAGTATATTCCTTAAAGTTTATCACTTAAGCAATAACACAGACATTTTCTAACATTTCTTGAACTTCAAGTTCTTTTTCACACATTTTTCTGTCCATAGCCCTAAGAAAAGCAATATTGCATTATTTCTAGTAAATGAAAAATAGCAAACCTGCTTGAGATAAATACTAATGTGTGGTTTATAACTGCACATCCATCATACAAACCGACTTTGAAGTTCAAATATCTTCAAGAACTTTCCTAACGTTTGAGGATCAAAAAAGATCTTCAAATGCGAACTAAGAAAGATATATTTTTCTTTGAAAATTTAATTTCACATACATACTTTTTGTTTCTTTTTTGGGGGAGCTGTACTTTTCCAACGTGCTTGTCTTTTCTTAACCAAAGATTGTTTGGGGCGTTTTAGCTCATTATTTGACTCATCATCACTTGTTTCCTCCTCTTCAAATTCTCCTGTTTGACCATGACTGTCCAGATCTTTCCTTTCAAGTGTTTCTTCAAGTGTTCCAATTTTTTTATTTTTTATCATAATTTTGAATTTTAGTGCCTGTCAAAATAAATCAATATTATTATAGGTTACTAAGACTTCCCATTAATATGTGGGATATACTTTTAATTTCAACAACATTGAAATATATAGTACAAAGGTATCCAGCTCCCCTTCAAAATACTTCCACCTGTTCCTCAAGATGGAGTTTTGAGTCTAGTAGGACCCACAAATTGCACACCTGGTCTGCCTGCAGCAGTCCAACCCCATCCAGAATAAAAGATGGAAAAGTCCCTATATGTAACGGTAACAATTCTATTTTTAAAAAATGTTACCTCAGGAGAAGGTAATTCAGTTGGTATGGTCTCATCTATTGTAAATGTAACCAGCTTGTCACGCAGAATACTTTTTAGATAATCCGCCATAACTTCCTGCTGCTTAGGACTACAATGATTCTCCAGAGACAATATCAGAGGATAATCAGAGACCTGAAAATGCAATTTCAAAGTTATTAACCTCCTTAATTGCACAAATAGGAAATACATACAACTAAAATAAGCAATATTGCAATTACAGATATTTTCATTAAGACACAAAAAATACTATGGCATCTTAAAGTGGTCCCAAGTAAGTAGCTCATTGTGCTTCTTCTGTAAACGGCTTACTGTCCTTTCAATATAGTTGTCTGCACTAGTGAGAGGAACAAAGCCATCTTGGTTCTGAAGAGACCATACAGTCCCTCCTCTTTCATCTATTCCCTTCATCTGCAGTTGCAGACATGGGTTGGAACAGAGCTTTTATTTGGTTCTATTCATTTTTAAAAGGAAAAGTTTCTGCCCAACAGATTGTTTCATGGTCCATGTAGTAGGTGCCTTTTGTTTTATGCTACTGAATTCTCATCATCCATCAAAACTCTGAAGGCATGTGGGTAATTAATTAGGAGTATCTTAAAACATCTGGTAGGTATGTCACACATGTACCTACCACAAAGGCATACTTGTCTATCACTTGGATGACCATCATAAAGCTAATTTTGTTTGTTAATGTATACCCATGATAAACGACAGGATTATTATTGGGTCCATCCCAGCAATCAATTTCCAGGCACCGGCATCCTTTCATCAGAGCACTTAAAAAAAAAAAAGAAATGGAGTCATATATTTGCTACTGAGACACTAAAAATGAAAACAATTTGCTGGCATTCTTAGTCTGGTTCAAAGCTAATGGAATTGATGTCCTCTAACACAACTGGGGAAAGGAGTGTAAAAAACTTCCATTTCAAATTCTACCAAAACATGGACATTTTTCCCTCACAAGGAATTATAATATGTAGGTTTGGGTCATTTAAAATAAATGGACTTCCTCATTCAACATTGTCATTAAAAGTTTGTTATAACAATGCCAGCTTTCTTTAGCTGCAGTTGTGAGGAAATAGTATCTGGTCCAAAGGAAAGCCCTCAGTGCCTGGTCCAGCTACATAACCCAAATTAAATTTGTTTCATGAAATTTTGTTAATCTATTTTTGGTAACAGCCAGAGATGTTGCTCCATAGAAAATATATTTTAAGATTCTCATGCTACAATACATGTTTTCAGTCATTTTGAAATGGTACATTATAGGGCTATTACTATGGGAAGTTGTGGTTGAAAAATACTCTTAGAAAACACTTATAACAAAAGCACCAGAGATGATTAAAAAGTTGTCTGGCTACAATAGTGTTAAAAACTGCATGTATAAGAAAAATGTAAAGCATGTTATTTGTAGATCATTTATTTTAACTTGACTAGTTCGCTCAGAAAAATCCTCAGGAAAGAAGTTGAGTTTCTAAAGCAAGTATTTATCTGAAAAAATGCACAGTGGGCTATCCAACAGTATTCCCAAAAGTTAATGTTGTAGCACAACTGCTGTAGTATACTATGCAAATTGTGCTTCCATAGCTTCTGGAAAGTAAACTATGAATCGCCATTAGGAAAAGACTATTGCACTGTGAGCCCCTGAAGGACAAGAGTATTAAGATTTGTACCCCAAAGAAAGGACATAAAACTTGGTCCCATTAATTTCAATGGGTTTTAAAATCCCAACAACTGCAAAACTCATTACACCGCATCATTTCCTGGAATACTTTAAAAGGCAAATGGGACTCCACATCTTGAATATTTGCTAATTTTGGCTTTAATTTTAATTTTTCATTTAATCAAATATAGCTTTAGAATCATAGATAATTATTCTAATAGACAATGATTTTGCTAGTTTTGTTAGTGAACCCATCCCCGGAATAGTACAGAAACCCAATTAAAATATTCCAGACAGGAATTACCTTCACTCAATTTGTACATATCCAGATAAAAGTGTACCACTTCTGCAGGTACTTCGATCCACCCTTGAGTTGTTCTTACTGGTAGTAAGTTTTTTTCTAGCATTCAAGTAGAATTTGCTTATGTTAACTCAAATCCATTATTCCATTTTCAGAACTCTAAAACGTTTGAAAATAGGTTCTGACTTTCTGAGAAAATCTTTTCAGGTTTTTGTAGAGTGTTCTTGTATTTCCCCTATTTCCAAGAGGCTAAATATTCCCAGTTTTTTCTAGCCCTATCAATCTGTGAATCTTTTCCAGTTTATCTGCATCCTCTTGAAACCAAATTGCCCAGAAATTGCCACAGCATTCAAGTGTGTTGCCTTTTTTATAGACATATCACACTGCTTAGTCAGTTGTGCCTGGAATGACACTTGAGCCTGCATAAATATTCACTTGGCAGTTAATTATTACTCCAAGATCAAATTCACAAGTATTATTATTTAATACCTATAACTGTAGATTTTACTTTGCATTTGTCTAAGTTTAATATCATTTTATTTTCAGCCCATTTCTCTAGCCAATCAATACAATTTTAAATTTTTTGTTTTCTACGATATCAATTATCCCACCCAATTTTATGAATTTGTATGGAAGAGTTATTATATTTTATTCCAATTTGATAAGAGTCTTTGCACCCTTGAATACAATTTTTGAACCAGCTTCAAAATTTTATTATTATTCCATTCAGCCCAGTTTACTACATGAAGTACTTTATCATATGTTTTGCTGAAGTAAATATATATTATATCTATGGTATTCTCACAGTCTACTGAACAAGCCATGCAATTAAAAATGAGATAACGTTAGCCTGACAAGATTTGTTCTTGATAAATATATATTGTCTTCTAGTAAATATATATTATTTCAAGATATTAAACGATCAACTCCTTTATGATCTGCTATTTGTTATCAGACTAATTAGTCTTCAGTTCATTACATCTACTTTTCTCACTTTTTGAATACAGTACATACAGTAGATAACAATGTTTTATAATTGTCTGGCATTTCATCAGTTTTCTATTATTTGTCAAAGAGAATACATAAAGTTTCTACCACACATCAGCAAATTATTTCCCAATGTAATTCATGGTCTTCTACTCATTCAAAGTAGAGGTCTTAGTAATGTCATTTTCACTAAACAGTTTAGTATTTTTTTTTTATTTTGAAAAGGAGCCTATTTATTTTTCTAGCACCCTCTATACTTTCAGGCTATCAATATCTATTCTTCCTTAGTAACATCTCTCTCTTACATATGATCTTTTTTGTTTTCAGAATTCTGATTAGCGTTTTGTGTAAGTTATACAGGTAGTCCTTGACTTACAACAATTTGTTTAGTGACTATTTAAGTTACAAAGGCACTGAAAAAAATGACTTACGATCATTTTTCACACTTACAACTGTTGCAGCATCCCCATGGCCACATGATCAAAATTTGGATGCTTGTTAACTAGCTGATCATGTCATCACCTTTTGTGACTTTCTGACAAATCAATGAGGAAGCCAGATTCACTTACCAACCATGCTAACTCAACAACTGCAGTGATTCACTTAATAACTGTGGCAAGAAAAATAGTAGAATGGGGCAAAATTCACTTACACCAGTCTTGCTTAGCAATGAAAATTTTGGACTCAATTGTGCTTGTAAATTGAGGAATACCTGTATTAGTTTCTTCTATGTCCACTCTTTTTTTTCCTAATTGGAATTATTTGCCGTTATGCTTTTAGTATCTCCTGGAATTCTCATCCATCTTGAACCTATTTTTTCCATTAGCTTCTTCTGAAATGGAATCCATTCAACTTGCTCTGAATTTATTGAAATCCACTTTTCTGAAGTCCAAGACACATGTATCAATTGTTTTAAAATTTAGTTTCCCTTCACATTAGCAAAAATAACATTAAATGGCTATTTCCTGTTCCTCCTGCATCTACTTCCTCAGCTAAGTCTTCTCAAGTAGGACAGCCAATGGGAAAAAGGAGTCACCCAGATACTCAGAATGAGCAATCAATAGGTCTCAAGGCACAACTCTTGCACTCAGTAGCTATTCAAGAGATAAACTTTTCACCCCTCACAATTTAGTATGTAATCCTTCAAAATGGAGAGATTATCTGTTCATTCTTCTTTTTTACCTCTATTGAACTCTACTGGCAAACTACTATTAGCATTCTTTGTTCACTCATTTTGTCTGACAGAATCCTATTAAATAAGGTACATGGTTTAACAAAAGTTGTTTTAAAGATAGACATAAAAGGAAGCCCTACACAGTCAAGGCAGTACCACTCAGGGCTTGGGCACAAACATTTATTATGTTAGCTTTTCTCAGAGGAGACAAGGTAGAAACAGTTTATTAGCAGCAGGATTATTAGAAGTCACAATTGATTCCAAAACAGGTTCTCTAGTTATCCTTAGTTTGCTTTTCTTCCCTGTAACCAACCGCTTAAACTCCACCAGGATCCATCCAGAAACAATTAACTGCTCTATTGTAAAATATAGATACACAGATTAGGTGAAACTTTGCTCAACAGCAGTAACTGCAAGAGGGATCTTGGAGTCCTAATGGACAATCACTTAAATATTAGCTCCATATGCAGGTTGAAAACATGATTTATCTGGGGCTACTACAAATATATTCCTACTCTCTTACTGAATCTTTGACAACGTTTAAACAGTTTTACACAACTGGTTATCTGACTCATATCTTTTGTATTCCTGTCCTCCTTTAAACCCTTTATATTAGCAATAGCAACAGTATCTAGACATATACTGCTCCACAAAGCTTTACCGCTCTAAGTGGTTTACAAGACAACATATTGCCCACAACAATCTGGGTCCTCATTTTACTGACATCGGAAGAATGGAAGGTTGAGCCAACCTTCAGCCAGTGAGATTTAAACTGCCAAACTACTGGTAGCCGGCAGAATTAGCCTGCAGTAATGCATTCTAATCACTGCACCACCACGGCTCCTGCTAGTTGTTAGTTATTTATAACTTTTGATGGTATGCATGTGTTTCATCATACACAAGTGGACACTTCAGAAGGACAACAATATCTTACCTTAGAAAATTAAGCATTGTCAGACCTGACCAATATTTGCAGAAGAAACTATCCTAAAATCTCAATGCAAAAATTCTAGGCTAGCATGAGAATAGATGGAAGCAACTTTTTTTTTTAAAATTTGATTTATATGCCGCCCTTCTCCGAAGACTCAGGGTGGTTTACAATACGCTAAGCAATAGCCTTCATACTTTTGTATATTTATACAAAGTCAGCTTATTGCCCCCACAAACTGGGTCCTCAATTTACCTACCTTAGAAAGGATGGAAGGCTGAGTCAACCTTGAGCCTGGGAATTCGAACTAGCAGTAATTGCAGTCAGCTGGGTTTTAATTACAATGCTTAATCTGCTGAGCTATCCAGGATCCTCCATATTGGAATAACTTCCATATTCTTGCCAAGAAAATGAGATGGATGCATCCATATAGGTACTACTAGTTCAGCTAGGCTCGATTAAATTTTTTTCTTCCTCTTAAGTGAAAAAATGTTCTGTACATACTGTTCACAGGCCCAAGAAACTAGTGCGCTTGGGAGTCTGTCTCAATTATTAACATATGTTTCTTAAACCTTATACTGGCTCCTAAAAATTGTAGGTTTTCAATGTCTGAACAAAGGGCTTGTTCTTTTCTCTTGCTGCTAATCTTCTGTGATCCGTTCCTTGGTCCTTCCTTCTGTGCACAGGATTGATCCATATAAATTAAAGAACTCCTGGAACTGAGAAAGCATAGCACAAAACATGGTACAATTCTAGTTCTCTAATGAGAAACCCTAGCGTACTATAAGTTCTCACACTCCTTTATTCTCTGATGCTTATTGTTCATTATGTTTAATGGTCTGCCTCAAAATAGCTCTAGCAAATCTTAGAAACTCTGAACACTTTATGTGTGTGTACACGCACACACACACACACACACACACACACATATGGGGAAATGAGTTTGTAAATCATGCAGTGGACTATTTATGCAAAGTAAACATTTTACCCTAGCATGCCTTGGCACAGGCTGCATGGGTTTCCTTGGTGCATTTATATTTTGAAAATGTATATTCTTCTCTTTAAATCAAAACTTGATAGCAACACTAAAATATTTATCTGTCATATTGAATTGTAGTCTAGCTACTTTGCTTTCTATTTGTGGTTTTCAGTGGGTTTTTTAATGATGTTTTACTTTATGCTTTTGAAAATAAGATTCAGGAAAACAGAAGAAGCTGTTCTACTGAACTACTTATTATATTAAACTAATGATTCAAAATGGATACAAATACCTTGCATAGCCCCACAGGTGACTTGACCCTATTAGCTGATCAGATATGAGGTAGGTGTTGTGTGAGGATGAAATAAAGTATTCACATAGCGGACGGGACATATCCTGGTAAACAGTTCTGTGCTCACTATTAAATATCGCGCAGTCCTCAGAGCTCACATATCTTATAAATCCTTCAAATGTCATCTCTTTATTTCTCTTTGCTGAAAGCCAGAACATTACAAACACATATATATCTCCAGCATGAACACAAACAGAATTAAGCACAAACTGAAAATATTCCAGACTAAATATATTAATGTAACATGGAATGTCAGATCACACATGAAAATCTAAATTGTTCTTGCACTCAGTGGTAAGGATTGAAAGAAAATGAATCACATATGATATCTATTTTACATGCTCATATAACTTAATCAACTCAGTAATTGAGTGATATCTTTCATGAGCTTTGGCTGATGCACCCTCAGTATCTTTGTTTTGCCAGTTATTCAGGTTTATTTATTTATTTATTTATTTATTCAATTTATATGCCGCCCCTCTCTGAAGACCCAGGGCGGCTCACAAAACACTCAAAAAATCACTATAAAAATCACTATAAAAATACTTAAAAATTAAAAACTTTAAAGACATTAAAACCCATTCACACCATTATGGTTATGCTTAACATTCTATAAATGAATTTCTCTCAGAATAGTATTTGCTGTTCAAATTGATACAATATTATCAGTCAGATCACAAACTACATTTGATATTAGCTAACATACTATGCCGCATACTTATATATACTGTAAACCAATAAATCCTGTCATATCATTTCCACATGTAAGACTTAATATTATGTTGGGGAGCCTTTCAGAATGTTCACCTGGGCACTATTGTATGGACTGTCATACAATAAATTAGATGCCCAACAAAATAAAGCACCATCATCTTGCAAGGTCTCATCTGAAACTGAAAATGAGAAAAGATACCATGATCATATGAGATTTCTACCTCTTTTAATTTAGTGAGGTTGTGAGGAAATGGATGCATCCGTGGCTGCACTTGATTCTGTGGCCTGGAGGGACATTTTTGCCAATCTCCAAGTCAGAGAGCATGTCTATTCATATTTTGCCTAGAAAATAGTTCAGTAGGACTCAACTAAGAATTTTAGTCTTAAGTTTCATCTATTTTACATTATTTTTACAAACACAATTAAATTTAAAACCAGGGGTAGGCTGCTGCTTTTTTAACAACCGGTTCGCCCGGAACTGAAAATGCACACATGTGCCTTCCGCGCATGTGCACGGCATCAAAAACCCAGCAATTATATAGGACGTGATAGTGCCAGGGCGGGTGGGTGGGGCCAGCCCTGGTCAGAACTACCAGTTCACTCAAACCGGTCCGAACCAGCAGCAGCCCACCACTGCTTAAAACTCTATCCTTAACTGACTTCTGTCCTCTGATTCTAAAGCAATGCTGTAGCTCTTATTTCCCCCAATTATTGTTCTTTAGTTAAAGGATTTGATTTCCTAGTCACTGGATATTTCAACACCCATTCTGTTTTTGACACCTAAATCTCTTTAATTTTTTTCCTCAGGAAATAGCAAATCTCAAACTTGTTCAAAGGCTTCCTTCAAAACAAAATCAGTTTAGCACCATTGTGATTGTTTTGTCTCCATTCTATCACATATTGCACATATTGATGCAATATAAAACTAATGCAATATAAATGCCGTATCATTTATTAAATTAATTTTGTGCCCATTTCACTCTACAAAGTGACTCTGAACAGAGAGACTCTGGCCCATCTCTAAGCATGTATACCCATTTTATAAACCCTCAAGGGATTTTTATCATGAGAGTCTGAGCCTCCCAGGATCAGGGTTAAATTTGCAGTTTCATAGGAAAAAGATTTACTCTACATAGGAAAGGAATTCTAGTCACACTAATATCATGCAATACTGCAAAAGAGTAGACAAATAAAAAACATTTGCTGTTAATAGGACTGATTTTCCAAATAAATGTGTTTAGGTAGCACATTAATATTTTCCTTTTTTTAGTTTATAAGAAAAAAAAATTATCATGGATCGCATAACTCTATCTATTGGACTTTTTTTTAAAAAAGGTATATAACATACTTCTATTTATATGTTTCATATATTTAATCTTGCATTTGGGACTTATGAGGCTCAGGATATAAAAATGGACTCTTTAAAAAGATGCAAAAGGACAAATAAAATGAGGGCTTAAGGGTATGAAGTGCATGACTGGCTTTATTTCCACCCAAAGCATACTTTATTTTTATTCTTCCCTTTTGATCCCAATTATTTCCAAGGCTCACTTTCTTAGGCTACAAGTTCTTTAGGAAGAGAGTAACTGTATTTTTCAAGGAGGGAACTTTCCTACATCTAAGCCCCTAGGACCGCAATGGCAAACCTATGGCACATGTGCCCAAAGTGGCACGCGAAGCCATGTCGCCCGACACACATGGCCTTGCCTGTTTGTCTTCTGGATTTCTGGCACACATGCACGTGCGATGATCAGCTGTCTTTCGCATGCGCAGCAGTGCTGAAAAACAGTGCGTACATCCGCACCAGCCAACTGATCGATGGGTGCACATACGTACTAGAACCCGGAAGTTAGGCTTTTCTGGAGTGAAGCCCTGATGAACGCATGTGCACGTGCAACATTTTCACACAACTATTTCGGCACTCGGTGCCGAAAAGGTTCGCCATCACTGCCCTAAGACAAGTTAGTTGCAACTAATTAAATGACTGCATTCATTGTTATACATACTTCAACATGTTAAACAGAACATAGGCTACATTCCTGAAGACAATATACCATCTCACATCCTTCTATTCCAAGCAGAATGTACATGCAGTGTATGGTCTGTTTTATCTACTGCATCTTATACCGCCATACTCCACAAGCATGCTGTTATTACTGTTCCAGAAGGTCTCTACTATACAAATTTGATGCTGTTGTTGCTAAGTGCTAAGAAGCTAAGAAGACAACAGGACTAAATATACTACTTTCAAATGCAAAGGTTAAGAAGGCAAACAGTAATTAAAGACTGTTTCAGATGGTTAAGGCAAGAGGACAGTTTAATTCTTGTAACCGCCAGATCAGAGGAGACTGGCTCGTTTATTACCTTTCACAAATATGCTCCTTTTCAGAATCCATTTTTGGCTCTCTTTGCATACTCATTCAGATGCAAAAGACAACTCATATGTGGTCACATGCAATTATGGGATACTGTACTTAAGCTGCCACTATGTAAGCAGAATCTCGCTTTCATCTAGCCTACCCAATGACCCACCAAATTCTGCAAAGTGAAAGACCCAGACATGAATCTGCTCTAGCCACACAGATATTATTTGTATTGAGATCTTAATTACACCCCTTGTGTACAAAAATTGTATATTCCACTGTTTTTAATGCAAAAAAGGAATAGAAAAATAATAAAAGCAAATCAAGAAACAATTTATTTTTTGCTAATGTACAACGTTTATTATCTAATACCAAAAAATTCAAAATATATTTTTTTCTCTCCCCATCTTTGGAGTCTATAAACACAGTCAGAAATATTTAAACAAATAATGTATTTGTATGCTTGTAAGCTTATAACGTAAGCTTACTTATTTTCTCCCTAAAATGAATTGCAAGATTTATTGAGTTTACATTAAATTTCTGTTCACAAATTCTTTCTGAACAGAGCACTTTAAAACCAAAATCTCCACTTGAGAAATCCCTGGCAAAACAACTACTATACAATAAGTCACTCCTGGCAAATGGACTAGACATGCAGTTTCATGCTATTTAGCCATGAGAATAATTTAGCAATTTTAGCATTTAATTTAGCAAAATTAATTGCTGAGGCATTTTTTTCTCATAAAAGTGCCATGCAGTGATGGAAGGTTAGCTTCAGTGAAAATCATTTCAGTGATTTTGACATGTTTTTCTAAGCTACAGAACAGCGAATATGGGAAGTTTCAAGGAGTAGTTTCTGGAATATATGGAGGACAGCAATGGCAAAGTCACTCAAAAAACTATGTGGACATGTCCATGAAGTTATTAGGAGTCAAGCTAAACTCAGAGTCTACATATACAAACATGCTCACACACTATTATACTTAACTTCTTTGTTTACAACCCAATAATCCCTTAATTCAGGGTGTAGTTGAGGCGGCTGGATAGACCTGAGTGTTTACTTACTCCGGGGTACTGCAGGCCGTCCTTGACTCAGAAGGTTATAAAAGGGAGGAAAAGTAAAATATTTTACACTTCAGGCGTGTAGGATTCTGCCACTAGCCTATGTCAATAATTTATAGTTCTAGTCTTCCTATGGAATCAGTTTCTTGATCTGGTCTCTCTCTCATAAGGTGATCAAGTAGATCAAGTAAATATTAAAAAAACAAAATCACAGCAATATACGCCTCCCTATTTTTATAAGTTTATAAAACCATGCCTATGGAGGTTCGGTTCTGTGTCACACCCACCATGGCCACAACCACCATGGCTATGCCTACCCCACACCCAGCCCTCCAAGGTCAAACCCAATTGTGATGTGGCCCTCAGTGAAATTGAGTTTGAAACCCCAGGCAGTTTACAAGTAAAAGAAATAGAATTAAACATTAAAATATTACAATAGAAGTATTAGCATTAAAATTAAACTTAAAAAGGGAGTAAGGAACACATTGTTAGAGGTAGTTAGTTCATTAGCCACCTCCAGTATGTACTCCCAGAGGCCTCAGGCCAATTGGCAGAGCCTGGTTTACAAGCTCTTTCAGAGAGCCAAGAGAGTGGGTGGAGATCCCACCTCAAATGGCACAATATTCCAAAGGACAGTGCTACAACAATAAAGTATCTATTTCTGGACCCCACCGTCCAGAATTCCTTGACTGATGGGGTTTCACAGTATGCCCTTTCTGCCAGCCTGGATTGGGCAGGCCAATTCCATTGGGGTGAGACAGTTCTTTAGGTAACGTTAATGATAACACTTTATGGATCCATGCCATAAAGGTAAGAACAACTTGAATTGGACTTGGAAGCAAACTGGGCAACAATGCAGCTAGTGCTACATGGGCTGCCCTCAGGGCCCCAAGAAAGTCCATGGAGCTGCATTCTACACCAGCTGTAGCTTCTGAATATTCTTCAAGAGTAGTCTTATTATGTGGAGTTCATTGCAGTAGTCCAGACATGAGATGATCAGGACCTGAGTGACTGAGCACAGGGACTCTCACAAAAGGGCACCATTGGTGCACAATATGAAATTGTGCAAAGGTTCTCCTAGTCATGACTGCCACTTGCTCATTAAGCAGGAATCATGAGTCTAGAAGAACCTTCAAGTTGCACACCATCTGCCTGGGGCAGTACAACCCCATCCATTAATTCATTTCCTACGTATACTACTTGTCTTGTTTGATGTATGACTTGTACACTGTCTAGAATTTCATCACTTGCCACTAAAGTTTCATGTACAATTTTACAAATTATATACATTTACGATTACTTATGACCACAACCTAGAATATAAGGCATCAGAAAAAAAATAACTACCCTAACACCTTCTGGAGTACATTACTTACTAATTATACACTAATTGCAGGACTCTTATTAACTTCCACTAAATCAGGAATGAGCAAGTGCTAGAGTCAAAAGTTGTAACCCAGCCTTTCAGTCTGAAGGACCTAAATAGGCCATCCATTAACAGTGGTATTATAACTGGAAATGGGATAGCTGACATTTTTAAGCCTGTTTTTTTAGAATAAGGAGAGAAATGACAGGCTTTGGGGAACAAATTGCTACCATTTCTACACTTAAACCCAAACCTGAAAAATGACCCCAAAATAATTTGCCAAAATTAAACATTTGCTTAACTTCTGGCTCAAGCTCAGCATGATGGGGGCCACACACAACACATTCTATACAGTAAAAGAAAAAAAATATATGAAAAACAATACAGATAAAGAAAAAAAGAAACAGATAAATTAAGAAACAACTTCTGATCTCCATTGCAGCAGTTACAAACTTATTAACCATCCTTCCTTTCTAAGATTACATAGCATATTTCTCTGTATCCCATATTAAAACTTTTTAATGTACAAATCCAAAAATCATCCTTTTTTCCTTTTTCAGCAAAAAGTCCAGAGTTTCCTGTCTTTTATAAAGGTACCGTACTTAGTTTTATCCCTGATCAAACAGCTCAATTATGCCATCTTCACAATCCATTCCTCCTTAAGCAAAGTTTATCCCTGTAGCTCCCACTATAGTAATCTTTTCCACAATTTCTTATTTTGTTGTGCCTAGCCCTCTTTTAGATGCAACTGCATCTCTTTCAGTTCTTATATTGTGGTAAGTATATCTTTGAACACAATCACTTCTGAATTGTTTATCCATAACAATGTTAATACGTTGTTGTAGGACCAAGTCTCTTCTCTTCTTCCTGGTAAAGAGCACACACATGTATCTCTTGGTACATTTCTTGCTACAAGCTTTGCATATTTTGTATTAATTCTGTATACTTTGTCCACTTCTGCATCCTATCTTTGTCTCCTTCCAAAAAATTTTAATAAGGCTTCAACAAGCCTCTAATATCTTCACCAGGTTTCTCTGGAGCTATTCTCAGTCTAAACAAAAAGTCTTTCTCTTGAATTCCAGTAGTGCCAAATTATCCAAATCTTTTACTATTTCCATTTCTAACTTATTTTCCAAAATTTCAATTTTTTTTTCCTATAAACTGTTTAACTTCTCCATTCATCTGTATTACAGATTATTTCAATTTTTGTTCATTTTTTCTTCCATATTTGGAAATTTTTCCATTCTCTTTTCTAGTGAAATCAGATCACTTTTATTTGATGTAGTAAGCTGCAGTTACCTCAGTCACTCTGCATAACAACTACAGCTACTGACTGGATCTCTAAACTCGACATTAAACTCTGAAATATTATTTCTGTTTTCCTCTTAAGTTTTCTTACTGCTTTTTTTTTTGGATTGTTTTAAATGTTTTAACCTGTAAAAATGAAGTGTTTTAATATTGTGTGCGACCAGCCATATGCTAAATAAATAAATAACCTCAGTCACTAATACTATAACTAATGTTATGATATTCTTCCCCATGGTTATAAATATATTTCATAAAACCTCTGCCACCATTCCTTTTTCTGTTATTGACATATAACCATGATCTCCTCCTGTTATTTTGCTGACTTTTTAGTAGTAACCATTTGTCTTTTAATTCTCAATCCAGAAATGAGAAATAGACAATAAAGAGAGGCTTTTTTCCTTAACTTTTTAATCCCTTTAACACTGTATACTTCTATATGTAGTATTTTACATCTTCCAGTTTCCTTTATCTCTTTATTTGTGGAAATCATCCAATCCTCCTTTATAACAAGTTTAAATAATACTTATAGGAGTATATTATTACATTTAGTTAGTTCAAAAGTACTTCTATAAACAATATTCCAAATTCAATAGTTCCTGTAATCTAATTTAAACTTTCTTACTTTCCTTTCTTGGCAAAGTTTTAATTATTTTTTTATATCCATATCATTATTTCTTTACTTTTACGTTAATACTTCAAGTTGAAGGTACACTGAGTAGGTGGTTTAGGTGTTCTGCTGGTCTGAAAATCCCTAACACTGAAAAAATTGTCTCACTCGAATGTGCTTTAGAAAGAGGAATGAATGAATTCAATAAACTTTAAGCAGCATCTGCCTGAAGCTGTGAGCCTGATCTTTCTTTCTTGGCTTCCAGCTTTGTATCTGCAAACTGTCCAGAATCTGCCTTACTCATGAAGAACTGCCTACTGGAGTACAGGAACCAATCACAAGGCTTCACCTCATCTAGAAAAATTCTGCAGGTCTGGGCTCATGGCTTGGCCACTATTCTCCACCTCAGTTTGCCTTGCCCCAATCCCAAAGGACCCTGGAGAACATCCAACTTCAATAAAACAAAACCAAATATATACACTAATAAATCTGAACAATATCAAGGAATAAAAATAAATATCAATGAAAAAATAAAACAATATCAGGCACCCATCACTTCCCGCCTGGACTACTGTAATGCTCTCTACATGGGGCTCCCCTTGAGGAGCACCCAGAGGCTCCAACTGGTGCAGAATACGGCCGCGGGGGGGGGATTATGGGAGCAACGGGGTGCTCCCATGTGACACCTGTCCTGAGTGAGCTGCATTGGCTTCCGGTGGTCTTCCGGGTGCACTTCAAGGTGTTGGTTACCCACTTTTAAAGCATTCCATGGCATAGGGCCTGGGTACTTACGGGACCGCCTTCTGCCGCCGATAGCCTCCCACCGGCCAGTACGCTCCCATAGAGAGGGACTCCTCAGGGTGCCATCAGCCAGGCAATGTCGGTTGGCAACCCCCAGGGGGAGGGCCTTCTCTGTGGCAGCACCTGCCCTCTGGAAGGGCCTTCCCCGGAGATACGGAGAATACCAGATCTCCGGGCTTTTTGCCGTGCCCTAAATACTCTTTTGTTTCATCAAGCTGGGCTGGCGTAACCTGCCCCCCCCCACACCCTTGGATATTTTAAATTGTAATGTGGATTGTTTTAAATTTTGGGCCAAATTTATATAATTCTTTTAATGATTTTAAATTTTGTATTGGGATTTTTTTTTTTAATTCTTGGCTGTGCACCACTCTGAGTCCAGTAGGAGAAGGGCAGTATACAAATTTAAATAAATAAATAAAATAAATAAATAAATATCACATAAAGCAAAATCCAAATAAAACATCAGCCTGGCACCCAGAATCACTATTTTATACCACCCAGGAATATTGATGAAGGGTAGCCTCAAACTACAAACTAAAGTTGTAAAAGAAAGAGAAAGAGGGGGGGGGAGAGGGAGAGAGAGATGATAGATAGTCCAATTAGTTCTAAGTGTTAATGGCCACATTCATTAATAACTAAATGTTTCATATCATTTTCTACATGGCATGACATACACACAGTGCAATATTCCAAGTAAGTAGGTTTATATAAGTGAGACTAGTCCTGTTTTCCTTAAGTGCTGTATCAATTCAGAATAGTAAACTAATTGCAGCTGTCATTTATACTTTCAGAGCCAATAAGAGGATTATTCAGTGTTTCTGGATGAACACTACCCCATTCAATTCCATCTTACTTTATTTTATTCCATTTAATTCCTCCTCTTTCTCATTCTTGTATTATCGTTAATCAGTAAGATTATAAGATTAATACATGTATTATGAAAGGTATAACAATATGCATAAATCTCAGCCCAAGTGCACCTAAAGATTCCTTTCTTTCCTTCTTTTCCTAGTGTGGCTCCTTGATTTGAAATTGTCCATGCATTAGTATATTCTCCAACCTTAATTTATTAGATTTACCTTATGCCTATTGTATAGGAAGTCAGGGCAGCATACATAATATTGCCTTCTCCTATCTATCCCCATAAAAGCACCTCTTTCTCTGTGAGAGAAAGATGGGACTAACCCAAACTGTGGGAAGTACCAAAAAAATACAATAAACCTGCTCGTTTGGTAGCTGGTAACTAAGGATTAGATGCCATTCATACACAACTTTGAAAACAAAGAAGTAAACAAAAATCCAAACATATTGTGTTCAAACATGTTTTGGAGTTCGAAGTGTTTTTTTTAAAAAAATCAATAATATCAATTAGAGGTCAAAGAAATACTCCATGTGTTTTTATTAATTAGTTATTACAGAGTTATGAAATTTGTGGTCAGAGAAACACTGATATTGGAGCTTTGACCATTGGACCTGAAATAACGAAGGTTTAATTTTGTTGTATATGTGAATGGTACCCAATCAGCCATCACTATCTTATCTGCATCTTGAATTTTTATGAAGTGTATGTCAGGTACAGAAATGAGGACACAACCATTAATTCTCTTTCTGACTTATGTGAATAATTCATCTCTATTCTCCTTGCGACATTTCTATGCAATGCCCAAAATGCATCAATAAGAATGTTTTTTATCTGTTTCAGGAAGATGTTCCTTCTATCTTTTCTCTGTATGTGTATATATGTACATTAAATGAATGCAGTATTGGTCGGGGGGGGGGTTGATTTTCTTCAAAACTGAGTTTTTTAAAATGCAATATCCACAACTAAATAGTGTGACATGAAATGTATAGCAAAGTGGATCGGAAACAATTTCATTTTCATATATAGATAAGAAAATCATTTTTGGAATAACCAAATAACTGTTGATGGAGTGTAAGACTTCAGAGTCAGACAAAAATCTTTCCCGACTGTGATCTGCATCAGCATTAGTATCATAACAAGGCAATCATAATTTCAAGACAGATGCTCTATTTCTGATTAAACACTTTATGAGTTAGCATACACATTCTGAAATACTGTAAAATATTTTTAAGCAGTGTATATGAGCTAAATATAATTAGAGTTGGAACACTATAGGGATTAAGGCCAAGTACACTAATTACTTTTAACATACTCAGAATAGACAAATGTAGGATTTGGCTATCCTTAAACTTGCGAGGATTACAGTATCTAGAAAATTAAAATGTAAATCCTTTATTTTTAGTATTTCTACTGTTTTCATCCTTCCCTAAATCTTTTAATTTTTATATACCTTTAATTTTGACACTATAGGACAGAAACATGCTACACAAATATTACTCCTTTCTGATATTCATTTATTTTGTTCTTTTAAATGTGAGGTTTATTCCCATATTAATAAAGACGTCTAATAGCAAAATAAGAAATAAGGTAATCTCTTTCACCTCCAAAGCAGGCTTCTAGCCCCCTGCATTTGAAAGAATATAAGAACATGGACAATGGTTTTTCCATCATATTATCTACAGTGGGGCAAAAAGGTATTTAGTCAGCCACCAATTGTGCAAGTTCTTCCACTTAGAAAGATGAGAGAGGCCTGTAATTGACATCATAGGTAGACCTCAACTACGAGAGACAAAATGAGAAAACAAATCCAGACAATCACATTGTCTGATTTGGAAAGAATTTATTTGCAAATTATGGTGGAAAATAAGTATTTGGTCAATATCAAAAGTTCATCTCAATACTTCGTTATATATCCTTTGTTGGCAATAACAGAGGTCAAATGTTTTCTTTAAGTCTTCACAAGGTTGGCACATACTGTTGCTGGTATGTTGGCCCATTCCTCCATGCAAATCTCCTCTAGAGCAGTGATGTTTTGGGGCTGTCGCTGGGCAACACGGACTTTCAACTCCCTCCAAAGGTTTTCTAAGGGGTTGAGATCTGGAGACTGGCTAGGCCACTCCAGGACCTTGAAATACTTCTTACGAAGCCACTCCTTCGTTGCCCGGGCGGTGTGTTTGGGATCATTGTCATGATGAAAGACCCAGCCATGTTTCATCTTCAATGCCCTTGCTGATGGAAGGAGGTTTGCACTCAAAATCTCACGATACATGGCCCCATTCATTCTTTCCTGTACATGGATAATCGTCCTGGTCCCTTTGCAGAGAAACAGCCCCAAAGCATGATGTTGCCACCCCCGTGCTTCACAGTAGGTATGGTGTTCTTTGGATGCAACTCAGCATTCTCTTTCCTCCAAACACGGCGAGTTGTGTTTCTACCAAACAGTTCTACTTTGGTTTCATCTGACCATATGACATTCTCCCAATCCTCTTCTGGATTATCCAAATGCTCTCTAGCAAACTTCAGAAGGGCCCGGACATGTACTGGCTTAAGCAAGGGGACACATCTGGCACTGCAGGATCTGAGTCCTTGGCGGCGTAGTGAGTTACTGATGGTAGCCTTTGTTACGTTGGTCCCAGCTCTCTGCAGGTCATTCACTAGGGTCTCCCGTGTGGTTCTGGGATTTTTGCTCACCATTCTTGTGATCATTTTGACCCCGCGGGCTGAGATCTTGCATGGAGCCTCAGATCGAGGATGATTATCAGTGGTCTTGTATGTGTCCGAGTGCGAGTTGTCTAAAGAAATAAAATGCCTCTCACATTTTGATAATAAAGAAAAAAAAACTTTTATTTGTTAGAACAACGTCTTCACGGACTCATATGCAGTCAGGAAATGACCTCTGCTCCAAATTCCCTCCCTTTCCTGGCTTGCTTCCTTATCCTTATTGGTCATTAACTAAATCATTCTACGGCAGTCTCTCTTACTAATCCCACAGTAATTTAACCCCTCCTTTACTATGTCAGCCCTGAATGAAATGCAACTTTGAAAGGCTGACAGTATGTCTTCCATTTTCTAATTATTGCTCCCACAGTTGATTTCTTACACCAAGCTGCTTGCCTATTGCAGATTCAGTTTTCCCAGCCTGGTGCAGGTCTACAATTTTGTTTCTGGTGTCCTTCGACAGCACTTTCGTCTTCACCATAGTGGAGTTTGGAGTGTGACTGTTTGAGGTTGTGGACAGGTGTCTTTTATATTGATAACAAGTTCAAAGAGGTGCCATTAATACAAGTAATGAGTGGAGGACAGAGAAGGCTCTTAAAGAAGTAGTTACAGGTCTGTGAGAGCCAGAAATCTTGCTTGTTTGTAGGTAACCAAATACTTATTTTCCACCATAATTTGCAAACAAATTCTTTCCAAATCAGACAATGTGATTGTCTGGATTTGTTTTCTCATTTTGTCTCTCATAGTTGAGGTCTACCTATGATGTCAATTACAGGCCTCTCTCATCTTTTTAAGTGGGAGAACTTGCACAATTGGTGACTGATTAAATACTTTTTTGACCCACTGTATCATGGACATTCATAGCTACAGTCTAAATATGGCAAAACTAATTAGGTGATCAAAGTCTGCCCCTGTTTTAAAGCACGTCACAAACATTCCAGGCACATAAAAAGGATGAGGTTTTAGTCTCTCAATTATTCCCATTATTTTGAAGCCTGTGACCATTGCTACACATATCCTGTTGTTTATCTATTACTGCCTCATTTAAGAGTAGAATACTCACTGGAATTTTTAAACTTCCTTCTAATAAATATTATTAATCAAAGTTCTGAAAGATTTGTTCTTTCAATTAACTTTTCCTGTCCCGATTGTTAGGAGGGAAATCTGAGACAAAGTACAGAGGACTTTAATTTCTCTTATAATACCAAGCTAAAATAATCTTATTCTTTCAAGTCTTTAACGGAATTCATAATTAGCATTTTAACATCTGCACCTTTTTGGAACTCTTGATTTTATTTGATAATGCTATTTTAGCTCTATTTCTCTAAAGTCATATTATTGTTATAAATTTATCACAGATTACTTTGTGGATCCTTTTAACTGGAAGGCAAGAATATTACTATTCAAAATAAGTACAAATGTAAAAGTCTGCGATGCATTCAAGCTTTGAACATACTACAATTTTACATACATAATTCATGTATGGTCATTTTAAAAATTCTATTAGCAATTCTAAATCTTTTTGAGAATGAATCTATGTAAATTTTAATGAAAATTAGATTTTTCAGATTTACCAGCATTTGATTATATCTCTCATTTTACTCTCTATTGCCTTTCAAACTTCTTTGCACAGTCTGCTTTCAATTACAATTGCAGACTGGATATCATCACTTTTTCACATGCCATACAGCTTACAGTCTGAGCATATCATAGTTATATTGATTTAAATCTTAGCCAGAGGCAAATGAGAAGAATTATCATATTAGACTAAGTAAATATATCACTGGTTTTTCAAACCATTGGCTATGAAGTACTGATTATTGGTCTATGGGACCTGGCAACTGTTTATTTAATTGTGGGATATATAATTTTTAATTGAATTAACCATTAATGGGAGAAATCTGTATCAACAGATGTCAAATAGTGAAGAATAAATTAGGAATAAAGTTGCAAATTGCCCAGATACTTTTTTTTCCAGAATGTATTTTTTCATTTATATCTTCAGGATGTAAATATTGCAAAGATGGAAATGTTAACCCTTTACACCCTTACTCAGTGTAGTTTTCAGTGCAATATGCATAAAATGGTATCCTCACAGACTCAATTACAGCAAGTTTTTAGTTTAGAGCCTCATTCTCTGCATTCCCTGCATTTCATTGGGAATTGGAGATTTGTGAATTGTAAAAATCTCAGCAGCAATCATTTCTCAATCCAACTACCAAGTGAAGGAAAGGACACTATACTCCAGCAGCAACAGGTTTAAACTAAATGAAAAAAAAATCCCTATATGGACATGTTGACCTTTTCTTTAAGAATGACCAGATAAGCAGGGTATCTTTGTCCAAAGCTACTTTGGAAAGCAGTACAAATTAGCACACAATTTATTATTCACCTCTTTACCCACTCATCCAATTCCATTAGGAAATGTCAGCAGATAAAAGAATTATTTTTAGCATGACAACTGAAAAACAATTCCATCTTTGAAATAATTTGTATTGATAAATTCATATTTCAATGTTAAAGGTGGTCCATATTTTTATATTTGAAAATTAGATTCCTGAGAATATGTTTTCTTTCTAAATTACCGAGTATATTTAAAAATATTAAAAGGATGTGTAGTATTACTCAATTCCATTTGGTTAAAAAAATGTGATATTTAGAAATTAAAAATACAGCATACCTTCTTCAATGGGCTCAAATTTTGCAACAAGTTGAGATGCAATTGTTTCATCAGCATTATCCTGAAACTGTTCATTTCTGAGAAAATCGACAAGATTTGGTATCGATAGTATTCTGTTGTTTGGAGAATGGATTGTGAAGAGCTCATGAATTTCACATCTATGTGCTATAGCACGATATATTCTTCTAAAATCCTCTATAGTAATATTTCCAGCCTTGAATGAATCACTTGTCTGGTTTAAAAGACAAAAATAATAAGATATATACAACACATATCATTAATAGAATAAGAAAAATTCTGAAAAACAGTCAGCTACTCATCTTAGATACTTCTTGAACCAAGAAGGCATTATGGTCCAACAGACCAATCTCTCTTTCTACTGCTATTGTCACCCAATCTTATAATTATCTTGTAAAATTGTTAGTAGAGACCACTTCACCCAAGTTCATGTAGAAAATTTCTAGCTGGCCAGTTCACCAAACACAAGTTATCTTCACTGCTTGGAGAAGATTGACACATGAAGTAGATTCCTCTGAATTAGAGGACTCAGGTAGAAGGCTAAATTTAATAATTCAATCAAATTCAGTTCCCCAATCTTGTCTTTTAAAAACAGGTTCATATAAACTTAAAAATTAACATAAGAAAAATCCTCTAGCAATAACTTAATACTAGTTCAGCAACAATAACCAGCCAAATAACCAAATGTGATTTTTTTTTCCAAAACAGAAACAGAGTAGAAAGCAAGTCATGTTTTAGACATTTCTCAATCTTTATGGAATGGGCTTCTGCAGAGGGGATATTTTTTATTCTATGCCATTGAACAGCTTTATTTCAATGTATACTGATGTAAAGTAGTATAGTAATAATAGTATAGTCTGCTATAAAGCAGACTTGTGAGCATCTAAGATGACCAATACTTACTTCAACTTATGTTTGGCTTTTATGTTTCAATTTATTAAATTATTTATATTTATTTTTTATTTTATAAGCATTTAGCAAAAGTTTGCAATTCTTTTTTCATTTTTTGCTTATCAATAAGTTGCCTATCAGTAGATTTTGTGGACTAGTCAATTACATCCCCACCACATAGGTTAAGATTACTGGTTGACAGTTATCTCTGCTAATTTATTTACCCACAGTAATCACAAGGATATCATATCAATTGATTATGTCCAGTGTTGGGACATGAGATTTTAACACTAATGGCAAGCAAAAAAGGAAAAAGAGCCAAGTTCATTTAACTTGTTTATATTTCAGATATATCTGTATTATAATATACTATATATGTACTACAGTGTATCCCTTTCATATACACCCAATGAACATTATCCACATGGTACTCTAAAGAATATCCATTTGTAGCTAGAAGTAACTTATATTTTACATTCGTGCCAATATTGTATATCCTACTATAAATTACACAGAAATTATAGCATCACTCCTTTTCAGGCAATGTTTAGTTTTTTCAACTGAATACCATTTCAGCTAGTCCTCATGGATATCACTGTATAAAATTAAACATCTCTTTAGAAGTTCACATTATTCAAATTTGAAATGGGAAAGATGCCTCAGTCCTAGCATGGGCACCTCGCCGTATTTGGCAAATGCCCTCATTTCAAATCTTAAGAACCATTTCCTCTTTAGACTTTAGAATTTACAAATCTCTACTTTTGTTGTCACTTTAGGCTGTAGTGAGCATACAAGCACACACGCACACACATACACACACACACACTTCCAATCCCAAGGAACAGATTTCCAAGAGCATTCTGCTCTGTTCAGGTGTCAAGTTCAATTCCTCGTCTCTCTTTTAATCCGCTAAATCTTTTAGTCAATCCTGGTTCAGAGACCTGGCTCAACCCAAACAACAGCTAGTGATATGGTAGAGGTTCCTATATACTAAAGTGCAATAGAATACAAAGTTTGTCACTTCAAGACACATCTCTCTCCACACTTAATATTCAAATTAAATGTTATTAAACTTTACTAATATTTTACCTGTCATGCCTATAAATGAAAACTACTGTAATTTGAGTTAGACAGGTCTTTCCCTGCCAGATCTACAATTGCATAAGTCTGCTTAATGGGATTGAAGTTTACGCAGATAAAGTTTACTCCACCTCTCTGCTCCCCCTATAATTGGAGACTTAGATGGTAAATAGCCATCTCTCTTTTGCTTTTACTAAATCTATGGTGGAAGGAAGGAAGGTGACAGATGGCCCTTTATCCAATAGGTTTCTAATCCAATAGAGAGATAGGATCAGAAGCAGTTAAGATCTATGTCTCTCAAATTGTCCTGCCACCCCACCCACCCAGTCCTGAACCAATCCTATATTTAAAAATAGCTTGAAAAACAGCTGACCAGTATGGAGAGAAATTTGTGAAGTGCCAGGAGTTGACAAGCACTAAAGGACACACAAATTGACTTATTAATGTTCCTGATGTACCTCCTCCCCTCCCCCAGTCCCAATAGCAGAGTTGGGCTAAGTGGCAGGACAATCTAGGAATCTACTACTCACCAGCTCTTTGATATGGGGGATCAAAAATATTACAGTTAAAGAGCTCTCTTTGCTTTATTTCCATTCTGATGACCAAGGGAGCAGGGAGGATTGCAAAAAGAAGCAGGATGTTTCTCCTATTTAGCCAGGCAACCTTTACCATTCAGGTGAAAGGCCGTTGTTTGATCGGCAAGGTAGAAAGCTACCTTGTTAAACAGGACAGCCCCATCCACCTCACAAATCAGTTGTCTTCTTACTCTGAACAGTACCTAAACCCATGAATCTAGTCATTTGTCTTCTGACAAAACTGGCCTCATTATTGTGGCAGAATTAGATTCAGCAAACAAGCTAGAATAACACTCTGCTGACTCAAGGAATGGATGATTATACTTTAATACAGCTATCTGTTGTTTTCAGCCTAACTAGGTTGGATCCAAGTCATAATTTTTAAGAATTCTGACAAGTAAAATCTAAAGCACTTTTTAAGAAATTCATCCTGAACTATTTTGATTATATTTAGCCATTTAAACAAATGAATCATATATCTACAATACACTCCTTATATTATCTAGCAATAGCAGCAGCAATAGCATTTAGACTTATCTACCGCCCCATAGTGTTTTACAGCACTCTCTGGGTGGTTTACAATGTCAGCATATTGTCCCCAACAATCTGGATCCTTCGTTTACTGACCTCAGCTGAGTCTTGAGCCTTGAACTCCAGACTGTGGGCAGAGTTAGCCTGTAATACTGTATTCTAATCATTGCTCCACCAGGGTTCCTATCTATTATTATCTAGAAAT
Source organism: Masticophis lateralis (assembly GCA_030761175.1). Taxonomy (NCBI): domain Eukaryota; kingdom Metazoa; phylum Chordata; class Lepidosauria; order Squamata; family Colubridae; genus Masticophis; species Masticophis lateralis. Next base: position 12,462,811 of record JAUDYJ010000006.1, on the reverse strand, counting down.
ATGGCTTTGATTTGTTAAAAAACAACAACCTTAAAAGGACATACAGTATATCTACTGTATATTTTTATGTGCTTCAGAAGGTAAGTATGGCTCTACGATATCATAACATAATATTTTATTTCAGCACATATTACAAATAAAATTGTAGGAGGAAATATTTAGAATGAATTATTTTTAAATTATTTAATTTCATCAAGTAGTAATATATTTAACAGTTTAAGGTTAATAAATTTTCTTTCAGTTATTTTAACAATGTCATCGAAGTGACAATGTGGATATACTATCACTTCAAAGGTATAAAGTTTTAAAGGAAGCTTAGAGGAATTTTGGTTACAGGTAGCCCTTGACTTACAACCATTCATTTAGTGTCTGTTTGAAGTTACAAGGGCACTGAAATAAAAGTGACTTGTGACTAGACCTTGCACTTACATCCTTCACAGCATCGCCATGATCATGCGATCAAAATCCAGGCACTTGTTATCCTGTTTGAATTTATAACAGTTTAAGCATCCTGGGGTCATCTAATTGTTATTTGTAAGGCTTCCAACAAGCAAAGTCAGTGGATGCAGCCAGATTCATTTAATGACCATGTGATTCTCTTAGCTGCAATGATTCATCTAACTATGGCCAAAAAAGGTTGTAAAATCAGGTGCAAATCTCTTTGCTTTGCTTACAACCAAAATTCTGAACTGAATTTTAGTTGTATGTCAAGGACTACTTGTACTCAGAAGTGTAAGCAATCTATAAATACTGAAACATCCAAACTCTTTTGACAGAACAACTCAGTAGGTGTTTCTCTTTTAAAGCAGTGAGGCTTCTATAGTAGAAAAGACCAACAGCACTGTTACTTTAGTGACTGCTTTGTTATATAGCTGTTAACCACACTTAAAAAGGCAAAATTCACAAATTAGTCTGTTTCTGAAAAGGTGGATTATGACTTCCCTCCAGAGACAATACAACACCAGTCTTTTTTTGGCTAGCAAAGAAAGCCAGAAAGCCCTCAGTGTATTCACTGAATATACACTGCTCAACTCTCTCTCAGCACTGTGGCCCTAATACAAACAGGGTACTTCTATGATTGTTTTTGCAAAAGGAAATTGAATTGGGGATACTTGATTAGGATATATGATTGGATATATAAGGCTATTGTGTTAAATTAACTAATACAATTTAATAACCTTAAATTGTGGCCACTGCCAATACTGCTTGCATGATATTTCACCAATTTACCATGGATATTTAGTGTGTCATACATAGTGTGCCATGTATGATAATTAAATATCTTTCTGATATTTAATTATCATACATGGCACTGTAAGAAACACACAACTGTCCCACAAAATAATTGCCACTGCCCCAAATGATAATTGACGGATATGATAACTGGCAAATATGTAGCATGTTATAAATTTATCTTTAAAATAAAATCATGTTGGTATTACTTCTAAAATGGGTAAATAATATTTTTCTCACCTTAAAAATGTATTTGACATGATTATAATCAAAAGGAATGTCAAAGTTATTAAGAAGTTCCAGGGTACTTTCCAAATTAATCTTTCCTTTTCTAAATCTGTCGTGGACAATGCTTAAAAACCATGTAAATGAAAAGCTGGTTAAGGGAATCACAAATCAATATAAGTCATACTTCTCGTTTTTCTTTGGTGCCAAACTGAAATATACATACCAAATTATTATATCTGCAGAGATAACCTGGATATAAAGATGTCTGAATATATACCCCTATTCCAAGATGCTTAAAATAGGCATTTCAATAGGACAGCAGTTAAGAATACTTTATTATATATATGGCGGTATTTTAAATGCTAAAAACCTCTGAGCCTTGAAAATCATAACCAAATTTTTAAAAAAAGGTTACAGCCAGTGAATAACAAAAATGTATTTCAAAATAAGAGGTTAGAGAGCCAATGGTTAATACAGATTGGAAAAGGGGAAGCAAAACCCATGCATTTTACATAAAAATACATCTTTATACACAGGATTAATCTACGACATTCAAATGATTCATTCCAAAATCCAGGTTTGAATTAATACATTCTAAATAATATAGTTTAAGAGTGCACTCTTAAACTTGTTGGTGATTATTTTTCTTGAAGTATGTATTATGGATATAATATAATATAAGAGTGCCAGTTTGGTCTAGTGGTAAAGATACCAGGAGACTTATGAGTTTTAGCCTTGCACGAAAGTCAAATGGGTGACTTGGAGCCAATCACTCTCTCTCTCAACCCAATCTATTTTACAGGGTTGTGGAGAAAATAAGGAGTATTAGGTATGTTCACCAAAGTCATTTATAAAAATAATAAAGGTAGGAGAAGAAAAATCTAAAATAAATAAATAATTTAGAAGACAGCAATTCCTTTTCCTCCTCCCATTTCAGACTGCAAGGATTTTTATTTGATTATTAAATTTAAGTCTCTGTTTTAGAGTATGAAGACAGGGAATGTAAGTATCACCACCACCACCCCAATTGGAAGTTTCTAAAAAAAGCTCTGTAATCGGAGTAATAAATGATTCCTTAGGCATGAAAGGCAGAAAGGTGACTTTGAATTAATCACTCTTTCAGTCTAACCCATCTCACATGGTTGTTGTTGTTTTGAGGAAAACAGGAGGAAGGAGTATTATATATGTTAAGATGATACATAAGAAATGCAGCATTAAAATCTAATAATAGTACAAGTAGTCATCAACTTACGACCACAATTGAGCCCAAAATTTGTTTTAACCAAATTTTGCCCTTTACGATATTTCTTACCCCAGTTAAGTGAATCCCTGCAACTGTTAAGTTAGTAACACAATTGTTAAGTGAATCTGACTTCCCCATTGATCAGTTGCCAAGTGTCCAAACATTGATTCCATGCCCTCAGGGGCACTACAATGGTTGTAAGTGTGAAAAATGGTCATAAGTTATTTTTTTCAATGTGTTGTAACTTTGAACAGTCACTAAATGAACTGTTGTGAGTCAAGGACTATCTGTAATGATAATCCAGGTCCTTGGAAAGGTCTAGCTGGGGGGGGGGGGGGGGGGAAGCCAAATACAATCTAAACATCTGGATGATTCTGTGACCAATCATAATAATAATGTTACTCACTTAACAGGCTGCCTAATGCTCCTTCTTCAAAAGGGAAGATTGGCAGGTTATTTGTTCCTGTTAAAGAGGAGCACAGGGGAGAAATACAGGTAGTCCTTCACTTATGACAATTGAGCTCAACATTTCTGTTGCTAAATGAGATATTTGTTATGTGAGTTTTGCTCCATTTTATGACCTTCCTTGCCACACTTGTTAAGTGAATCACTACAGTTATTAACACGGTTGTTAAGTGAATCTGGCTTCCTCATTGAAAGCTCATAAATATGAGTCAGTTGTCAAGCATCTGAATTTTGACCACGTGATGGTGTAGATGCTGCAACGGTCGTAAGTGTGAAAAATGGTCATATGTCACTTTTTAAAGTGATGGTGTAACTTTGAATGGTCACTAAATGAACTGTTGTAAGTCGTGGACTATCTGCATGTCTCTCAAAGGACAAGAAGGAGCTGCTGATCCAGTTCTACAGAGGAATTATTGAGTCTGTCATCTACACCGCTATAATTGTCTAGTTCGGTTCTGCAACCCAACACCACAGACTTCAGAGGATAATTTGAACTGCAGAAAAAACAATGGCTACCAACCTGCCTTCCATTGAGGACCTGTATACTGCATGAGTCAAAAACAGGGCTGTGAAAATATCTACAGACCCCTCACATCTGGGACATAAACTGTTTCAACTCCTACCCTCAAAACAACGCTGTAGGGCTCTGCACACCAGAACAACTAGACACAAGAAGTTTTTCCCCAAACGCCATCACTCTGCTAAACAAATAATTCCCTCAACTGTCAAACTATTTACTAAATCTGCACTACTATTAAACTTTTCATCGTTCCCATCACCCATCTCCTCCCACTTATGACTGAAACTTGTTGCTTGTATCCTTACGATTTATATTGATATTGTTTTCTGAGTGCTTATTTGTTCCCTATGACTATCATTAAGTGTTGTACCTTATGATTCTTGATGAACGTATCTTTTCGTTTATGTACACTGAGAGTGTATGTACCAAGACAAATTCCTCGTTGGCCAATAAAAAAATCTATTCTATTCTATTCTATTCTATTCTATTCTATTCTATTCTATTCTATTCTATTCTATTCTATTCTATTCCTATTTCTTCTTCTTCTATTCTATTCTATTCTATTTCTATTCTATTCTAGTATTTGTTTCAATGCCAAGGAAGACACGGCGGACCTTTTTCTTCCCGTTCAAGGATGAACTCCCTGAGAGTTAGAAGGAAAATTTGGCCACTGAAATCTCACCCAGTCGCTAATAGCTGTCCTAATTCATAGGAACAGCTTTGCCCAAGCCACAGACAGCTAAGCCGCTAAAACCCACAGGGTTCAAGGCACTTCAGCCGCCACGCGTGGGAAGCAAGAGGGAGACAGAGAGAGAGCAAGGATATCTGGTCTCCATGGTGTCCGGAGCTTTTCTCCTCGCTCCTCTCTTGCAATGGGGTCAGCAGCTCTTTGCGCGGCATAGTCCCGTCCCCCCACCCCCACCTCGCCCGGTCCAGCCAGGGGGAAATCGGGGTGTTCTCCCCGCAAACCCCAAAAGGCTCAGGCTTCCGCCCTGGCTCAAACAGGGAGGGGGAAAAAAAAAAAACCAAGCGAGCGCGCGGGAAAAGGGGGCGGAGCTCGAGCGCGCGGAGGGGGTGGGGCTCTTGTGGCGTCACGGGGTGCCGTTCTTCGCCCAACGGTTTTCTCGCGCGCCCTTCGGCGTGATTGGCCAGCCAGTGAAAAGGGCGGGAAGGAGAATGCCTTCTCGTGCCCGGCGGCGAAGGGAGCGCGGTAAGGAAAGGTGGTGGTTGTTTTTTGGTTTGGTTTGGTTTGGTTTGGTTTGGTTTGGTTTGGTTAACGCGCTGGCGGATTTGCTCCGCTGGCGATCGGGATTGATTAGCCCGGCGTTTCAAGATGTCCCGTTTGCTCGGTTGTGTTAAATGTATATCCCGTCTAAGGGATATTACAGTATCAAATCTTCATTTGAGAAGCCGGAATGCCTCAGAATGCCTTCATCCTTGCCGTGCTTCAAGACCACCCCCCCTCAAACGTTTTCCGTCTCTAGACTTGCTGGAGCCGTTGAGAAGTCTCTGAATCGGCTGCCCTTGCTTTTCTCTCTCTCTCTCCACCTCCCAGCGAAATAACTTTTTGTACGGTCTCTCCAATCTGCATAATAGCTAGTATGCAAAATAGACTAAATGTTCTTATTGATAGATAGATTGATTGATTGATTGAATTTCTATACCGCCCTTCTCCCAAAGGACTCAGGGCGGTGAACAGATTAAGATTTCATATACATATAAATATATTTTATAAGCAGTAAATAATAAATTGAGTCAACTTGGTGTATCTACTAAGACCTTGGCATAGAATTTTGATGTTTATGCTAGCCCTGCTTGTTGAAATAGAAAAGTCTTCAGGGCACATCAGAAAGTGCGAAGATCTGGGATTATTTTTAATTATTATTTATTTATTATTTATTATTATTTTCGGTAATTCCAGGGCAGGCCACAGGCAATTACAAAACCAGGACAGTAGCAAGAGCAAGAGACCTGTGGGGGGGGGGTGGTATTGCCAAGCATTTGTTACCACCCTCCAGGCTCTTTTTTTTTTTTTTTTTTATAGGGGGAATTGGTTAGATGACACAGGAAATGAGGGGTCCTTGATGCTCTCTGAACTTTGGTTGTTTTCTTGCAGGCCTTTCATTACCCAAACTTGTAACATCATCAGTGCCCAAGAGGGTTACCCAGTTTGAGTAATGAAACCTCTGCAAGAAAACAGCCAAGCTGAGGGAGCACCACGGACGGGTCATTTTAATTATGAGCTACAAATATTCTCCTTTATAGGCACAGGGAATGGCCTTGAAAGACAGGGAAGATTCTTTGCCAAGAGTATGGTCAGGTAAGAGGGACTAGGGCCCCTTTAAAAATTCAAAAACTTGAGAAAATGCCTCAGATAAACCCTCCCTAATTCACACAAAAATGAAGGGAAGGAGAAAGCATGTTCAGACTTGTATGATTCTGTTACTATGTATGGCTCCCAGAAGTGCTGTAACTCCCATCATAAGTTGGCACATAATGTAGTCGTGCTTTATGACTGTTGATCAGCAGCAGTTGCCTATCCGAATTATGGTAAACAAGGACTACCTGTGTGTGAGAAAAGATGTCAAGTTTCCGTGAAATCCTACCATTAGCTTAATAGTTTTTGCTCATCAGCAGGAACCCAAGAATAATTCTTACTTTCCATCACTTTCATATTTAGCAGTGGATGATCCCTTAGCTTTATTAGATCTTTTGTTTAAAACTCAAATTTTCTGGTATTCTGCTTTGTATTTGTACCCAGGTGCTGTGATTTATATGTAGACATTTTTAAACATGAAAATGCTGTGCATGTAAAATGCATAGAATTATGGCAGAACTAATTCTTATATTATACTTTTGTGGAATGAAATCCATTTATTAGATTCAAAACTATCAGAAAAACAGGTGATTAGTAGTTTAGCTGCAGCAGATTTAGATTTTATTTCTATGTTCATGCAAAATGCTAGTTTTAGGCTTCAATTTTATGCAAATGTATTTATGTAAGACTTCAACCTCAGTACGACTTATTTCTAAGTAAGCATGCTCAGGATTTCATTGCTAATATACACTTTATTTTAGTTAATCCCATAAACAGTCATCCAGGAGGTGATATTGGTTTGAATATAAGAACAATTACACTGTAGTCTTAAGGGAAAAAATAAAACTGGATGGTGGATATCAGAAAGAAACAAACATACTTTTTTCATAAATTCTAAATTAGAGCATATATTATATGGAAAAGCAAACAGTTTTTGTTACATTGTGCAAGGATGTAATGTTTACTAAAATTTCTATAGAAAATGACAAATGGAACCATAATATTTTGATGTAACCATAAGCCATTATTTCTTTAACTAGATCATCCTGTATGGTTTCATGACATTCATGCTGCAGTGATCCCGTTTCATCAATAACATCAGCATCCTACTGAGCGACCTCCTCTGTTGTGTTATTTTGAGGGGACAGCATATTTACATTGTTATACAAACTACACTCACTACAAACTACTTTACATTCTAGCCAAGTGTCATTTCTTCAGTGTTGTTACATGAAAAGATAAACTTAAATATTTACAAAATGTGAGGGGGTTTAGTTTAGTTTAGTTTATTGTCATTGTACATGGTACAGCGAAATTAAATGTACTCACTTCTGTGATAAACTGTAGATAATTGATCTTTGCTGTGGTCAAATCACTTCCTTGTCAAATAAAGACCATAGCTACAGTATTCTGAATTTCTGCAAGGGTAGCAAATCCAATACTTTGATCCACTCCAGCACTGAATGGATTCACTTGGTTTCCAGAGAATGATTGAGGTTTTAACCAACATTTTGACAGGCTCATGTCTGATTGACTTGCAGAACATGGAGGTACCCAAAGTATTTGATCTTGCGTAGCTTCTTCTCTGGTAATGCTGTACTACTAACTAGAGCATACAAAACATTTGCTAGACCAATTCTTGAATACAGCACATCTGTCTGGAACCCGCACTGCACATCGGACATAAATACAATCGAGAGAGTCCAGAGATATTTTACAAGAAGAGTCCTCCATTCCTCTAACCGCAATAAAATACTTTATGCCACCAGACTCCAAATTTTGGGCTTAGACAACTTAGAACTACGCCGACGTCAGTTTGACTTAAGCATAGTACATAAGATTATCTGCCACAATGTCCTTCCTGTCAGTGACTATTTCAGCTCCAACCACAACAATACATGAGCAAATAATAGATACAAACTCAAGGTAAACCTTTCCAAACTCAATTGCAGAAAATATGACTTCAGCAACAGAGTGGTCAATGCCTGGAATGTACTACTTGACTCTGTGGTTTCTTCCCCAAACCCCCAAAACTTTAACCTTAAACTGTCTACTGTTGACCTCATCCCATTCCTAAGAGGTCTGTAAGGGGTGTGCATAAGTGCCCCAGCGTGCCTACCATCTCTGTCCTAATACTCCTTTTTACTTACTCTTTTCATGTATTCACATTATGTTTATATTTTTACCTGTTATCTTATAATATGCTTGACAAATAAATTTATGATAAACTTATGAACTGCTTCAATACACTGTTTTTCCAGTTACTTACCCCAGCAAGATCCTTATTTTTTTTAACAGCCAAATGAAAATTGCTCATATCTGCTCTGTTTTGGACACTGAATGAAGCACCATCGGTAAACTTGACCTGTATTCTTCCTGACTCCTGTGTGGTCAGGCAAGTATGTGTGCAGCTGGATTTGAGAAATCAAACACTTGAGGGAAGACAACATGCTGCCCATGGCAGTCAGGCAAAATAGTTTAATTTCTGAAGATGCCTTTCAACTCAGTCTACATTGACAACTTTTTGTCAGTCTCTAACATCCTTTTCTGAAAAGAAATGTGGAGAACATGTTAGTAGTTCAATTTCAGACAATACTGAAAAAAACAGTTTTGATTCTTTCCAGTCAAGTTTCAGACACAGATGTAAGACAGAAACAACTTTAGACACCAGTGGACAATTGTCAGAAACTGAATCGGGCAATCCACCCATAGTGGTCTTAGACCTATCAATGCTATTTCATACCACACAGTTTAAACTCCACATTAGAAACAGTCTCCAAAGACAGCCAATTCATAAACTACAACGGGTTCAAAACTGGTAGCAAAATTCCTGACAGGACAATGCTATAAGTAAAATTATCTCTATCCTGAAGTAATTGAATTGGCTGCCACCTGACTTCAGCCCCAAGTCAAAGTGCTAACAATCATTTTAAAATCCTTCATGGCCCTATACTGGATTATATTGGACAATGTTTTGGCACATTAGTATGTGGCTGGCTAGTACAGACATCTAGAGAGGGCCTGTTGAACCAACCCACCTCTCCTCCATAAGGTCCACAAGGAGTAGAACAGACAAGGCTTTATCAGTGGTAGTCCTCTTCATTATCCCTAGAAGTAAGTGGCCGCCGCCTTCAAGATATTCATGAGGTAAATTAAATTCATGTTATTCCAGCAGACACCCCCTCCCTCAGTTTGTCATTACGTCTTTTGTGTGTTTATTTTTTGTCTTTCCTTGTCTTTTTGTCTTTTCCTTATATTTACTATAATTTTATTTTATTTTTACAATTTTATTTTTTATTTTCAAATTACATAACAAACATTTTTAACTACTGTGTCATATGTGTCTTACAGGTATTTACATTTATTCCTATACATTTTTATTTCTGTTTTAACCAGTTATACCGCTTATCCCACACCTCATAAAATTCTGCTTCTTCCTTTCCTTTCATTTCTAATGGGAGCGTATACATCTTAGCACATTCCAGTATCTTGTATCTCATTGGCTGGTATATTTTCTAATTTCCAACACTGAGCATAGACAATTCTCGCTGCTGTTACTATGTGTAGATAATGTATTGGAGTTACTATAATTTTAACTGCATATTGTACTATTTGCCACCCAGATTCCTAATATACTGGGGCAGCTTATATTGTACATATGGTAAATAAATTAATAACTGGAAGGGCTTCAGTCTTTTGAAGATTGTAACTAATTTTTATTAAGAAGAAAGAAAGCTTCTGGATCTTTGACAATCTTTCATGCATCAAGAAGGGTAAACACGGGATTTTCTGAATCATTTGTCAAAGCATGTAATTTAAAATCTAGCATACTTCTCTACTGGAAAAAAGGTCGATCCAATCAAATATGTCATCACACATTTTTAGTAATTTCTTAGTTCCCAGTCATATGGATCCCTGTCTGCAAGTTCATGGACTTTCATTTTCCCCTGTCTGCCTTAGGCTCTGAAATTTAAAAAATAAAAATTACTGTTTGATGACTAAGCTATGCCAGTAGCTGATAATTATCTAAATTACATAGAAGCAGGTTCTTTATACAAACCAGTATGATGTTAATACTGAATTGTATCTAATGTTTTTATTGAGTGGCATGATTGACCTCGAGGATATGCACGCTCATAGGATTATTGCAGCATGAACTGGCATTCAACTTTGCACTTATGGAAGTCTCAAGCGCACTGCACAGCTTATATCACTAGGCACATTGCAGATGTTGAAAGAATGATATTAACAGTAAATGATGTGGATTATGTAATATTTCAGTTGTCGGAATAGGGCCAATATTTTCAGGAAGGCTTAAAAATCCACATTTACATTTAAGAAAAAAACTAAAGTAGAGAGAAATCTACTGAATTTAGTTGTTATAATTTAAAATGATTCTTCTGAGTGCGTCTCTGTTCCCATTCTTCAGAAAACTCAAATACTGGTAGCTTAGAATGTAAACATAAATGAAAAAACAATTACAAAAAATAAAACAAGCATAAAATAAACTATTCCTGAGTATCATATTAGGTCTACAGTGAATCAAACACTGGTGGAAAGACCGCCAACACAGAAAAAGAGAAATACCAAGAAATCTTTAGTCCACACAAATTCCTGATAAAAAATTAGCCTGTAAATCATGCAGAAGTAAGGCTAGATTGGTTTCGCTAAAGAAGGCATTTCCAAGAATGATGTTCAGGGTGCAGCTACTGTAGGTAGAATGGGCCTCTGGCAAAGAAAGCAAGATATATCCCTCATATCACCCAGCCTAAGGCAAGAAAATGCACAGAGTGCAGTAAACACATGGGCCCACAGCCAAACCAAATCCTCAAACAGCAACTACATTACCTTCTTCGCAGGCAGATAAGCAATGTCATGAAGAAGTTAACCAGTCTTCCTCTTTCTCTTTTCTGCTGGACTCCATGAAGAATCCTTTTGCACTGAAAGCTTTCATCGGGTCTCAGAACTGAGTGGATAAAACTTTCATGCACATGATATTTATTTATTTATTTTATTTTATTGCGATTTATATGCCGCCCTTCTCCTGAAGGACTCAGGGTGGCTTACAAGATAAAAAATCAACAATAAAAAGCAAAATACAAGTTAAAATCCAATTAAAATTAAATTAAAATTATTACAAAGTGCAAACCCTCCAACGGATCAGTCCATTTGATGAAAGAGCCACGTCTTCAGTTCGCGGCGAAAGGAGAGGAGGTCAGGGGCTATCCTGAGCTCGGTGGACAAACCGTTCCAGAGGGTCGGCGCTTCAACAGAGAATGCTCTCCCCCTGGGGGCCGCCAGCCAACATAGTTTGGCTGACAGCAACCTGAGGAGGCCTGCTCTGTGAGAACGTATGGGACAATGGGAGGATGGCAGGAGATGGTCCTGTAAGTACCCTGGGCCTAAGCCATGTAGGGCTTTATAGGTGAGCACCAGCACCTTGAAACGAACCCGGAGGACCACTGGCAGCCAGTGCAGCGTGCGCAGGAGAGGTGTTACATGGGAATAACGAGAAGCTCCTGTAACAGCCCGCGCGGCTGCATTCTGGACTAGCTGGAGCCTCCAGGTGCATCCCAAGGACAGCCCCATGTAGAAGGCATTACAGTAATCCAACTGAGAAGTAACAAGGGCATGAGTGACCATGGCGAGGCATCTTGGTCTAGGAAAGGGCGCAACTGGCGCACCAGGCATACCTGTGCGAAAGCCCCCCTGGTCATGGCTGTCAAATGATCCTTTAAGGACAGCTGAGAATCCAGGAGGATACCCAGATTGCGAATCCTATCGGAGGGAGTAAGAGCCTCCCCTCCTATCACTAATGATGGACCCTCTAGATCCCAAGATGCCAGCATCCACAGCCACTCAGTCTTGGATGGGTTGAGTCTGAGTCTGTTCCTTCCCATCCAAACCTGCACTGCTTCCAGGCAGCAGGACATCATGGAAAGGGCACCCCCAGGGTGGTCACGGGTGGAGATATAAAGCTGAGTATCATCAGCATATTGATGATACCTCATCCCAAAACCACAGATGATCTCACCCAGCGGCTTCATATAGATGTTAAAGAGCAAGGAGGAGACAACCGATCCCTGAGGCAACCCACATGTGAGGGGCCTCTGGGAGGATCTCTGACCCCCCACCCATACAAACTGCGAGCGGCCCGAGAGGTAGGAGGAGAACCATCGTAAAACAGTGCCTCCTATCCCCAACCCCCTGAGTTGCTGCAGCAGGATACCATGGTCGATGGTATCAAAAGCCGCTGAGAGGTCAAGTAGGACCAGGATGGAGAAACAACCCCCATCCCGGGCCCGCAAGAGATCATTCACTAGGGCGACCAATGCCGTTTCCATGCTGTGACCGTGCCTGAAACGAGATTGGTAAGGTCGAGGTAGTCAGGATGAATGTCTCAAATTAGAAAAATTATAGATTAGCATATGGGCTTGAGTGACCGCTGTTCTGCTGGCAGAAGCCAGCCATTGGAGTGAGTAAAAGGGGAAAAGAAGATCAGTTCTGGTTTTGAAGGGCAGCTGCAGTGTCACAAAGCGTAATGAGCTGACCTAACTTCTATCCAGGACTACTGTGGGAAGTTTTTGAGTCCTATTGGCCCAATCTTTTATATAGGGTCTATACTCCTATGATGACATCCACCTTCCTCAGTTGCTGGGCAACATTCCACTGGTCTAGCGTAAAAATTCATGAGAGAAGGAAAGGAGAGAAAAAGTCAGCCCAGAATGATTGAAGTGGCTGGAGAGAGAAAACTGGAAAAAGAAGTTAAACGTGGAGCAGTTGTTGGTTCCAGGTTGGGATAGGAGAAGAAAGGTCCACAGATGGCTTCTCTGGAAGAAGTGACATGAAGACCAGAGGGACAAGAGGTCCACTCAAGGTCCAAGAACAGGAATGAGAAACTCAGCTGATTGCAAATGGCAGCTTCACCTAAGATCAAAGAGGGGAAGAAGGAGGTAGACTGTTGGTGGCAAAGCCCTGGTCTCTGGGGAAGGACTGGGCAGAGGACTCATGAAGGTTCTTCTCCCAATTGAGAAGAAGTAGGTGTTCAGCTCAGCAGATCCAGGAGAAAATCAAGCCCCCTTGACCAGTACATTCCAGTACCTTCCAGCCAACTATGAAACTACTTAATGATAGTTCCAGCTCACCAAGTATTATAAAGAAAAGGCTTGAAACAATATGCAGAATTCCATTTCTTGGGCTTAAAAAAAGGGATAGGTGACGATTCCTCAGCTGATCAGCAGTCACTCCCAGGACAATCTACTGATATTTGGTTGTCAGCATGTCCGCAAATAGTTTGTTCATAAAATTATGGTGCCCAATAGTGATCTTGCCATGCATTTTGCTACGCGACTATTTTAGAAGGGAACAGTCTTCCACATCTTTAGGGAAGGAGTATTTTATCTAAAATTAGAGGGCATCATCAATCAAGAGTTATTGTTTGCATCAAAATACTCCATCCTTTCTTGTTTAATTCAAACATTCTTTTCTAAATTCAGTGTGTGCCTTCAGTACCATTTTACAAAATGTTTCTAAATGTTGTTCCTTGAGATCCCAGATGATTACGGTTTATTATTTCCCATCCTCTCCTTTCAGGCATGTGAATAAATCTGGGGGTATGGCATTTATTTTCTATCTTGTTAAGGAGGAATTAAGAAGCCAAGAGAGTATAATAATTTTCATTCAAAATTTATTTTCCTGTGTGCGGCTTTCATTTATTCTCTTGAAAATGCTGTCTTGGATTTGCAGCAGACATATTAATTGTTTCTTGAAGATTACAATGTTTTGAAATGTGAGCATATGTTAGAAATGGAATTGCTGCCTAAAAGATCACTTAATTTCCCTTGAAAGCTGTCTTCAACAAATGCTTTGATATTCCTAGCCAAATACAATAAGTAATCATTTTCAGCATGTTCATAGTACTCATTCCTTAGGTGTGTTTATTCTAGTGCCAGGCAGAGAAATTCGCTGCATTTTATTCTGCTAGTTCTTCTTCAGCTGTATTAAAGGGAATTTGCTTTTGAAATGGCTTTCAAGAGAATTTCAAAGGTATTCTCATATGGATGGAGTATGATGTTTTGTCATTTACAATATTAAATTACAATGTGGCCCAGGAATGCATGTGAATATTATTTATTGTACAGTCATCTTTTCAGCAATCTATAGCCTCCTTACTTTTACATGATTTGATCTAAAAAGACAGCAGCATGATGGAACCCATCCAGATGGGGTTTTTTTTAATTACTAGGTTATTTTTAAAATGGAATCATATCCTTGAGAAATTATTGGAGAATTTCTCGTCCTGCTGGAGAAATTCAAAAGAATCATTTTCAGTTTCCTTGCCCAAAAATTTAATGGAGAACTTCAAAAGTCTTCAAAGGGGTAATTGGATATCAGATGGGCAGGAAATAAATAAGTAAATAAGTAAATAAATAATATAAATAAATAAATAAAAATAATAAATAAATAAATCAACTTGTGTCTAACTTTAGTTCAACATTTCCATATCAATCCCATGATTGTTATCTTGTATGTACTTACAAGGAGTTTAACATCTAGGAAAAAATGAACAAAATCATTCTATACTATAATTCCTATTTACAATAGCAAACGTAACACTAGTGAAGCTGATGTATGTTTGAAAATATTTCTTGAAAGAAATATAAGATACAATCCAGGAGAGGATCTTCCAGAAGCGTTATCCAAATGGACAAGCCATGACACTTCTATCTTTAACAAAAGAGGAAAAGAAATAAACTATTTTATCACAGAATAAGCTTAAAACAGTCCTGTCCTATGTAGATTTCACACTACCTATGGAATAGCCCACAGATTTATCTTTGTAATGGACAAACAGCTTTTACTCACTCATCATAAAAGAAGGAGAAATGCATTACCAAAAGAAATGGAAAAAAGATTTCATTGGTATACCTGTACATGCAATATGCATATGCTAAAAATTATTTCACAATAATTGTTACAAAATTGTTTCATAATCAGCAATTTCGGGCAATTTCCCTTTCTGTGATTTTCAATCATTAAATTGAACTGGATATCTGTTAAATCAGAATATCTTCAGATTCAGAATTCTCTGGTGTATAGTTGGGGAGAGTAAGGAATATATGTTGGTAGGTATCTTTTTTGGACTGTTGCCTTCTGGCAGCAGATACAGAACAATTAAAACTCGGACAATACATTTTCTGAATAGCTTTTATCCCAGAGCTATAACTGCACTCAACAATGAACTAAAGGGCTACCATCAGTGAGCTGTTGGACATCATTACTTGATCTGTTGTGTGGATGTTTGGGTGGTTTTAGGGGTGGGGAATTTTTGGTGAGTGGGGGTGTGTCTGGCGATTGTTATGTGAGTTGGGTCTGGTCTCTGGGTGTTAAGTGAATTTCGTTGTAGGGGTATACTGTGTATACATGTACAATGACAATAAATTTTATTATTTTTGTTGTTGTGTAGACAAGAAAGCCAGATCATATTTTAAACCTAGAACAGCCAGATAACACTTGGAAGTAGTTCAGACATACTCCCAAATTCACTGAACTATAAGGAGGAGGAGAAATGACACCACAATCACACTTACAAGATTCTGTTATTATAGCCAATATCAATGAAAGTAGTTCTAGCCTCGTGTACTCTACCTCTTGGGACTGGCAATACTAGAAAGAAATTGCTACCAGAATCTATCTATCTATCTATCTATCTATCTATCTATCTATCTATCTATCTATCTATCTATCTATTTATTTAAATTTATAAACCGTCCTTCTCCTTGCGGACTTAGGGCAGTGAACAGCCAGAATAAAACATAATATACAAAAATTAAAACAATTAAAAATATTAAATATTTTCGGCCGACAATTAAAACAGTCCAATTTAAGATCAGTTCCAATTTAAAACAGAGGATGGGATCAAGCCAGCCCAGCTAGATGAAACAAGTGGGTTTCAAGGGCCCGACGAAAAGTCCGGAGGTCTGATATCCTGCGTATCTCCGGGGGTAGGTCATTCCAGAGAGCGGGTGCCACCACAGAGAAGGCTGTCCCCCTGGGGTTCGCCAGCCGACATTGTCTGGCCGACGGCACCCTGAGGAGGCCCTCTCTGTGCGAGCGTACTGGCCGGTGGGAGGCTATTGGCGGCAGAAGGCAGTCTCGCAAATACCCAGGCCCTAAGCCATGGAGCACTTTAAAGGTGGTCACCAACACCTTGAAGCGCACCCAGAAGACCACCGGGAGCCAGTGCAGCTCACGCAGGAGAGGTGTCACTGAAATATGAATCGTTTGGTTTATTGATTTGGCCATTCATTTTTCCCTCCAAGGTTATTTTGTTCGCCTTGAGTAAGCCAAGTCACTATCTTCTCCTTCCAATCTAGAGTTTTGCTGTTTGTTTCCTTTATGGCAGATATTAAGCTACCGGTGTCCTGAGCATTTCATACTAGACCTATTTTGCCTTCATTTCTTAACTCCCCAGGACTAAGGTTATTGTTGAAGAACGCTGTGCTCTACTTCTTCAGAATTATACTCATAATTTTTGTTTACTTTTTCCTGAGTTCAGCATTATTTTCATCATTAATCGTTCGGTATCCTGGCAGGATAATGAAATATGTCTGCTTCTGTGCATTTGTGGTTGGGAATTAATTTCTCTGGATCTCTTCATAACTTGAGACGCTCTTGGAATCTCTTTATATTAATGAACTTCTCAACAAACAACCAGATAGGCGGCATACAAATGAAAACAAAACTATGTGATGGAAGGAAACTGCTAATCCAGGGCAAGAGAGTGGGAAAACAACTTAAATATTTAAAGCAATGAGCTGAAAGATGATTGAAAAAAGAATAATGCAATTTTTAAAAATAACATTAGCATTCTGCTTTCCCCATTTTATCCTATTTAATAAACTACATTTTCTATTTAATTATCACTAGAGCATGGTTCAGAAAAATACAGTTAATTTCTACAAGTCTTGCATTGTAATGATTTATTAACTCAAGTGCTGTTGGACAAAAGTCCTCTTTTTGATGTTCTGTACTTGTGCATGTCCTTCAGCTCATCTATACATCCCTAACCCCTCACAGCAAGAGACCTTCTCATTCCAGCCTGTGGCTAAAGTAGATCGAAACTGGATCAAGGTGACTTGGGAGGACAGTGGTGCTTTCAATGAGAAAAAGAAGAAGAAAACCTCCTAGGTGAATTTGCTGTGTCACATGAAGAAGAACCTGAAGAAGAACAGTGATCTGCTGGACTCTTAATTATCTCAACCCAGGATTGGCCCTGTGCATACTTCCTTAAAACTCTGTGCCTCCATGGAAATATTCCTATTCCTGCTTTGGCTGACAGAAAGACCAAAACTTTGCCAGTCAACATACCTCAGAAGAATATTGATCTTGGGGGATACTCTCCCTGTGGTCAAAAGTCCTATCAATAGCCTGTTCTTAGTCTACCATCAACACCCACCATGCCAATCATCCAGGGGTGGGTTCTACTTACCTTTACTACCGGTTCACAGCGGGGCCACACGCATGCACTTGCTTTGCTCACGCGCATGCGCATAAGCAATTTGATGATGTTGGGGTCGGTGGGCGGAGCCTCCTGCCGGTTTTACTACCGGTTCTATAGAACCGGTGCGAACCAGGGGCAACCCACCACTACAATCATCCCACCAGTAATCTATCTTGTTTCCCTGCTCCATTTTCCTCTTGCCTAATGCTTCCTCATGCCTCCTTCCAGCCACACACCCCCCAAAAAATCAGGTGCAAATCTATTGCATTCCCTGCTACAACGTTCTTCACAGTAACTCCATGCTTGCTGTGCAGCAGTGCCTGTGGCCCAAACAGTAAGCCACAGTTAACAACCACAATTGGATTCATGCTTGAGGCAGATGTGATAGTAAATTCTTGTTGCTGCTGCTACTGCTGCTTGGGCCAGCAGCAATATCATCCAACAAGCAAGGAAGCGAGACAGAACAAGGAGGAAAGGTGCTGGAAAGGTGAAAGATCCATGCTTAGTCTGAGAAAAAGAGGAAGCTCTTTCCTGTACGTTGCCTCTAGAAATTGTGGGTGCTCCATCACTGGAGGCCTTTAAAAAGAGATTGGACAACTACCTGTCTGAACTAGTATAGAGCCGTGATGGCGAACCTATGGCCCATGTGCCACAGGTGGCATGTGGAGCCCTCTCTGTGGGCACGTAAACCATTGCCCACCTCACACACGCATGCGCCTCCCACCAGCCAGCTGATTTTCAGGTCTCTGCAGGTATGCGCAGGGAGTGGGGCGCATGCAGAAGATGTGCATGAATGCCTGGGGGGATGTGTACGGATGTGTGGAGGACGGGGGGTCATATACGCATGTACAGGGGGCAGGGAAACCGGGGGGCAATGCAGTTTGCCCCCCACGGCCCATTTTGGGCCTAGCAGGCCTCCCTGCAGCCTCCTGGGACCAAAACAGTCTGCATGTCCCATTTTTTGTCCCAGGAGGCTGCAGGGAGACCCGCTAGGCCCAAAACAGAGCGGGGAGGTCAGGTGCACATGCACAGCAGGGGGAACATGGGGGGTCACACACGTGTGTGGGGGAGGTTCACATTGCATTATGTGCACCTCCCCATTGCACATTGCAGGCACGCGGGCGCTTTTGGCACGTGACGACAAAAAGGTTAGCCATCACTGATATAGAGTTTCCTACTTAGGCAAGAGTTTGGACTAACTCTGTTATTCTGTGTCTCACTCCTGCAACTGTACTCTCAGCCAACTCCTGCCCTCTGTGGAAGCAGAAACTCTTATCAGCGTCTTTCCTGAGGCACAGTGAAATGAATGCTTTCTAAAATATATACTGTATACTATATATTTTTCTTTTGCTCCTTTAATCGTCCACATAATGGATCTACTTGTTGCCTTACCATAACTGGAACAAAACACGCTCTGCGATAATTTTGTCTGGGGCTTTAAGATCAATCCTGCACGTAAATATCAAATCAACTTGAAGTTAAAGGTCGGTTCAGGAGCTGCTGCATGGCAATAAAGACTTCTAGTAGTCCTGTTCCCATAATCACCCAGGTTAGCTTCTACCCAGATCATTCTAGCAGCACACCACAATAATTGAGTCAAACATTGTTCCTAGAATAAACAAGCCTTACTCACTTTCTCCAGGAAGTACCTACTGTACCATTAGTCTTGCACTAGGAAATAATGAGCAAGAAAAAGCTTCTTGAATGCGAAGCGAATAGATTTCAAAGAAAAAAACCCCAAGAAACCCCAGTTGCATTTTGGAAAAGCACCCTTGGGACAACCACAACCTGGATGATTGAGAATCTCCATAGACAACACTTGCAACATCATTCCTTCTTCCTTGGCAACAGGAAGACACACAACAGTTTGGAAAGCACGCACTATCTGATAAACCTTGTCAGGAATACTACTAGCAATTTATCATGCGATTATAACAAAGTGCAGTATAAGCTTAGGATAAAACAATTAATAATTTAACATAAGCAGTCCTAACCTCATAATACAAAATAAGGTATCTCTAAAACTAAAGGCCTGTAGCACATAATATTGTTGACACTTATACATTCAGATTAATATGTAATTTATTAAGAAGCTGCTGATCCAGTTCTACAGAGGAATGATTGAGTCTGTCATCTGCACCTCTATAACTGTCTGGTTTGGTTCTGCAACCCAACAGGACAGACACAGACTTCAGAAAATAATTAGAACTGCAGAAAAAACAATGGCTACCAACCTGCCTTCTGTTGAGGGCCTGTATACTGCACGAGTCAAAAAGAGGGCTGTGAAAATATCTACAGACCCCTTACATCTGGGACATAAACTGTTTCAACTCCTACCCTCAAAACAACGCCGTAGGGCTCTGCACACCAGAACAACTAGACACAAGAACAGTTTTTTCCCCAATGCCATCACTCTGCTAAACAAATAATTCCCTCAACACTGTCAAACTATTTACTAAGTCTGCACTACTATTAGTCTTCTCATCTTCCCCATCACCCATCTCCTCCCACTTATGACTGTATGACTGTAACCTTGTTCCTGGTATCCTTAAGATTTATATTGATATTGTTTCCTGATTGCTTATTTGTTCCCTATGACTATCATTAAGTGTTGTACTTTACGATTCTTGATGAACGTATGTTTTCTTTTATGTTCACTGAGAGCGTATGCACCAAGACAAATTCCTTTTATGTCCAATCACACTTGGCCAATAAAAATTCTATGCTATGCTATGCTGTGCTGTGCTGTGCTATGCTATGCTATGCTCTTCTAATTTTTAAAAATTCATAGGGATCTAGGGGAGAGGGAAGAATTTGTAGTGCCTTTAAAAGAGATCTGACTCCCAAGCGTAATCATGGTAGAAGCTGATTTCAAAGAAACAGAGCCAGGTGAAAAGGCTCTCAAATGTCATGGCTATTCTAGTAGGCTGAGAAACCAGTTATGTCTGACCTGATAAAAAGATCACGCACATTAGCCACTCAAAGGTCTTTGAAATGATTGAGTCCATGTACAGGGCATGATGGGTCAGCACCAGCAATATATACCGGTAACCTTCATGAATACCAGGACACTGTAATGATTGGCAAGAAAACAGGTAGGAGAAAAATAAGACTCAGAGAAATATAAATAGCACAATTTATTTATTTGTTTGTTTGTTTGTTTATTTATTTAATTGAATTTCTATACCGCCCTTCTCCCGAAGGACTCAGGGCGGTGCACAGCCCCATTAAAATAACCTAGTGTACAAAATTTAAAAGACAATTAAAACAAATATCTTCGGGACCGCCTTCTGCCACCAGTAGCCTCTCACTGACCAGTCCGTTCCCACAGAGAGGGGCTCCTCAGTGTGCCATCAGCCAAACAGTGTCGACTGGCGGCCCCCAGGAGGAGAGCCTTCTCTGTGGGGGCACCAGCCATCTGGAACAAGCTCCCCCCGAGATAAGGAGGATACAGGACCTACGTACCTTCCGCCGTGCTTTAAAAACATTCCTATTTCATCAGGCTGGTCTGGCTTAAACCTTCCCTTTATAATGGGTTTTTAAATGTTTTATATGATTGGATTTTAAATTTTTTCAGCCTAATCATTTAATTTATCTTAAATATTTTTGAGTCCCTTCGGGGAGTAGGGCGGTATACAAATTTGATTAAATTAAATTAAATTAAATCCTTTGGCTCCCCAAATTAAAAAAAGCCCAAGAATTTAAAAACACCCAGTCCAGATTCTTATCAAGCTAGTCCAGCTTGTTGGAAAAGTAGGGTCTTAAGGACACGGCAGAAGGTACGTAGGTCAGGCATCATGCGTATCCCCGGGGGCAGTTCATTCCAGAGGACGGGTGCCCCCACAGAGAAGGCTCTCCCCCTGGGGAGTCGCCAGTCAACATTGCTTGGCTGATGGCACCCTGAGGAGCCCCTTACTGTGGGAGCGTATTGGTCCCACAGATGCAAAACAAAGGGAAGAACAAGGACTTGGGTCATCCAGACAACAGGCTGCTATGACAATTCAAGATGATAGAATAACAGAGTTGGAAAGGGCCTTGGAAGTCTTCTAGTCCAACCCCTGCTCAAACAGGAAACCCTCTTCAAATGGTTGTCCAATCTCAATATTGAGGTCAGACTGAATTTCAGTGAAAATATCATTAAAATCCATGAAGAAATCCTTCGCCCGCCCTCCCCTACCGCCAAGTTTTGAGCATCACTTTGACAAGGAGTAGATGATGTCTCATAATATTAAGTCATGAGAAAACAACAAGAATATCCTTCAACAAAATGACAAATTTGTCTAAAACATTAAAAGGTCCTCAAATCACCGTGTTCTATAATTGAACACTTTGCTTGCTTTTTTTATTATTAATTGCTATTTCTATTTAGCATTTTGAAGGGTCTGAGGAAGAAGACTCATTGCAGAGGCATTGGGTGGGATGGCAGGGGAGTAAATAATTTTACATAATTGTTCTGGATTAAATGTAACCTTCTGAGGATTAATCAACTATCTCAATTAAACTGCTTTTGGTATTGCAAGACACTTCTCCCTTACAGACACAATTAAGTACATTGGAAGAGCACTGCTGAGAATAAAAAGCAAGGAACTACAGCAGTTCAAATGATTTGTTTCATTTTTGAGAATACTAGTGATTCTTCATTTTACAGTGAAAATAAATGAGACCCTAAATGGGTTTCCAGGTAATTCTTTATGATAATTAGTAAAGAGAAGGTAGGTTAAGAAAACATAAACAAGCCTGCTAAAAACTATTCTGTTTGTTCCGTTTGCAAAATTCCTACTTCATGGAACATTTAACCCGGGAACATCCTTTGTAACCCAAAAGACTAATTTTTATTTCAGCTGTCAAAACCTTTTGCTCTAATAATGTTTTCAGCTATGTTCTGATCAGCAAACTTTCCACACTAATATTAAGTAAGTTCGTTCTTAGCAGTACTGCTTTAAAAAAGGAAAGAAAAAAGGAAAGAAAAGAAAAATCCTTCCTGATCAGTGTGTCTGGGGGATTACTAAAGCGTAGTCTTTAATTAGTCATTTTGTTCTAAGGGTTGGAGTTCATTTTAATTACCGATTTCCCACTACTTTTTTCTTTTGAAAAAGCAAAAATAATAATAATTCAAAGGTTCTAATAACTGTAGCACCCTACATAAGAGGACCACAGATGATTAACTAAAGGCTTATCTGTCACTAATCTCCAGTCATGCTGAACAGAAAGAAATAAAAATAGGCAGAATCTCTGCATAGATTTTCATTTAAAGGTGTAAAACTTCAAAAAATTTCTGGTGCAATAGTGCTGCATGTGTAGAATAATAATAATGCAAGAATAGAATAGAATACCAATCTAATCTGGGAGAAAAATCAGTAAATACTACCATTATGCAATGGTACAATCTGGATTCTTCCGAGTAGCGTGGTGGCCTAGTGGTGAAGACATACACCTCCCACTCGGGAGGTTGAGAGTTCAATCCCAAGAAGTGACAGATGTTTCTCAGGGCGCAAAGAGAAAATATCTGCTGCAAACTCCATGTAGGAGTATGAGCATCCGGCCAGCAAATGCTCAGCTCCATTCAGTCGCTCCAACTCTACCCCGAATTAAGGGATTACAGGGTTGTAAAAAGGAAATAAGTAATCTGGGTTTTTCAAATAAACCGAATGTAGAATGAATAGCAATTCCAGGGAAGGTTAATAGGGATAGAAGCCGCATAGTCTTACCACTAGCATGTAAAACGAGATTCAGCTCAGGTAATCTTGGTGAAAGTAGCTTTGTTTCTTATGGTGCCTTTTTTTAAAAAGTAATTAGTGGAACCAAAATAAATCTCAAACAGATAATTGTATTCCTGTGGGCCTCTGGTAATTGGGACAAATGTTTCATTGCTACATTTCTCCTTCTTCCAATTAGAACATGCCAATTAATGCTGATTTGCAACTAGCCCAGGAAAGAAAGGAAGCATTTAGAAGAATGCTTAGAACTGGTAGACTAATAAGGTCAAGAAAAATGTCCTTAAAAGAAGCTGAAGTAAAATGTGTGAGTGGCAGTGGTGGTATTTATTTATTTATTTATTTATTTATTTATTGGTTCGATTTATATGCCACCTTTCTCCAGAGACTCAGGGTGGCTTACAATGCGTTAAGCAATAGCCTTCATACTTTTGTATATACCTGCTTAGTAGGGCTTTTGGCCCTCCCTAAGCGGTGTTCTTTTTTATACAATAACATTGCCCCCACAATCTGGGTCCTCATTTTACCTACCTCGGAAGGATGGAAGGCTGAGTCAACCTTGAGCCTGGTGAGATTCGAACTTGCAGTAATTGCAGGCAGCTGGCAGCTAAGTGCTATTTAACAGGGCTTTAGTCCGCTGCTCCACCAAGGCTCCTCCAGTTCAATCCGGTTCAATCTGGTTTGGGTGAATCAGTAGCGGCAGCTATGGGAGGCTCTGCCCATCCGCCGGGATGTCATCATGTCCCATTTTTGACATTCTGCCCATGCCACCCCTGGTGAGTGGTGTCGCAGAGAAAGAGAGAAACCATTCACATCAATGAAACATCTAAAAATGAATGTTTAAATGATTACATTATTCATGGATGGTTTTATAGAAACTTTAGACATATAATGTACAACACTCAGGATGATCGCTAAATGGCAGTGAAGACAATGTATTCTGTCTGTCTTTATTGTAATCCAATGCTCACCTGGATTGTTGCAATGCAGGTATGGCATTACTGACGAATTTAAAATTCATGAGGTAGCAATAGCACTTTAATGGGTTTAAGACTGTTCGCCTTGTACCCTTGGCCACCAGGGTTCCGCCTCCGGACATTCACTCCTAATGTTTCTCCTCGTCTGACACGCCCCTAGCTGTTCGCCCCAGCCACGGGGGCTTCTGGCTGCCAGTATTGGCAGCCAGATTGGCTGGCAGCTAAGTGTCCTGGGGGTATGTTGTCATACGGTATGTTGTCCAATGGGCTGCGCCAAAGAGTCTGGGATGGATGAGTTGGGGCCCATTGGCTGGGGCGAACAGCTAGGGGCGTATCAGCTGAGGGGAAACATTAGAAGTGAATGGCCAAAGGTGGAACCCTGGTAGCCAAGGAGGTGCAGCCAAGAGTACAAGGCGAACAGTCCCATTCTGCACTTTTACTTATACACCGCTTCCTAGTGCTTTACAGCACTCTCTAAGCAGTTTACAAAGTCAGCATATTGCCCCCAGCAATCTGAGTCCTCATTTTACTGATCCCGGAAGGAAGTCAGAATATGTTCTGCCCCAGCTACGGACCCCAAAGAACGCAGCACACACAAAGTCTGTACCAAACTCAATTTACTAAAATAACTCAGTCTTTTTCAAACAAAGGCTGTTAATAAACTTTCTTAACAGCCTATAAGAAACGAAAGATAAAGTAAGCACAATCTTACTATGGTTGGCAGAAAGTCCAGAAGCAATTTACAGAGAATCCAGACGCGAAGGAGAGTGAACTAAAGTTGTTCCCTATAAATTGCTTCAGTTGGCGTTCCTCCTTAAATAGGCTAAGGGAGTGGCCAATTAGCTCCAGGCCTTACTCTCGAGGAGACCGCCTCCTGAGGAGTCATTCCTGACTTTTGGCAGCTCTGCGCGCCCGTGCATTGAGATGAGGCTCCTCCTCTTCATCCTCTTCACTTAAGGGAGCTTCTGGAGGTTCTGAAGGCCTTGACTGAATCCCTGCCTCTGGCACCACATCTTCTCCAGCCTTCTCATTGTCTGACTCGAGTGCCAGCTGCACAGGCTGCTGGCGCAGCACCACACCAGCCTCCTTGTTGTCAGAATCAGCTTCAATCCGCACAGGCCGCTGACGGGCCACAACAGAAAGCAAACAAGTGATAGATAAGATGGCTGGTCAGTTTCTCCATTCCAGGATCAACAAGGGCCTCAACAGGATCTGGAAATTCTGTGAGAATGTACATTTCTGTTCTTTCATGTTCTTATATCAAGATACAAATTACGAGCAAATTATATCATCAGAACAAATTGGAAGACATGGGGAACACTAAGCAGAAAGGAGATCACAGGGAGCTTTCAGCTCTGGGTCATCAGAGAATAGCTTGTTGCTTATTAGTATGATGAAGTGAAGCTTTAGAAGTTTATTTGAAGTATAATTTAGTAAGGAAGCTCAGACATTCCACCAGTTCACACAGAGAGACACAAACCGCAGTTTCCTATGATGAGTGATTATAATTCTTTTCCCCTCTGATACTGATCTTTGTTTCCTCTATAGGTAAATGCAGCTTGTGCGGTTCTTGCAAGATGCCAACTTTCTTTCCACCCCAATTGGCACCCTGCTTCCTGGCAAAATGTCCATCACCACTGGGAACAATGGATCCATTACATCTTTTGTGGCTGTACTGGGCAAAGTGGAAGCTGTAGACTATACTTTAGGAAGGCAATTCTCAGGCAATTCAGTGTGTTTGCAAGTGAAAAGGCAGAAGGCATTAGAAAGTTTCTGCATGACATGTAAATGAGGCTTTGAGAAGACATGTTGGCAAGAAATCAACAAGACTGAAAAAAGTGAGACGGTGTTAACCTTGCTAGAGGCAACATTGGCATGTACAATACAACCTAGTGCCTTCACTTTTTAATAGTAGCTGGGTGAATTTTTTTTCTCAGCCTACCCTTGTAAGAATAAGAATGGAATAAATAACATACTTCTGGATTTTATCAGACCTTTTTCCTTCTATAATCAAAGTTTGCTTTTGATCAGCAAAACATTTCAATTACAACCACTAGCTAATTCTTTTTCATTTTTTATTTTTCCATTCTGAATGCCAAATAATTGCCCAGGAGCTGAAAGCAAGTGGCTCTTTTAAATACTGCAGTTAGTATCCCTTATGAAACTATCTAGTCCCTTACCATTTTATTAATTGGACACTTGTCAGAAAACATTTTTGATATACTGTATATCAAAGATAGATTACATGTCTGCAACCTAAAAAATATTTTTATGTACCTTCTACTCATTTTGGAAGAGATTAATGGCTTCACCTTTTGAAATTAGGAACTATATATTTCATGGTAGCTGCTAGGCATTCTATATTATATTAAAAACATATATGTTTTTAAAAATGCAACTAAGAGGATTTTTTCCTTGCAGTCCTAACAAAGATTCTTGATAGCTATATATGTATATACCAGTCTGAATTATTTTTGATTGTAAAGTTTATATTATTTTTGTGTTTTGCTGCTTCTCTTCTCTTCTCTTCTCTTCTCTTCTCTTCTCTTCTTCTCTCCTCTCCTCTCCTCTCCTCTCCTCTCCTCTCCTCTCCTCTCCTCTCCTCTCCTGTTCTATTCTATTCTATTCTATTCTATTCTATTCTATTCTATTCTATTCTATTCTATTGTTGTTATGCTTTTTATATTGCTTGGTTGAAAAGGGGATATTTGTTCAAGCGAAGGCTAAATAGCCATCTATCTGGGATGGTTTAATTTGGATTCCTACCCTGAACAGTAATTACATTTGGTGGTTCTTTCTAGTACTATAAATTCCTGAGTTTATGTTCTTAAAAACTATTTTTGAAAAGAAAAGCCGTTTTTGGTAGCAACTTGGGGCTTTTCCTGCCACTTATCCATTGACCGCTTGTGGTAAACCACCAGGAAGATGACAAATGCCAATGGCCACAGGATGCTACAACTGTCGTAAGTCCAAGCCAGTTGCCAAGTGCCGAATTGCAATCACATGACCTAGGGGCTGCTGTGACAGCTACAGCTTTGAGGAATAGTAGTAAATATACTTGTTCAGTGCTTTGTAATTTTAAATAGTCTCTGATGAATGATCATTACGTAAGGACTATCCGTATTGATCACTAAGAAGAAATCCAGCATAGGAACAAAATGTTTCAAAATGTTTAGGGTTGCTGAGTATCAATAAATATTATCCATATACAATGTTGGCAGCTATGCGTGGGAACTAGGAAATAATTAGAGTTAATCTGAATTCAGTGCTAATATAGCAAAATATTCCTAGCACATTAAAGAGCAGTCATCAAGCTGTAAAGGAACAAAACTTTCCTAGGGAACCTGGATAGCTAAGCAGACTAATGCATTGTAATTTAACTCCAGCTGTCTGCAATTAGCGTGTTCGAATCTCACCAGGCTCAAGGTTGACTCAGCCTTCCATCCTTTCTAAGGTAGGTAAACTGAGGACCCAGTTTGTGGGGGCAATAAGCTGACTTTGTAAAATATACAAAAATATGAAGACTATTGCTTAACGCATTGTAAGCCGTCCTGAGTCTCCGGAGAAGGGCGGCATATAAATCAAATTTTAAAAAAAAACGAAGATGAAAAATTTATTTTAAGTCAAATGTTAAAAAAACCTGAGATAATAATACTTCACTAGAAACCTTTCTTTCTTCTTTTTTCTTTTTTTTGCAAGAACTTTGTCATAGGTCGAACCATTTAAGTCATACAAGTAAAGGCTGCCTTCCTGAGCCTATTCCAATCTGCATTTGAAGCAAATGAAAAAGATAATATTAGAATGCATACTTTTCTTTAGCATTTATCAATCATTTAAACAAATATTCCAATTTCAAAATTCCCAGCTTAACTCAAGTTCCCGTTATTAAAGTATTCAATTAAAAAAAACAAACACTAGCATATCATAATGGGGAAATAACAAATATAAGGGTTCTTTTTTCACATCTGCAGTAATGCATCTACTTACTATCCTTCAGCAGGGAGAACAGAGAGCTAAGAATCAAGGCAAGGCAAAAGTTCATACCAATAAAAACCAGTTAATTAATGCTCTAAAACTATATTCATGGCATTTTCTCCTGCACTTTAGCTGAGCCAGAAATTAATAGCTGCAGAAGAGAGATGACAGTATAGAGACAAGGACTGGCACAAAAGGGAAGGTATGGAAGAGACCTAAAATCTGCATTCCTTTAAACATAATATTTAAAATAGTGGCCTTAATTTAATGGAAGGGAAATATAAAGGGGGTGCACAAAGGTCAAACTCAAATATATGGCAGAAGTGAAAAAGATACACAAATAGCCCTCACTAATTTTTTGCATGCTAAAATACGGGAACGTGGAATTCCCCTTTTCAAATTCCTCTTTTGATCCAGAAAATGGAGTCATTCCTGGAACTCCAAATCTGATCTTATCAAATCCATGGATAACAGATGAATTTTTCTAATTCAAATGCAATTTAGGCAATAGATTTACAAGTAATCTCAATATAAGACCTTTGGGTGCATCAATGTGAGATTAACAACAACAATAATAATAATAATGCCCATTTTTCTAGAGTTGATGGTACCGAGATAACATGCTACTTGCTTAGAATTCAGGCAAAGCTAGCTATAATTTGTTATATAAAACCTGCAATTACTTTTCTGAAATAATGAAATAGCTAAAGAGCACTTCTGTTTTTTTTCCATCTTGTAAGTGGCTTGATGCATATTGCCCTGTTTTAAAGACTAAAAAAAAAAAAACCTTTGCTCATTTTTGAAGGTCATCAGCAGACAGTTTGAATAAATATGCAAGTCCCTTGAAGCTGTAAAAATATAGTTGGCAACATCCGCTGCATAATAAAATGTATTTATACTCCTTTCCAACCAAACCGGATCTCCTTTTTAAATGGTTTTGTTGGAAGGGGCTATGAAGACTTCCATTATATCTGGAAGTGCTATCTCAGAAAGTTTAAGATGATTTAATAATAATTCTCCCTTTTGGAAAACCTGGATTGAAAAAACTCTAATACTGATTTTCTCAGTATGGGACTCCTCCAAAGGTTTTGAACTTCAATATTCATCATCTGCAGTCATATGGACTGAAGCAGTGGTGGATTTCCCCCAGTTTGGACCGGTTCTATAGAACCGGTAGTAAAACCGGCGGGAGGCTCCGCCCACCGACTCTGACATCATCAGGATGCACATGCACAGAAGCTCACGAGCGCGAATGAAACAAGCTCATGCGCACGGCCCCATTGCGAACCAGTAGTAAAGGTAAGTAGAACCCAGCCCTGGACTGAAGTGATGAAAGTTGAAATCCAAGCCTATCGCAAGTCATGGAGTTGTAATATATCACTCCATTAAGAATCTTCACAGAAAATCATAATTACTCAAATATGGGCATTGAAGGCATGATACAGCAGAACCTGAGACTTTATCTGTCTCATGTCAGGGTTCCAAGTAATACATCCATAGCAAGCAAAATTCCGAGGCAGGTAGATTCCTCAAAGGATAGCTTTTTTGGAAAAAATCATATTGGCACATATTTGGGGAAAACCGACTCTAAAGATTCCCACAGTTTTCACCTAGCTAAAAGAGAACGTTTTTCCTCAGACCTCAAACAATCATTCACATGGTCCAATCAAGATGGTGTCTAGTCATCCTCCTTCCTCAGGCCAGGTGTGAGAACATCCTTGATTCTCAAGAGAAAGTATTTTATTTTGGCTACACAAACTCCTCTATCTCTAATCCCCACCTCCCTATCCCTCAGCTCCAGTGTGGCAACCCTGAAACTCCAATATGGCTCTGGTCAGGTCAGCTTCAGAGTTGACATCTCAGCTGGTTCCCTGTAATAGAGATAGTCCTCGATTTACAATCACAATTGAGCCCAAAATTTCCATCGCTAAGCAAGACAGTTGTTAAGTGAGAATGTGACCATTTTATGACCTTCCTTGCCATAGTCATTAAGCGAGTCAGTATAGTTGCTAAGTTAATCAATGGCTTCCCCGTTGACTTGGCTTCTCAGAAGGTCGCAATAGGTGATCTCATGACCCAGGGGACCCTGCAACTGTCCTAACCATGAACCAGTTGTCAAGTGTCCAAATTTTGACCACGTGACCATGCTGCAATGGTCATAAGTGTGAAAAACAGCCATAAGTCACTTTTTTTCAATGCTGTTGTAACTTTGAACGATCACTAAAAAAATTGGTTGTAAGCCAAGGACTGCCTGTATATCCCAGAATATGCTACAAAATGCTAATGGTACATTTTCCTTCAAAGTACCATATTTTTCGGAATATAAAATGCACTTTTTTCCACAGGGTGGAAATGTTGGTGTGTCTTATACACCGAATACAGCCATTTTTGGCCTCCCCAAGCCCTGCCCCGCTCATCCCATTTTTGCAAAAAACGGGGCATGTAGAGGGTTTGGGAGGCCTGCGGAGTGCTCCTGGAGGCCGGGGAGGGCAAAAAAAATTTGTCTTATTTACCTCTTTGAAATCTTGGTGCGTCTTGTACACCGGTGCTTCTTATAGTCTGAAAAATACGGTAGCTCATTTCAGGGTTTTCTTTTTGAGTCAAGGTAGCCTAACAGCAAGTGAAATTGCATAATGTACCTTTCAATGTCTAACAACCCAGTGCTGTGGAGAAGTTATTCTAGTCCCAAATGTTATTAATCAAGATCTGGAGTGAAACATTAAGTACCAAGGATGTACATGGAGTTAGGTATCTCTTCGTAGACATTTACCAGTGTCTCTATATATATATAGGTCTTTGGTTATTCTCCCGCGTAAAATTGGAAGTATCTTGGCAACGTTTCGACGAAGTCTCATTCGTCATCTTCAGCCTGGTGTTCTCGGCTTCGTGCTTCCAGGAGCAATGTGAGATCTCAGCTGTCTCTTCCTTTTAACTGCTAGTGGTGGTGTGAGCTGATTGGGTGGGAGTTTGGCTGTGTTCTGATTGGGTGGAGGTGTGTTCTGATTGGTTAGGGGCTTGGCTGTGCTCTGATTGGATGGGGGGTATATATAGATATAGATATAGATATAGATATAGATAGATATATATTCTGAGGTTTTCGCGGGTGTTTGTATGTAGGTCTTTGGTTATTCGGGTCTTCTCCCACATAAAATTGGAAGTGTCTTGGTGATGTTTTGACGAAGTCTCATTTGTCATCTTCAGGCTGGTGTTCTCGGCTTCATGCTTCCAGGAGCTTCTTCTTCGTGCTTCCAAGAGGCTGGTGTTCTCGGCTTCGCTCCTGGAAGCACGAAGTCGAGAACACCAGCCTGAAGATGACGAATGAGACTTTGTCAAAACGTCACCAAGATACTTCCAATCTTACGCGGGAGAAGACCCGAATAACCAAAGACCTACATACAAACACCCGCGAAAACCTCAGAATATATATATATATATATATATATATATATATATATATATATATATATATATAATTTTATTTTCGTAGGTCTTTATGTGTATATTTCTTTATGTCAGGGATTTTCCTACATATATCAAGATGTTTCATAGCCTAATTTTCAGTGAAATCTCAATTCACCAGCTTTTAGGTCTTCCCAAACACCACAGCAGCCATTCTGCTATCTGTTTGAATTTATGAGGGAGAGTGGAATAGATCTATTTCTACCTCTTTAGGTTTCATTAGCCAGCCATGCCCCCTTTTCTTAATTCTGCCCTGTAACAGTCAAATATTTATTATTTTATTTTCATAGGTCTTTATGTGTATATTTCTTTATGCCAGGGATAAATATATATATATATTTATTTTCCTTGTTTGCTTCATTTGTTGATGCTCCCCTGTGGTCTAAGGACTAAATGCTTTCAGCTTCAGCATCCCTCTTGAAATGCCAGAGATGATTTAACATGTCTCGTGCATGCAACTGCTCCTCTTTCTCAACACAGCTGACAACTGGAGCTACAGATATATCCGTTGACTCATTCATCTCCATATAGCATAGCCAGAGTTTGATAAACGCATCTGCCGCTTTCTCGAGCAAAAAACAACAACAACAACGTATGTGCTTCAAAGACAGGAAAACCAGAGCTTCAAATGCTGAACGCAGGTGCCCACATTGGTCCTGTCATATATTGTTAAATATAGGTCTTGCTTAAATCTATTTAAAATTATGCAAAAGGACTTCCAATTTCCAATGACAATTAAGGATTTTAGAAATACATTAACCATAAAACCAAGCCTGCATTAATTTGGGGCCTAAGTCAGGACCCTTTGTTCTTCTACATCCTTGGACCAGCTCACCATATTGCATAGTTGCACATGCTTGCAGGTCCCAAGGCCCACCAAGAGAATTGCTGGACTGATTAATGGTCAAAATATGCAAACATCAGTCATAAAATCTTCATGAACAAGTTTTAAATCCTTTCCAGTTTTGATATGGTGTGTGCGATAATGCCAGGCATTGTATTGGCAGAGAAAAGACCTGCCACCAAAGAAATGACATGATGTTTTGATTTACCTCTCAGGAAAATATATTTGGCAGGAAACCTAGCTTTAACTGTCCTGTAAGGTTCCTCGGGATATTTGAAGAGCCATTCAAGCAGTAAGCTTCCTTCCAAAGGATGCTTTTGAAAGAAAAAAATATACCCTGCTGTTTTCTCTCACTTTCATTCCCCTGAACGATTTAAAAGGGGTCACACTAAGGACAAAACAGAGCCATTCCTTTTAAAAGCATAGACTCAAAGAGCTGAAAGGGGCCTTGGAGGCCTTGTAGTCCAACCTCTTGCTGTCATGCCCCAGCTCTGGATTCCTGAGGATATTGGCACACACCAACAGTCCTTATCAAATTTATTAAGTAGCAAGAATAAACCAAAGTCTGGCAAAAGTTGGCAACCAGCCCAGAAAGCAAGATATGATTTTTCCAAAAATGCTCTGATGATAATTACAAGTTGTTTCTAGCAAGAAACTTACTAACAGCGTGTGACTTAAATAGGCTAAGGGAGTAGCCAATTATCCTCAAGCCTTACTCTCAAGGAGACCTCCTCCTCCTGAGTAGCCACTCCTGCCTTTTGGCAGCCCTGCGTGTTCAAGTATTGAGAAGAGTCTCCTCCACTTCACTCCCTCCGCTTGAAGGAGCCTCTGGCGGTTCTGAAGGCCCTGGCTGAGTCTCTGCCTCTGGCACCACATCCTATTCAGCCTCCTCGCTGTCTGATACGAACACTGGCTGCGCAGGCTGCTGGCGCGACACCACACCAGCCTCCTCCTCATCGGGATCAGCCACGATCCGCGCAGGCCGCTGGTGGGCCACAACACTTGCTCAGCGCAGGAGTCTTATACCATCCAGATTAAATTGTTGTGGGGTCTATTTTTGAAAACCTCCAGTGATGAAGCAATCTCAGGAGACAAACTATTCAATTAATTAATTGATCTCTCTGTAACAAAATTTCTCCTTACTTCTAGGTACGATCTCTTTTTAACAAGCTTCCACCCGTTACTTCTTGTTCTGCCCACTGGTGGCGTGGTGGGCATGGCCTGTTGGACATGTCAGGGGGAGGATACTGCAGAATCTCCATTTCCACCCTGCTCCGGGGGAAGGATACTGTAAAATCTCCATTTCCACCTCATTAACCTGCTTTCCAGCTCCATGTGCAGGGCAACAAAAGAAGACCCAGCTGATCAGCTGGGACTCGGGAGGCAGCGAATAGATGGGGGCAGGGCCAGTCAGAGCTGGTGTTTGCCGGTTCTCTGAACTACTCAAAATTTCCACTGCCAGTTCTTCAGAACTGGCTGAATACCACCTCTGATTAATCCCCTCTTCTTTGTGAAATGTGGGATCACCTTTCCCCGGTTACATTTACCCATTCAATCAAGTCCAGCAGGAGGCAAATACTTTAAGTCCCATCAGCTGGGGAGTGTCGCCATGCAGGAAGCAGGAAGAGAGCTTTCTCTGTTCTGTTACCTGCCCTGTGAATCATCATCCTTCCCCAGAGGCCAGGTTGACCCTGTCTCTGCTGGCTTTTCACAAAGCCAACCCTGAAGATACAGCTTTGCCAAGGGACATGAGGACCCAGTCATATGACAGAGCTGCTGCAGTCCTTATACTGATTTGTTTCGATGAACGGGATTACCTTGATTGTGAATTTTATGTAGTTCGTGGTGGTTTTTATATGGCTTTTACATTGCTTTATTTCCCCGTTTGCAGAGGTTTGCCTGCAGACATTCATTACCCAACTATGTAACCTCATCAGGGCCATTGATGGTGTTATCGAGTCAGGTAATAAAATGTCTACAAGCAAATCAAGTGCAGACATCACCAAAGGCTCCATGTTATGCGATCGATACGATCTACCACTAAATTAGCATTCTTTCAGTTAGTTTGTTCATATCGTAGAGAAAACTGAGCCAGGATCATAGCCTCCGTGGTACAAAGCAGTGGTGAAATGTAACATTTGTTACTACCGGTTCTGTGGGCATGACTTGGTGGGGGGGGGGGGGGAATAATATGACTGAGTGGGTGTGGCCAACTTTTTTTTAAAACAACTATTAAAACCATTTTTTCTACAACCTCTTCAGCTGAAGAGATTGTAAAAAAAATGCTTTTAAAGCGTCTGACGATCCCAGCTGACTTGTCTGATCGGCAGAGGCTTTCTTTTTTTTTAAAAAAAAGCCTCTGATGATCCCAGCTGAGCTGCGCAATCATTAGAGGCTTTTTTTTTTACTTTTAAAAGCATTTTTTCAGCCAAAGAGGTTGTAGAAAAAATACTTTTAAAAATAATAAAAAAAAGCCTCTGATTATTGTGTGGCTCAGCTGGGCAATGAGGTGGGGGGCAGGGATTTTTGCTACCGGTTCTCCAAACCACCCGCCTCCATCGCTACAGGATCGGGCGATCCGGTCTGAACCGGGAGCATATCACCCCTGG
This sequence comes from Masticophis lateralis, assembly GCA_030761175.1. Taxonomy (NCBI): domain Eukaryota; kingdom Metazoa; phylum Chordata; class Lepidosauria; order Squamata; family Colubridae; genus Masticophis; species Masticophis lateralis. Next base: position 12,427,724 of record JAUDYJ010000006.1, on the reverse strand, counting down.
TACAAAGCCTCATGTAGATATTAGAGTGGGGGCGGGGGGGGGAATCCCTCTGATATCAATCTTTCTTCTCTCCTTTCCCAGGCTCAGCTTCTAAACACTTAGTCAAGTTTCTTTTCTAGCCCAACCTTCTCTAACATGGGTGATCCATTCATAAATTCCAGCCAGCTCACCAAAAGGACCGTAGTCCCAATACATCTAGAATTCTAATTGGTCTTGGGAAAGGCTTTTCTAGCTGTGAAATACTTCATTTCAGGCAACACCAACCTTCGGTTTTCTCTCCAACTGATAACCACTACCAGTATCTGTTTCCTTTCCAAACATTTTGAATTTGCTGTTTCCTAGTTAACCCAGGAGAGTTATGAGTTTACAGATTCTCCTTGCAGAAAGCAAGGCATTACTTTCTGATCTTTGTCCCTGGTTATATTCTGCCTGAGACAGGGATCAGTTCAAGGGTGGGCTTCAGATCCTTTAGCAGTGGCTTCGCTGCCCTGATGGTGAGTGGGTGTGGCCATGGCGGGCATGGCCTAGTCAGCCACCTGCACCGCTGCAAGGGGGGGTATTTTTTTTTTGCCCTCCCTAGGCTCTGGAGGCTTTCCTTGAGGCTCCGGGAAGGCAAAAACTGCTTCCTCCAGAGTCTGGAGGTCCTCCAGAAGCCAGAAACAGTCCTGTTTCTGGACTTCTGGAACTTCCTGTAGGCCCATTTTTTGCCCTCCCAGACCCTCTACATGGCCCCTGCACTTACCTGGAATGATGAACGGACTGCGTGGAGACTCCTGGGAAGGGCGGGGTGGGATGAGCATGGCCAGCCAGGGGTGGCATTTGGGAGTTCGCCGAACCCTGGTGATCCTTGGCTAGAGGATCACCTGAACCCTGCCGAATCCACAGGAGCCTATCCCTGGATCAGTTTCTTCCTTAAATGGCTCCCTAATCTTCACAAAATTTGCTGTTATGTCAGCAGAAGAGAGCATCATTCAGGTGCCCATAGGGGACATAACAACAGGAGTTTGATCAGGGAAGATGGAAACATAAATCCTTTTCAGTTTGATAGTGATTATGCAACAAATCAGCGATTCCCCTCTGCTTTCCAGATTTCCTTGTATTTAGTGCCAAATAGTGATTACTTCATAAACTGTGATTATGTCAGGTTATTTTTAAAACAACAACGACAGCCTGTTTCTTCACACACCCACACAAACATACAGAGATGTACAGTAGATAGGAATCCTGTTAGCTTCTCTTTCTAATTTCATGTACATTATTTAGTAGGATGCTTTATTGAGTACAATGTAGTCTAACAAGCTAAAAATCTAAAATCTAACTCTTCAAAAATTTTATTCTGGCAGTGAAAGGAACATAAAGCTTAACTATGTGAGATGTACCAGTTCAGTTTCTACATACATACATACATACATACATACATACATACATACATACATATTTGTTTTCTGAGGTTTTCATGGGTATTTGTATGTAGGTCTTTGGTTATTCGGGTCTTCTCCCGCGTAAAATTGGAAGTGTCTTGGTGACATTTCGATGAAGTCTCATTTGTCATCTTCAGGCTGGTGTTCTTGGCTTCATGCTTCTAGGAGTAATGTGAGATCGTAGCTGTTTCTTCCTATCAAAAGGAAGAAACAGCTGTATGTATGTGCATATATATATATATATATATATATATATATATATATATATATATATATATACATACATACATACATACATACATACATATATATATATATATATATATATATATATATATATATCTTCACCAGTGCATTCTTGACATCAAGTACATTTGATTAAGTAAATCATTTTTCAATTTATCTTTCTTGAAAATGGCTTACATAAAAAATGAGAGGGGAAGAAAGTTTAATTCACGCCTCCCAACCACAGAGACAAGACAATCCAAGCTGTTCTGGACGTCTGAATAATATAGGTTTCTTAAAAAGATTGAGATGTAGGGATCTCTTGCAATTTAAAAATCCCTAAAGATAATCTACAATACATCTTTTAAAAAGTAGTTAAGAATCAGTTCACTGCAGAATGTTTCAATATTGTATAGCAGGCTGTAAGGGAAGTTGAAATATATTATAATATAATTGGCAAGAGATTCAGATACATTTCTATGAATGAATTCTATTCAGTTTAGGGATAAAAAGATCTTTTTTATTATTTATGGGTTAAATCAGTAGTTCCTAGAATTCTCACCACAGAATTTCTCTCACTCTCCTTCTCTCTCTTGCTATCTGTGTCTTTAGAAATCTAAGTAATAAATAATTTTATATGCACTTTATAGATACTGGTTTTATAGCATACTTTTTAAATTTCAGAATCTCAATAAACCCTCAAGAGACCATAATACAGAAAAAATGCAGATAATTTCTTTATTCAAAATGCGAAATAAAATTTCCTTAAATGTAATCATAAATATGTTGGAAATCAGAGTAATCCTCTGGTCTCTCCATTTAATGCCCTTTTATGAATCAGAATTGCTAACCATCATCTTGTGTCCTTTGGAAATGATTATTAGCAACTAGAAGCCACTAGCCAATTCTGGGACATTGAAAAGTGATGTGAATGACAATATATTTAATGTTATATATACTAACGGCAGCAAGACTAGTCTTGGCGCAAAATTGGAAAAGTAAAGAGACACACACACACACACACACACCCCAAGGAAGAGATAATAAACAAAAAACTGACTTGCACAGAAAAGGACAGGTTGACTCTAGAACTCAAAGACAAAGGTGAAACGGAATATGACATCTGGAATAAAATGTATCAATGGTTAGAGAGGAGGAATGTCGGGATAAAGAAATATTGATAAGTTGAGAGTTGGAAAATTATTATGTTAGTACTATGTGATAGGTGGGAATTGTCCTGGTATTGAAAGCAATTTTCACAGACTAAGAGATTTATGTGTCTGAATTTTGATAAATTGTACATATTTATATATCGAATATGAATTGTATTTGTTGCACGGTAAAACTTGATGGAAATGTTTGAACTAGGAAAGTCGCACTATGCCCAATGTTTTTAACCATATATTTAATAAAAAAAACTTAAAATGAAAAATGATGTGAATGGAGAGACTAGGGACCATGAAACTGGGATTTAATGAGACAATATGGGGTCGGGAGAGGCTCGGTATCCCTTAGCTCCATCTCAAAATGTCCCCTACAAAATGAAAATCAGGTTCCAAATTATTTCTGTATTATCCTATACTCCAAATTAGCTTTTATCATCCCAGTATGTTAGACTATACTGGCTAGAAATATGCCAACAGAAGGTCAATTCAGCTGGAAAGAATCCAGAAGAGAATCCTAATCTTCACACAATTTTACTGCTTGTCTTCATTCATGCGTGGGAAGAAGCTAACATATAAATGACTTTTTAGCTATCTAGGCCAGTATTGCCTGCTCTGACAGGCATCAGTTTACAATTCCCATTGACTGAGATAGCTGGGGTTAAGCCTGGGATTTCTGTAAGCAAAGTTTGAATCAACCTCCATTCCTAATGACTAGCAGACCTGTAATTTTCTAGATAACATGTGAAAGAGGTTTTGCATATCCATTCTGGGATATTTCTTTCAAATTCCCAATCTAATCTATGCCCCTAGTTTTTCTTAGTGGTCTCCCATCTGGAGATGTCAGGAGTTCCCTCAGATTGTAATCACAACCAGATTAGTTATAATTACGTACAAATCAGAAGTGGGTTTCAGCATGTTCTGATGAGTTCTGGATAACCGGTAGCAGGAATTTTCAGTAGTTCGAAGAACCAGTAGTAAAAATTCTGACTGGCTCCGCCCCCCATCTATTCTCTGCCTCCCAAATCCCAGCTGATTGGGAGGAAATGGGGATTTTGCAGTATCCTTTCCCTGGATTGGGGAGGGAATGGGGATTTTGCAGTATCCTTCCCTGCCACGCCCACCAAGCCATGCCACGCCCACCAAGCCACACCCACCAAGCCATGCCATGCCCACCAAGCCATGCCCACAGAACTGGTAGTAAAAAAATTTGAAACCCACCACTGGCACAAATGCATTAAGAAATGGGTACAGCTTGGTTTGCACTGTTGCAGCCACAATTTTGAGTTTTTAGACTGCACCCTGAGGACAGTCCTGAGGATGTCAAGGAGGCTGAGGGATTTCGAGAACTGTGGTGAACTTCTTTAACCAGTTTGCCTATTCATGTTTTGTAGTAGGCCAAGTGCCCCTTCAAGTTAAGAGCACCTAGGAGCTGATCGCAAATGTCCAATGTTGGCCTGAGAATAATGGAGAACCAATAAAGGAGAATATCTGTAGCTCTAGGGTTGAAATGAGGGATCGTTACTGCTCTCTGAGCTTGGGTGTTTTCTTGCAGGTGTTTCATTCCCTAGCTAGGTAACGTCATCAATATTCATGATGATATTACCTGCTTTGGTTAATGAAACATCTGCAAGGAAACAGCCAAGCTCAGAGAGCACCAAGGATCCCTCACAATGGAGAACTCCTTCCTAGTCTGATGATTCCTTTGCTGGTATTTCTCAACTTATGACCACAATCGAACCCCAAATTTTTGTTCCTAAGCAAAACATTTGTTAAGTGAGTTTTGCCCCGTTTTACAACTTTCTTGCCACGGTTGTTAAGTGAATCGCTGCAATTGTTAAGTTAGTAATATTGGTTTCCCCAATGGCTTTCCCATTGACTTGGCTTGTCAGAAAGTTGCAAAAGCGGATCACATGACCCAGAGACACTGCAACCATCAAAAATATGAGTCAAATGCCAAGCAACTGAATTTTGATTGCACGACCCTGGAGATGCATGAATGGTTGTAAGTGTAAAAAAATCATTATGTCACTTTTTTCAGTCCCCTAGTAGCTTTGAATGGTTACTGAATGAATTGTTGTAAATTGAGGAGGGCTCAATTTACAGTTTATCCAGGGGTGGGCTGCTGGGGGGTTCGCAGGGGTTCGGGAGAACCTCTAGCTAAGATTCTGTGCAGTTCGGAGAACCCCCAAATCCCACTCCTGGATGGCCCCTCCCCTCCCTCCCCTCCCAGGAGTCCACATGTGGCCCTTTTTGGATGCAGGTAAATGCAGGGCATGCACAGCGTCTTGGAGAGGGTGAAAAATGGGCCTACTGGAAATTCAGGAAGGCTGGAAACGGGCCGGTTCCTGGCCTCCAGAGGGCCTCCGGAGCCTGGGGAGGCCGTTTTTGCCCTTGAGGAAAGCCTTTGGAGCCCGGGGAGGGCAAAAACACCACACACACCCCGCCGTGATGCAGGAGGCCAACTAGACCATGCCCACCATGGCCACGCCCACCCAGCAACCGGGCGGAGAACCCCTGCTAAAATTTTTGAAGCTCACCCATGGGACTATCTGTACTTCTTTTGCAGCAACTAATCGCTACGTTTAATGCTGCTAACCTTTCTGTCATTTTTTTTTCTTGGAAGAGATTGATTTTTCCCTGGATCTTTTTCCTGCGATATCAATAGCCAACTTTTTTTTCTTTTGCTCAGTGCAAGCAACGCAGACACCCTTTGAAGAATGGCCCCTGTGAAGCAACTTAACAAAGGTACCTGTCAATGCCTCAGGCAGAGAGCGACAGCTTGTTCAAGCGAGGACAACTTCATTTTCCCTGCAATGGGCGACAGCCACATTGCCAAGGTTTTTCCAAACACTGTCTGTCTTCTTACCGAATTGTTGTCCTGCCCGGGAGCAAGGATACCCTTCATCTTACCTTCCGAGCCGCTGTCCTACTTCGATTATCAGAAGCTCATCGTGACTTATCCAGAGCCCGTTTTGTCCTATTTGGTAGTGACATAATTTTCAGCTAATCAGGCATCTATGAATCTCCGCGCATTTCTGCAAGTGCCATATAAGATTGAAAATGGGGAAGGGGGGGGCAGAGAGAGAATCTAATCACAATGCAAATTAGGTCAGGCTTGGCACCAATGATGTGAAGCAATAGCTTATTTCAAGAGAGTCTCGTGTGGTGACAGTATAATTAAGATTTCTGTTAGAAGTAATGAACATTATTTGCCTAGTTGAGGGGGGTGGGGTCTTTTTTCCCCCCTTCCTGCGATGGAGAGCTATTGACTTAGGATCAGGAATACTTGCTTATGGGGGAAAATTGAGAAAAATGATGTGGAATTTGCCTGATCAATAAGAGAGCCAACCCTGGACTTACCGTATTTTTCGGAGTATAAGACGCATCGGAGTATAAGACGCACCTTAGTTTTTGGGGAGGAAAATAAGAAGAAAGCTGATTGGCAGGTGATCCACCTCCTGGAATACCCCCAATCAGCTGTCCCCAGAGGTAAATTTTAGCAACAGGTTCCTTGGTTGTGAGCTCTGTGCCTTGCTTTTTTTTTTTTTTTTTTTTGCTTTTTTATTCCTGCCTCTGAAAGTCTCTGAAACAGCTTCAGAAAAAAAAGCCTCTGAAGCTCTGTTTGGGGGCTTTTTTTCTGAAGCTTCATTTCTGATGCTTTTTTCAGCCTCTGAAATCTCCATTTGAGAAGCTAGGCAGGGCTACATTCGGAGTATAAGACGCACCCAGATTTTCACCCTTTTTTGGGGGGAAAGGTGCATTTTATACTCCAAAAAATATGGTACATACTATTTTCGATCAGAATATAGACAGCCATTTGCCAAGGGATGGATGGATAGATGGATGGATGGATGGATGGATGGAGATATAGATATATAGATATAGATAGATTAGATAGATAGATAGATAGATAGATAGATAGATAGATAGATAGATAGATACACACACACACACACACACACATATATATATCCCACTTGCTTTAATTTCCTTTCCTAGAAGTAACATGCTACACGTTCTCAAACTTTTAGGGATAGAATTTTGGCATTGTGAGAACAGGTTGACAGATGTTCTTGCAGAGTAGCTATAGGAGCACCCTAATCAATTCCAAATCTATGGATTTATCTCCACACCGTTGCGTTTCTCTTTCCCTTCCCAACAGTCATTGCTATCCCTGCCTTGGCTCAGATAGGTGTCCACAGTTTCCTATATAGCTGAAGGTTGCTGTTGCCATTTTTTTTAAAACAAAATATTTTCTAAAAAAGCTCGAGAAGCCCATTTGCAGTCAAGAGGTATTCTTGAAATAGAAACAAGAGCAAGGACAAAATGGATCATACCAGAGGCAGAACATTTTCTTCTCATATGTCTCACCAGGGACATCTTCAAGCCCTTTGAGCAGTCAATTCTATGCCACTTTTTTTCTTTAAATTGTAATAGCTTCAGGAAATCCAAAATGTGAGCAACGTGTTCCTAAAATACTAGCCTCTCCCTTTGTATCTCTAGGCATTTTTCCACCAGAGGGTCCTCCTTGTTTACATTCTACCTTGCCAAAGGGGTTGTACCTGTATCAATCCTTTGATGGCTGATCAGTCCAACACGGCAAGGGTGAAAACACAGTTTCTCCAACTGCTCATCTATGAATCACACTTGATCTTCTTGATACCGCATTCAGTTTTGGTCGCCATGATGTAAAAAAGATGTGGAGACCTTGGAAAGAGTGCAAAGAAGAGCAACCAAGATGATGAGGGGACTGGAGGCTAAAACATATGAAGAACGGTTGCAGCAGTGGTGGGTTCCTCCCAGTTCGGCCCAGTTCTCCCGAGTCGGTAGCGGTGATGATATGACGTCACTGAACCAGTTCTGCCCCCCCTGTCCCCCACCCACCCCACCCCCGCGTTATTCTTACCTTTTATTTGGTCCCACCCTCAATCTATTGCTGCCTCCTGAGTCCCAGCTGATGGCTAGAGGGAAAAAAACTGTTTAAACTCTTGCCGTGGAGCTTCAAAGGGCCGCCCTACAGCTGATCAGTGTTAAAAGAAAACAAATGAGTAGACCGATGCCTGCAAAAATAAATGGGTAGACCAGTGTCTGCAAAAATACATGAGTAGATCAATGCCTGCAAAAATATATGAGTAGATTGGTGCCTGCAAAAATACATGAGTAGATCAGTACCTGCAAAAAATAAATGGGTAGATCGGTACAGCTCTGCAAGCAGTTAAAAGCCTGGTAGACCAATACCTCTGCTAAATCGTAAATAATTGTCACATGACCATCAAGCCACAACCACAAAATAAGCCACAGCCACAGAACTGGTACTAAAAAAATTTAGAACCCATCCCTGGGTTGCAGGAACTGGGTATGTCTAGTTTGATGAAAAAAAGGACTAGGGGTGACATGATAGCAGAATTCCAATATCTCAGGGGCTGCCACAAAGAAGAGGGAGTCAAGCTATTCTCCAAAGCGCCTGAGGGCAGGACAAGAAGCAATGGGAGGAAACTAATCAAAGAGAGAAGCAACCTAGAACTAAGGAGAAATTTCATGATAGTTAGAACAATTAATCAGTGGAACAACTTGCCTCCAGAAGTTGTAAATGCTCCAACACTGGAAGTTTTTAAGAAGAGGTTGGATAACCATTTGTCTGAAGTGGTGTAGGGTTTCCTGCCTAAGCAGGGGGTTGGACTAGAAGACCTCCAAGGTCCCTTTGAACTCTGTTATTCTATTCTAGTCTAATCTTGATTCCTAGGCACTCACTTGTAACTTCAGTCTCCCGCTCCTCCCTCTTACATACTGTATACATAATATAACCTTGACATATACTTACTTGCATTCTGTAGGAGAAATAATAAAAGAAATAAATAAGTAAGCAAAATGCATCCTCTTCTCCCATCCTTCTCCCCTACAACTCACCCCCCACCCCAATCTTTCAGTTCACGTGACCTGTCCCAAATGCAAAGGTGGCTGTTTTATAGACCCAGAGCTCTTAATGTCAGGCAGCAAGAAGAAACATGAGATCGTTGGACTGGAAAGAGCAGGCGTGTGCTCTCAAGGTAGTGGCAAAAGGACATGGGCACCACTCTAAGTTCTGTTGTGTTAAATCACTTGCGCTGTATCTGTCTGTGGGGACCTTGTTAACAGGGCTGGTGCTGCCTGTCAATCTGCTTCTGCATGAAATATGTAAGGCTGGTTATTACCTTTAAAACTCCATAGGTCCCAGCTACTTGACAGAAGATTCCTGTATGCAGTCTCCTCCCAGTGAGCCTCTCTGAGAAGAATTCAGAGGTGGGTTTCAGCAGGTTCTGACCAGTTCTGGGGAACCGGTAGCGGAAATTTTGAGTAGTTTGGAGAACCAGTAAATACCACCTCTGACTGGCCCCGCCCCCATCTATTCTGCCTCCAGAATCCCAGTTGATCTATTCTGCCTCCAGAATCCCAGTTGATCGGGAGGAAATGGGGATTTTGCAGTAACCTTCCACTGGAGTGGGGAGGGAATGGAGATTTTAGAGTATCCTTCCACTGCCACGCCCACCAAGCCATGCCACACCCACCAAGCCACGCCCACAGAACTGGTAGTAAAAAAAAATTTGAAATCCACCACTGGAAGACTTGTCTTCAAATTACATTAATTTGTTTCTCATGATCGACAGCTGTAGCCAGTTAACTCTTTGGAATATACCCTCTGCGAATAAGACCTTAGAGGTATGTCTTTTAAAACAGATTTTATTATATTATTATTATAGTTGTTGTTGTTGATTTGATTGATTAAAAGGAAATGAGTAAACCACTGGGTAGTGAGCAAGATCATGAATTTAGAAATAGTAGAAGCAGCGGGACCTTTTGTAAACTAGATATGATGACCCTTCTCCCTTTTTCTTCATCCCATGCCAATCAGCCAGGGGTCAGCACTTAGGAGTGGTAGCAAGAGTACTATACTTTGAACCTTAAAAATCTCTAATTTACATAACCACAACCTCCAATGCAGAATGAGTTCTCTAGTAAGCCATACAGTAGTGGCCAAAATTGTGGAAATTTTTTGGGAAAAGTGTATTTTCTAAAACTAGTTATTAACACCACTTTTTTTGGAATAGTAACATAAAATTGCCGTTTGACTTCCGGGTGCGTTTCAAGGTGTTGGTAATCACCTTTAAAGCGCTCCATGGCTTAGGACCAGGGTACTTACAGGACCGCCTTCTGCCACCAATTGCCTCCCACCGGCCAGTTCGCTCCCACAGAGAGGGCCTCCTCAGGGTGCCGTCAGCCAGACAATGCCGGCTGGCGACCCCCAGGGGGAGAGGCTTCTCTGTGGTAGCCCCCACCCTCTGGAACAATCTTCCTCCAGAACTGAGAACAATTGCCGACCTCCGGACTTTCCGTCGGGCTCTGAAGACTTATCTCTTCCAACTTGCCGGACTTGCCTGATCCCTTCTACTTTTTAAAATTTTTAGAGTTTTATTCTGTTTTAAATTCTCAGCCTAATTTATATTTGTTTTTAGTACGATTTTAACTTTTTTGTATTGGTTTTTTAGTTGGCTGTTCACTGCCCTGAGTCCGTCAGGAGAAGGGTGGTATATAAATCTAATTAATAAAATAAATAATAAATAAAATTATATATCAATGGAAACTTAGTCAAGAATGTCATGCAATAACTTTTATGAAGGATTTGCTATTAGAATAGCAGTTACAGTATAAAGGAGAAAAGTGAAACACGTAGAAAAAATGAGATATACAAAAATTATCAGCATGTCAGTTAATACTTAGTTGGGTAGCCTTTAGCATGAATTACATGCTTACCATGACTTCCCATGGAGTGAACCAAGTCTTTTAGTTCTATAGCTGTTATCATGTGAAACCAAGATTGAATGATTGCTTCTATTAACTGGGTTTTATTGCTGAGTCACTTCTGACTAAGAAGTTTCTATAGACGGCTCCATAGATTTTCAATTAGGTTAAGGTCTGGACTATTCACAGCAGTGGTAAGTTCCTCCCGGTTCAGCCCAGTTCGGCCCAGTTCTTCCGAGCTGGTAGCGGTGACAATATGACGTCACCAAACCAGTTCTGCCCGCCCTGCCCTCCCACCTACCGTTATTCTTACCTTTTATTTGGCCCCACCCCCAATCTACTGCTGCCTCCTGAGTCCCAGCTGATGGCTAGTGGGAAAAAAAACTGTTTAAACTCTTGCCATGGGGCTTCAAAGGGCCGCCCTGCAGCTGATCAGTGTTAAAAGAAAACAAATGAGTAGACCGATGCCTGCAAAAATAAATGGGTAGACCAGTGCCTGCAAAAATACATGAGTGGACTGGTGCCTGTAAAAATTATTGGGTAGATCAGTGCCTGCATAAAATAAATAGGTAGACCGGTACAGCTCTGCAAGCAGTTAAAAGCCAGGTAAACCAGTACCTCTGCTAAATCCTAAATAATTGTCACATGACCATCAAGCCACGCCCACAAAATAAGCTACGCCCACAGAACCAGTAGTAGAAAAATTTAGAACCCACCCCTGATTCACAGGCCATTCTAGCAGAGGAATATGATAATCTTAAAACTCCCCCCAAAAAGTGGTGTTATTAGCCATCAAACCTCAAAAATACACTTTTCCCAAAAGGTTTCCACAATATATATGATTAGGCGGCTCAGTAGCTAAGACACTGACCTTGTCGATCAGAAAGATTGGCAGTTCGGTGGTTCGAATCCCTAGTACAGGTCTCTTGTGTGAGCAGTGGGCGGGACTAGATGACCTCCAAAGTCCCTTCCAACTCTGTTACTGTTAATTTTGACCACTAATGTAGGGGTAGACCCTTACCACTAGAATTTGTTCAAGCAATAAACTCTGTCATTTGCTTGCTGTAATCAGTGGTATTTATTCAGAACCAATGATATTGGGTCCTAAGGCAAATAACTTTTTCTCTTTAGTTGATCTTTAAGTGAGGAATAAACACCTCCCAAAATTAAAAAAACAGAGTTGAAGGGCAGCATTGCATCATCCTGACGCAAGTTCTGTCCCCTTTGTACATGCACAGTGACATCACATCCATGCCCAAGGGGGCGGAGCTTGCATGACAGCAGGACAAGGCTACAGCCATCATTTTTTACAAAAAATGAGACATTTGGACAGTAAAGAATTTAGATTTCTGTATCCCTTGACTGCCATCTAATGGTTGTCTGTGTTTTTGGAGACCCGGGTGGTAATGGGGGGGGGGGAGTTATAGGCATGGGTGTTTGATGACATACATTTATCCATCATTTACTCTGAAGTATGCATGTTATATATGCAGAAGGTCTCAAGTTTAAACTACAGTCAAAGATACAAGGTAGTAACACTGGGGATTCTGGAGAACTGTTGCCAAATAGAAGGGACCTACTTCTATATGAAAAGGGATGCAGTGGCTCAGTGGCTAAGACGCTGAGCTTCTCAATCGAAAGGTTGGCAGTTCAGCGGTTCGAATCCCTAGTACCGCGTAATGGGGTGAGCTCCCATTAATTATCCCAGCTTCTGCCAACCTAGCAGTTCGAAAGCATGTAAAAAATGCAAGTAGAAAAATAGGGACCACCTTTGGTGGGAAGGGAACAGCGTTCCGTGCACCTTTGGCTTTTAGTCATGCCGGTCACATGACCACAGAGATGTCTTCGGACAGCGCTGGCTCTTCGGCTTTGAAACAGAGATGAGCATCGCCCCCTAGAGTCAGGAATGACTAGCACTTATATGCAAGGGGAACCTTTACCTTTACTTCTATATGACTGCTATTAGATAGTGGCACATTCTTAAGTTCCTTATGATGAGGCATTGAAAGCTACAGACAAAAAGGAAGAAGATCTTACAATGCCATCTCCTGAAAGAAAGCATGGACTTTTCTTGGCCTGGAAATAAATTGCAACCCTTATTTCAGGCCATGAACCAAATTACTTTCTATGTTTATACAAAACCTGACCCGAACCACCATTTTATCCCACGGGATCTCAGGATAAAAGATGATAGGCATGTACAAAGCCTGCTTGACACCTGTTTAATGAAAAAGTAGCATCCAGAGATGGACTAATGAAGGAACGAATGAAAGTAGCAATTATAACTGTATACACCAGAGATTGGCTAAAAGATGCCTGTCAATACTAGCATGCCATTGACCCTTACCTTGGCACCTGTTACCATCAGCACACCAGGGATGAATTTCGACTGGCTTGAACTGGCTCGGGCGAACCGGTAGCGACGATTTGAATCGGTTCGCCGAACCAGTAAACCTTCCATCCCGGTTGGCACCGCTGTTGCCCGGCCACCGCTCATCCCTTCCGGCAGCTCGACCTGTCCATCCACCCCTGCCCTATAGGGTGAGACTTTTCTCCCTCCATTCACAGTGAAGCTGTTGCTCCCTTTATGTCCCCCCCCCAGTCCCCTCCCTCCTGGGGGTCAACATATCTTAAAGGGACAGGCTGCAGCAGCTCCGCTGTGAATGGAGGGAGAAAACTTCAGATTCTCTCTGCCACAGCATTCACTATGAGCCAGTGGTGGGTTTCAAAAATTTTTACTACCGGTTCTGTGGGTGTGGCTTGGTGGATGTGGCATGCTTGGTGGGCATGGTTTGGTGGGTTTAGCAGGGGAAGGATACTGTAAAATCTCCATTCCCTCCCCACTCCAGGAGAAGGTTACTGTAAAATCTCCATTCCCTCCCCACTCCAGGGGAAGGTTACTGCAAAATCCCCATTTCCTCCAGATCAGCTGGGACTAGGGAGGCAGAGAATAGTTGGGGCGGGGCCAGTCAGAATTTTTACTACTGGTTCTCCGAATTACTCAAAATTTCCGCTACCGGTTCTCCAGAACTAGTCAGAACCTGCTGAAACTCACTTCTGCTATGAGCCCTTCTTGTGTTCATACACACATTTTTTCCTACCGGGTTCTGTGGGCATGGCTTGATGGGGAGGTCGTGTGACTGAGTGGGCATGGCCATGAGTGACATTGAGTTGGCCATGTCCACTTAGTCACAAGGCCCCCCACCAAGTTATGCCCACAGAACCGGTAGGGAAAAAATTTGAATGTCACCACTGCAACACACCTGATCTGTCCCCCCCTTCAGAGACCCACAAAAACACAGCCAGTCGAGGGTTAAGAAGCACTTGGCACACTCCACAGTTCTTATCTCAAACTTGGCAGTGATATGCACATCGTCTGCCAAGGGCTTTAATAGTTCACACAAAAAGAAAATCACCTACGTAGCTTTGCCAAAATCCGTTCTTTTAGCTCCAAAGACTACTAGATTGCGTTTTTGTTCGTCACAGAAATCATGAACCACCCTCCTGTCTTATATAGGCTCTGGGTGTGGTCCAGTGACTCATTGATCCTGTGACTCCAGTCCAGTGACTCAGGTCTATTCCCTCATGCGTCTCCGCAGCTGCTGTAAGCGTTTATCTCGCCTTCTTTGGCGTGCATCCAGGAATGACGTCTCTCCCTCACTCTCATCTGAGACACCTGTTTCCCCACTACTTGGCTCTCTTTCAGCTGGCACTTGAGACGGTGCCAGAGGGGGGGGGGCTGGGAGATCTGGCTGGCTCCTCTTCTTCCTGCTCAGAGCTTCCTTCCTCCAATGGGATAGGCTCAGAGGACGGGGCCACAACAACACCCTTATTTTAAGATTTTTTTAAAAATTCTGAAAATAGCTAATAGCAATTAATGGAAGCTGGCTTGGTCCTCTTGCTCTGGCCCAGCATATATACGTTAGTCAAAGTTATGGTGAGCTACAATCCAGTGCTTGATTTAAAATATGTCGTTCTGGCAAAGGTAAGGTGAAAACATAGAGGAGATCCAAGATTGGTGAAGGTGAAATCGAATACCAAGGAGACATCTCACCAGTTTGCCTTTTGGCAATATTCCTGAAAATCCATGGGGAATCTTCTCAACGTTCCCAATGTACTAAGCATCCTCCTCGATTGCCTCCTCCTGCAGTCAGAATGGGACAATTCATGGAGGCCAACTCCCCAGGACCAAGTTGCCATGGGACAATTTGCTGCAGGACAATTCAATAATTCAGTTTAATTATTTAAAATAATTTCAAAAATAATTTTAATTTTTGTCATTCACATTTCTTTTTGTCCCTCCTTTGGCATCCTTTTTCCATTTTTACATTTTTATTACCGTATTTTTCGGAGTATAAGACACACCCTAAAAGAGGCTGAAAATTTGGGTGCATCTTATACTCTGAATGTAGCTTTTTAGAAGCTTTTTTTTCAGCCCTAACAAGGCGCTAACAAGGCGCTAACAAGGCGCTAGCGAGCGATCTTTGCCTGTTCCCTCAACTCTCCACTGTGCTTTAATGAGGTGCTAGCGAGTGAAGCGATCTCCTTGCTTTGTTCCAACTCCCAGCTGTTCTTTAGAAGCTTTTTTTCAGCCCTAACTAGGCGCTAGCCGAGTGAAGCAATCTCCCCCTGTGCTTTGCCTGCTTTTCTCATTGCTGCTTCCTCTCAGCTGTGCCTTAGAAGCTATTTTTTTAATCTCCAAGCAGGGGATAAAAAACCAGCAAACTAATGTGCTAAAGCTGACCAGACTAAGGATGCATACCTGGTAGGCAGATATTTTTCCCCTCTATTTTCCTCCCCAAAAACTAAGCTGCATCTTATACTCTGGTGCGTCTTATACTCCGAAAAATACGGTAGTTTAAAGAATAAAATACAAAAGCAAATAGTAGGACACAGTGGAAGGGAAAGGGAAAAGAGAAGTGAGGAAGAGAGGGAGAAAGAAAAATAGGTGTTGACCTCCGACTCCTTCTGTTGCAGTAGAATAAAACATTAACAATAAAGCATTAAAAAAGCCGAGGTGGCGCAGTGGTTAGAGTGCTGTACTGCAGTTACTTCAACTGACTGCCAGTTCAGCAGATCAGCAGATCAAATCTCACCAGCTCAAGGTTGACTCAGCCTTCCATCCTTCCGTGGTAGGTAAAATGAGGACCCAGATTGTTGGGGGCAATATGCTATTTAGTATACTGTTGATTGTTGTAAGCCACCCAGAGTCCTCGGAGAGTGGGCGGCATAGAAATATGATTAATAAATAAATAAATAAATAATAATAACATTGAACCTCGGCTTTTTACTTTTTCATAATAGTATAAACTAGCCATTTCTATAATGACAAATCACGGTAATCAATAAAATCCAAAATCAAGGTTTCCACCTCAACCACAAAGTCTAGAAGCGGTCTCAACGTACTTTGGGAACCTTTCTTTTATTATTCTTTCCCATAATTAATTAATTAATTAATTAATTTGTCAACAAATACAAGTAACAGTATAGCCATAGACGTGAACGCATGAAAAAAAACTGGCACAAGTAAAAGGATATAAATAAGCAAAACATAGCCATAAACATATAAAATGAGTACATATAAATGGGGACAGTAGGACAGAGACGGTAGGCAAACTGGTGCACTTATGCACGTCCCCTTAGGGATGTCTTAAGCGGTGGTGAGTTTTAAATTTTTTAATACTGGTTCTGTGGGCGTGGCATGGCTTGGTGGGCATGGCAGGGGAAGGTTCCTGCAAAATCCCCATTTCCTCCTGATCAACTGGGACTTGGGAGGCAGAGAATAGATGGGGGAGGGGCCAGTCATAATTTTTACTATCGGTTTTCCGAACTACTCAAAATTTCCGCTACCAGTTCTCCAGAACTGGTCAGAACCTGTTGAAACCCATCTCTGTTCTTAAGAAATGTGAAAGGTTCACGGTAGGCAGTTTAAAGTAAAAGGTAAGGGGGTTCGAGAGACTAACAACAGGTAGAGTGTTCCAGACATTTACTACTCTACTGCAGAAGTCAAATTTTCCTACAATCAAGATTAGAGCAAATTATTGAGTTTGAATCTATTGATAGCCCTTGTGTTATTACGGTTGTTACTTCTTCACTATTGGTATAACTTTTGTCCCGCGGTGATCTGTCCATGGCACATTGTTTTATGGTGAGTTGGCCACAATGAGTTGGCCATGTCGAGTTGGCTGTAGCAAGTTAGGCTGCGGCAAATTGTCCCAGGCAGAACATGATAACAAATTCTGAATTTTCATTTTGCAAGCAAACTTGGAAAGAAGTCAGTCTGAAAAGAAGCAAACTGGGAAGCGGACACCATCAAGCCACTGGATGACCTGCAGGCCCCTGGTCAACTTTTATTATGAGAAGTGACCTTTTGCTTATGAAGCTAAACCAGGGGTCTGCAACCTTAAACACTCAAAGAGCCATTGGGCCCATTTCCCACAGAAAAGAAAACACCGGGAGCCACAAAACCCTTCCCGTGCCTGACTATTTCTTGAGCAGCCACAAAACTAGCATATGTAGTTGAATTAAACGTTCTGTTTTCTTCTGAAACTTTTCTTGGATTTATCCATGGTTGGCCCACCAGGGATTGCAAAGCTCAATAAATTGCATGCCAGCGGGTGTTGCACATTGGCAGTTGTGACGCATATTTTGAGTGACAAGGAGCCGCAGCAGAGAGGTGAAAGAGCCACATGCGGCTCCAGAGCCACAGGTTGCTAACCCCTGAGCTAAACAATATCTTGGCTGAACTTTTGGTGAACTTTCATATTTACTTTATACCTGCCAATGTCTTTGCCTGGGGTTTAGCAATAAAAGATTCTACATTTTGACAATGAAATGTTGACTTTCTTTTCTTTGAAATCAAGTGCGAATGGCTGCTGTTGCATTAATGGAGTGTTTTGCAACTTGGCAGTCAAAGAGACCCCAGATAAAAATAATATTGTTGCAGCCAAAAAATGAAAGAGATGCACAGCAGTTCATTTCATGTGCTGGTGCTACTGATCGCATCCAAAGCAACCCCCTGATAACTGTTTCTCTTTGCTGTTCCCCCCACCCACCCACCCACCCACCCAAGGCTCATCATTTAAACATATTCTCCTTGATTTAAACGCTGTCTCACAACTGCTGGAAAATAGAGTATCTGCTACAAAGAGGCTGCACTTACAACATTGCCCGTCTCTTTAAAAATTAAGGGTACACAGCAGGCTTTCCCTTCTTTCACCTCAAAGAACATTTCCAACAGCAAAACATAAAACTCAGCTACTTCCCTCAACTGACTCGGGAGCAACTCATGAAATTAAATAATTCTCATCTGCCTTCTGGAACAGTTAATTTCAGAAAGAATCATCCTAACTAGTATTTTAGAGGAGCAAAATATTTTTCCGCCACATATCTTTCTTCAACCCTCCATTCCCAATGATTGGCCTGTCTAGCCAATCTATCCATTATCTCCGTGGTTTGTTTGTTTTTTAATTTGATTTATAGGCCGCCCTTCTCCAGAGACTCAGGGCGGCTTACAATGCATTAAGCAATAGCCTTCATACTTTTATATATTTTATACAAAGTCAGCTTATTGCCCCCACAATCTGGGTCTTCATTTTACCTACCTTAGAAAGGATGGAAGGCTGAGTCAACCTTGAGCCTGGTGAGATTTGAACTTGCAGTAATTGCAGGCAGCTGATGTTAATAACTGTTAATAACAGTGCTTTAGTCTGCTGTGCCACCAGGGCTCTTTGGTTTTCAACTGGTTTTCTAGTTCTGTGTTATTGCCAGAGTCGTTCAGTTATCTGTAATGCCAACCAAGACTTGCCTACTGATTGAAACACTAAGCTACTCTTTAAGGTGGCTTCCACAAGTATTATTTACTGTATTTTTTGGAGTATAAGACACAGCAGAGTATAAAACGCACCTTAGTTTTTGAGGAGGAAAATAAGAAAAAAGCTGATTGGTGGGTAGATCGGCCTCCCAGAATACCCCCAGTCAGCTGTTTCCAGAGGTGAATTTTAGCAACAGGTTCATTGGTTGTGAGCTCTGTGCCTTGCTTTTTTTTTTCTGCCATTGAAAGCCTCCAAAACAGAGTTTTAGAAAAAAAGGCTTTTTTTCCCTGAAGCTTCTTTCAGAGGCTTTTATTCTGAAGGACTATCTGTACTCTGTTCAATCTCCTTTCTTTGGTATTGGTATGTACCTCTTCCAATCTGTTGGTTATTGTGTCATTCTCCAGATTTGTTAACATAGTTTGGTTAGAACCTTTACTGCTTCTTCTTCTACGGAAAGGGTTCGCAACTTGGGCGTCCTCCTGGACTCGCGGCTGTCTTTAGAGGATCATACGACGGCCGTGGCCAGGGGGGCTTTTTATCAGGTCCGCCTGATTCGCCAGCTGCGACCCTTTCTAGATCGGGACTCCCTACGCACGGTCACTCATGCTCTTGTCACTTCCCGTCTGAACTACTGTAATGCTCTCTACATGGGGCTCCCCTTGGGGTGCACCCGGAGGCTCCAACTGGTGCAGAATGCGGCCACGCGGGGGATTATGGGAGCGACGGGACGCTCCCACGTGACACCTCTCCTGCGCGAGCTGCATTGGCTGCCGGTGGACTTTCGGGTGCGCTTCAAGGTGTTGGTAATCACCTTTAAAGCGCTCCATGGCTTAGGGCCAGGGTACTTACGGGACCGCCTTCTGCCGCCAATTGCCTCCCACCGGCCGGTTCGCTCCCACAGAGAAGGCCTCCTCAGGGTGCCGTCAGCCAGACAATGCCGGCTGGCGACCCCCAGGGGGAGAGCCTTCTCTGTGGCAGCACCCACCCTTTGGAATGATCTGCCTCCGGAGTTAAGAACAATCTCTGACCTCCCAACCTTTCGGCGGGCTTTAAAAACCCATCTCTTTCAGCTCGCCGGCCTAGCCTGATTCCTATAACATTTTAGCATTTTAGAGTCGTATTTTAAATATGAAGTTAGTTTTTAAATTTTATGGCCACTTGTATTATTATTTTATGAATATTTTAACTTTTGTATGTTCGTTCTTAATTGGCTGTACACCGCCCTGAGTCCGCAAGGAGAAGGGCGGTATATAAATTCAAATAAACTAAATAAACTAAAACTTTTGTTGCTTGCCATATTATTTTAGATAAAAGCCTTTCAGAGGCTTTTTTCTGAAGCTCTGTTTGGAGGCTTTTTATCTGAACCTTGGTTTCTGAGGCCTTTTTTTTTTTTTTTTTTTTTTTTGAAGCTTCTTTCAGAGGCTTCTTTCAGCCTCTGAAATCTCTGTCTATGAGGCTGGGCGGGGTTACATTCAGAATATAAGACGCACCCAGATTTTCACCCTCTTTTTTGGGGAAAAAGGTTTGTCTTATACTCCGAAAAATACAGTAGCTAAGGGAAAAGATCTGAAAGGCTTCCTCGAGTTGACTTCCATTCTGATTGATTTTCCTAACATATCCATGTTGTGTTTGTGGCAACATTGCAGGAGTAGCTTGTTAGTTGTGGTTGTTATTGTTTTGTTCATTAGCCTTGGGGTTGCCTAGCTTAGTTTTTTTAATTAACCAAGGTTGTTGCCATTACCTATGACATGCAGGTCTTGAGAATACTGCCCAATGCCTTCCCACCTGTGCCCTCTATAGTTTGAGTACATGATTCCCCACTGTTAGGTAATACTATCCAAATTGTCTTCACTGACTTCTACCCAAAGGCAGCCTCTGAGATTAGGCTTCAGTCCTCCTGACCAGAGGTGGGATTCACTCACCTTCCCTACCAGTTCACAAATGTGAGCGCGCATGTGTGCACTTCGCTCACACTCACCACCTCTGCTCATGCACACGGCATTCCATGCATGTGCAGTTGTTCACGCATTACATCCGGGCGGGGGAACGGAGCCTCCCGTAGTCGCCACTACTGGTTTGCCTGAGCCGGACATAACCGGCCGCATCCCACCACTGCTCTTGACTTGAGGTTCATCCTTAAGTTCCTGTAGTTAGTTAGTTAGTTAGTTAGTTAGTTAGTTAGTTAGTTAGTTAGTTAGTTAGTTATATGCTGCCCTTCTCCAAAGACTCAGGGCAGCTTACAATGCATTAAGCAATAGCCTTCATACTTTTGTATAATTTAGTCAGCTTATTGCCCCCACAAGTCAGCTTATTGGCCCCATAAACTGGGTCCTCATTTCACCTACCTTAGAAAGGATGGAAGGCTGAGTCAACCTTGAGCCTGGTGAGATTCGAACTTACAGTAATTGCAGACAGCTGGTGTTAATCACAATGCTTTAGTCTGCTGAGCCACCAGGCCCGGTTGTCCAGGAATCTTCCCTAGTTACAGATAGTCCTTGACTTAGGATCACAATGGAGTCCAAAACTTCCATTGCTAAGCAAGAGAGTTATTAAGTGAAATTTCCCCCATTTTATGACATGGTTGTTAAGTGAATCTGGCTTCCCGTCATAAAATATGAGCCAGTTGTCAAGCATCTAAATTTTGATCATGTGACCATGGAGCTGTTGCAACGGTCATAAGTTGGAAAAAACCAGTCATTAGTCACTTTTTCAGTGCTGCAGTAACTTCAGCCACTAAACGATCTTCAGCCACTAAATGAACTGGTGAATGCAAGTACCTATGCATTCAACTGATTAATGAATTTAATCTGTAATCTCCATCTTGATTCGACATTGCCAATTTCCATCTGAAACTGGTGGCCTTCTTTCATGACACCTTTGCTTCTTTCCCTTCTCTTCATTTTTATAAAATCTTGCTAGGGAAAGATGTCAGACTTTCAGAGCTGCTTATTCAGGGACCTTCGGGATGGTTGCAATAAATATTTATAATTATACAAGAAAAGCCAGTTTGGTGTAGTTGTTAAAGCCTCAGGCTAGAAACAAGGAGACTCCAGTCACAAGGAGTTCCAGACGCACTTTAGGCACGAAAGCAGCTTGGTGACCTTGGCCAGTCAAGAAAGAAGAAAGAAAGAAGAAAAAGGAGGAGGAGAAGAAAACAAACCACTTCTGAATACTTTGCCAAGACCTGTCCAGGCAGCCACAGAAGTAAACACTGGCATTCGTTTTTTTAAAAAATGGAAGTGGTGGCTGTTGTTAGTTGCGAAGTCGTGTCCAACCCATTGCGATCCCATGGACAATGTTCCTCCAGGCCTTCCTGTCCTCTACCATCCTCTGGAATCCATTTAAGCTCATGCTTACTGCTTCAGTGACTCCATCCAGTCACCTCGTTCTCTGCTGTCCCCTTCTTCTTTTGCCCTCCATCTTTTCCAGCATTAGGCTCTTCTCCAGTGAGTCCTTCCTTCTCATTAGGTGACCAAAATATTTGAGTTTCATCTTCAGGATCTGGCCTTTTAAAGAGCAGTCAGGGTTGATCTCCTCTAAGACTGACCGGTTTGATCACCTTGCAGTCCAAGGGACGCGCAGGAGTCTTCTCTAACCCCATAGTTCAAAGGCCTCAATTCTTTGGCGCTCAGCCTTCCTTATGGTCCAGGTTTCACAGCCATACATTGCAACTGGGAAAACCATAGCCTTGACTATACGCACTTTTGCTGGCAGGGAGGCAGCTCTGCTTTTTAGAATGCTGCCTAGGTTTGCCATGGCTTTCTTCCCCAGGAGTAAGAGTCTTTTAATTTCTTGGCTGCAGTCCCCATCTGCAGTGATCTTGGAGCCCAGGAAAATAAAATCTATCACTACCTGGAAGTGGTAGGTTTATCCAAACCCTGCCTAAGCAATATCTGTCTGCTACTAAGCACAAGACAGGATCCCTGTAAAGGAAGAAGGAAGTCAATTATATGTCTATTTTCTCAGCTGCCTTCAAATGATTGGGCTAAGCCAATGTAATTGCAGATATAATTATTGTTTTCAAATGTGCAACCTATCAAGGAAAATTAAAATTTGCACAGTTGTACTCTTTCCTTCTGCAAAAATTCACTTGAAATTTGCACAGTTCAGTTTTCTTCAGGACTCAGTCCTCTTCCCAGCAGATTCCCGTTTTTAAGAGGGGCACTGCCCAAACCTAGGGGAAAATAGAGTTGCATGAAACTGGGGGAAAAGAGAGAATTGGGATTTGGCTGACCCCACAAAAAGCTATGATCGGATTGATGTGTCTCGAGTCAAATCATAGCTATTTCAAAGTTGAGAGCCCACACAAAAATAAAATATGGCTCAAATATTTCGTATATATCATCATAACTCCTAAAAGTGTCAGGTCTCTATGTTTGGAATGAGTTCATAGATCAAGACATGCCACGTGGCATTCTTAGGTATATTAATCAGAAAAAATATATGTAGGAATAGGTGTGGAAGAGCCGTGGTGGCACAGTGGTTAGAATGCAGTACTGCAGGCTAATTTTGCCGACTGCCAGCAGTTCGATCCTGACGGGGCTCAAGATTGACTCAGCCTTCCATCCTTCCGAGGTCGGTAAAATGAGGACCCAGATTGTTGGGGGCAATATGCTGACTCTGTAAACTGCTTAGAGAGGGCTGTAAAGCACTATGAAGGGATATATGTCTCAGTGCAAAGTGCTATTGTGTCTGTTGTGTTGTGTCTGTTGTGTGATTGTTTGTCTGTGTATTCATTCCTTTGTTTCTGTTGGGGGCGGGCAATCCGTTGCCTGCCCCCTTTTTTACCCAAACTTTACCAAACTCCCGCGTCAAGAGTCCAAAAACGTCAGTCTTTTCAGCTCCAGTGACACCATCATGATGGTGTCATATTAGAATAACACACGCACACACACAAACCCATGCATACACACCAGAGGTGGGTTTCAGCAGGTTCTGATCAGTTCTGGAGAACCGGTAGCAGAAATTTTGAGTAGTTCGGAGAACCGGTAGTAAAAATTCTGACTGGCCCCACCCCCATCTATTCTCTGCCTCCAAAATCACAGCTGATTGGGAGGAAATGGGGATTTTGCAGTAACCCTCCCCTGGAGTGGGAAGGGAATGGAGATATTACAGTATCCTTCCCCTGCCACGCCCACCAAGCCATGCCACGTCCACAGAAGCGGTAGTAAAAAAATTTAAAACCCACCACTGATACACACCCACACCTGCAGAAAAGAGCATTCTCTAACCAGAGCAATCTTTTGCTTTGTCTTCCACATACAGGAATTATAGCTGTACGTGAAACAATTTACAATGATACAATGGCCCACAATCTAGTACACAACATGGATTCAAACTCTGTGTCAGCATCAATAAAGACAGCATATTTTTCAACCAAGTAAACAAGATAGACCGGACATGGATCGCCCTTTAGGGAAGACAGCTGTCATTCTGAAGATCTCATTGATAGCCTCTTCTCTCTGAAGGTCTGCCTAATTTGGAAAGAAATGATAAAAGAAAGACAAGCAAGAGCCTTCAAATTCTCTTCAAAGACTTGGCACCAGGACAGGTTAAGCCAGCACAAAGCTAACCAATCATGGTTCTGCCCACTGTGATGAAATTAATCATATACTTATTTGAGTCATAGAAGCTTCTTCAAAATGTACAGATGCAAATGATATATTAACCTGTACCATTTGTTTGGCAGCGTTATCTGGTCAGGCATAGACAGAACAAAATTTATGAGGGTATTTTCTTTTTTTCTTCCAGTTTGGAGGTCTTCTTACTCAAGGAGGATCATTTTGTCTCCTTTCCCATTGGATTTCTTTATTTACTTATTATTTATTTGTACAAAATGTATTAGCCGCCCACTTTGTCGTATGGTAACGTGTATAGTTTATAATAACATAAATACAATAGATAAATCCAAAAATAACACAAATACAACAAAATCAACCTAACTAAAAAGATGGAGGAAGGGAATACAGGATGTTAGCCCTCGACTTACGACAGTTCATTTAGCATTCATTCGAAGTAATGGCACTGAAAAAAGGGACTTTTTCACACTTACAACCATTGCAGCATGCCCATCGTCATGTGATCAAAATTCAGACCAGTGGTGGATTCATACCGGTTCGCCCCGGATCAGGCGAAACAGTAGTAGTGGCAGCAGGATGCTCCGCCCACCTGCCTGGACATTATCGTGGATGCTCTCCACATGCGCAGAAGGGCCGCGAGCAAAGCAAGCGTCCATGCATGGACTCTCACAGTTCCGACCAGTAGCGAAGGTAAGTGAAAACCACTACAGATTCAGACGCTTGGCAACAGACTCATATTTATGATGGTCGCCGTGTCCCAAGTCATGTGATCCCCTTTTGCGACCTTCTGACAAGCCAAGTCAAGGGGGAAGCCAGATTCACTTAACAACCATGTTCAGGGCCGGATTTTCCTATAGGCTAACTAGGCTTCAGCCTAGGGCCTCAAGATCAAGAGGGGCCTACATTCAAATTGTTAGCAAAATTAAAATTACACTATTCTAAAAACAGTGAACGCTAAAACACTGAACCGAAAAAAATGGGAGGTGAAAGGGCTTCATAAGTGGAATAGCCTAGGGCCTCTTTTCATCTAAATCCGGCCCTGACCATGTTACTTACTTAACAATTGCAATGATTCACTGAACAACCAACTTACTAACTTAACACCTGAGGTGAGTCACCTAACAACTGTGGCAAGAGAGGGACAAAATTGACTCAACAAATGTCTCACTTAGCATCAGAAATGTTGGGCTCATTCGAGGTCATAAGTTGAGGACTACCTGTATGATGAGAGGAGGAGAGGCGTGGATCTATTGGTAATCAATCAACCATCATGAAGCTCCTCTGTTAGCACAGCATGAATCCCCCCGTTGGCACCCCAAGTCAAATGACAGTCTTTAAGTTATCCTGAAAGGTCAGGAGGGTGGGAGCTGACCTCACTTTTTTGGGGTGAGGGGGGAGGCAAGATATTCCAAAAGGCAGTTGCAATGGCAGAGAAGGCTTTTTCCTGGACCCCACCCCAAGGGTGAAATCCTGCAGGTTCTGACAGGTTCTGGAGAACCAGTAACGGAAATTTTGCATTGTTTGGAGAACCAGCAAATACCACCTCTGGCTGGCCCCAGAGTGGGGAGGGAATGGAGATTTTGCAGTATCCTTCCCCTGCCACACCCACCAAGCCATGCCCACCAAGCCACGCCCACAGAACCGTTAGTAAAAAAAAATTGGATTTCACCGCTGTAATATCCTAACCTATGAGATCTGCAGCACGCCACTTTGATTTAATTTTTATTATTTTTTCCTCATTTGTTGAGGACGTCTATTGGCCTAAAGAGGCTGTACTTCATAGCCCACCCCTGCTCTAATTTATAGTGATGCCTTCTTTAATTAATTTAATTTAATTAGTTCAATTTATATGCCGCCTTTCTCCGAAGACTCAGCGTGGCTTAATTAATTAATTAATTAATACAGAATCCACATCTCTTCTGCAATTTCTCAACAGTTTTCCTCTCATGATAAACCTTTTTTTTTTTTATCTTATTCTCCCAGGGTTAAGAATTTTCAGAACTTACAGAATTAACATCTTCACCTTTCCACCAGTCAGCGGCTTCTTGGGACTTCATACTTCATAATCTCAAAGCAAGGGGGGCAGCTGGCAAGGATCCATGTTCATAATCTAGGAAGTAGAAAATCGTGAGTTCAAGTTCTGCCTTAGCCATGAAAAAACGGCTGGGGTGACTTTGAGCCAGTCACTCACTCTCTCTCAGCCCAACTCACCTCACAGGGTTGCTGTTGTAGGGAAAATAGGACAATGAAGACATGTTGGATATGTTTGCCGCAGTGGTGAAATTCAAATTTTTTTACTACCGGTTCTGTTGGCGTGGCTTCGTGGGCATGGTGTGGCTTGGTGGGTGTGGCTTGGTGGGCATGGCAGGGGAAGGATATTGCAAAATCCCCATTCCCTCCCCACTTCAGAGGGAAGGATACTGTAAAATCTCCATTCCCATCTCATTCTGGGGCCAGTGAGAGATGGTATTTGCCGGTTCTCTGAACTGCTCAAAATTTCCACTACCAGTTCTCCAGAACCTGTCAGAACCTGCTGGATTTCACCCCTAGTTTGCTACCTTGAGTTATTTGTAAAAATAATAAAGGTGGGAAATAGATAGATAGATAGATAGATAGATAGATAGATAGATAGATAGATAGATAGATAGATAGATAGATAGATATAGATAATCCATGTTTACCAGGGACACCGTGATATTATCAGCCATTTCATCTCCTCCTCAGTAGATGGAACATGGAACTTTTTCCAGTTGCTCTCTTCATTATATCAACATTGCCAACTGCTCTTTGTGCATGACATTTTACTAAGAATAGCCTCCAAAAATTACAGGAAGTCCTCAATTTATGACCATAATTAGCCCAGAATTTCTGTGGTAAGTCATGACAGTCGTAAATTGAGAAATCCATACAATTGACCCAATTTTATGATATTTTTAATGGTGGTTATTAAGTGAACACCACAGTCGTTAAGCAAATCGGTGTATTCGTATGACCATTTTTTGCCAGAAATTGTCCTTTTCAACTATATTCCTCTTTCATTTCTACCCATTTGAGAGCGTTTTAAGAGCCAGATATTCAGTGTAACCGCAGTTTTTCCCAAGGAACACCACATGTTACAATCCTAACGTTCTTCCCTAGATCTTTTCACTTTCGAAGACTCGAAATGTATATAAATTTGGAAACGTAAATCTGTTGCACATTAAAATATATGATCTTTCCCAGTTCTCCATCCATTAAACCACTCTGACTTCCTCTCTGAGCCAATTACACACCATCGGAACCTGTCTGTGAGCCATTTTAGTCCCACCAAGAGAAATAATAGTTTTTACAAATTCTCCGTCACTTTGATATTTTATTCCCATATCCTCTTCCTTTTGAGATCCCAACCAAATTATGTACATAAATTAAGCACAGCTGTGCAAGTGAGGAGTGTGTAGGGAATGTTGGAGGCGGCCTGGTGCACAATTTAACAGACAAGGGAAATATGGCTGCGTCAGCTTGGATGAAAACCAAAAGGCTGAGTTTACCAAGCACATTTAAACCATAGTTTGTTTCATTGTGCCTGTTTAATCAGCCACTATTGCTTGAATCCATAAAATATACTTCTGTTATAAGAAAAGAAGGGTGTCACAGGGCATCATCTTGTTGCAATGCAACTTCTGCCCAGTGGTGAAATTCAAATCTTTTTACTACCAGTTCTGTGAGTGTGGCTTTGTGGGCATGGTGTGGCTTGGTGGGCGTGGCTTTGTGGGCATGGTGTGGCTTGGTGGGCGTGGCTTGGTGGGTATGGCAGGGGAAGGATACTGCAAAATCTCCATTCCCACCCCTCTCTGGGGCCTGCCAGAGGTGGTATTTGCCGGTTCTCCTTACTACTCAAAATTTCCGCTCTCCAGAACCTGTTAGAATCTGCTGGATTTCACCCCAGAGTTAAGAACAAAGCAAACAAAATGTATTAGAACATTCCAGGTTTCATTGAGTCTAATCTTTGACTTGGTTGCGATAGCTATTATTTTTGGGGGCCAAGAAAACCGAGGGGGAAAAGCCAAGCCACATGTAAAAAGCACAGCCAGAATGTTGTTTTCCTTGGCCTTCTGCAGTTTGGAGGACTTTCATTTTTTTTTCAAACAATTAAAGCCTATTTTAAGCCATCAACTATGCTTTTCATTTCATTTGCTCCCTGTCATGATATGTCAGGAAAGGGTTTTCAGCAGTTGCTCTGAAAAGACTCCAAGATGTTCAAGAGCATCAAGTTTTAGGCAGAGGTTTGTCCTCCAAGCTTGCTGCTTGGCTCCTGGATATTTCATTACCAAATCTGAAGATGTTACCTAGTTTGGTAACAAAACATCTAGAAGCCAAGCAACAAGCTCGGAGGACAAACTTGAACAACGAATATTCTCTACAATTTCTAGCATCAAGTTTCCCTGTTACAGGCAATCCTCAACTTCAGCGGTGGGTTTCAAATTATGTTACTACCGGCTCATCACGCATGCACATGGTTCATGCACATGCCTGCCTTTCACACATGCACCCAGCTTTCCGCACACGTGCCTCAAAACATGCCTAAATAGGATGGCATAGAGCTGGGTTGGGCCTGCGATTCCCCTGCTATCAGTTCAGTTGAACCAATCCGAACCGGCTGAATACCATCTCTGCTCAACTTACTGCAGTTTACTTAGTGATCGTTTGAAGTTACAAAGGCACTGGGGAAAAGATGAGGGTTTTCATAGTTATGACTGTTGCAGCATCCCCACGGTCACATAATCAAAATTTAGACGCTTGGCAGCTGACTCAAATTTATGATGCTTGCAGTATCCTGGGGTCATGCAATCACCTTTGGCAGCTCCCATTGACAAACAAAATCAATTTAACATGCATTTAACAAACCATGTTATTAATTTAAAAACTGCAGTGATTCACTTAACTGTGGTAAGAAAGGTCATAAAATGGGACAAAAATCACTGTCTCACTTAGGAACAAAAAAAATGGGTTCTCAAATGTGGTCATAAGTCAAGGGCTACCATATTTAGTTTGCTCTCTCCTGTCCTAGAAGTTGTCTCTCCCAAGAGATTGAGATCTCCTGGTGAGCTTCCATGTTCTTAAGAACTTCCTTCTCAGTTTGCTTCTGAACGTCTGAAGACCATTAGAAGATAGTTAAAAACAATAGATTTATATTCAGGATACAGATGAAAAGATTCAGGTTTTGCACCAGTCCCCAAAGCTTTAATAAATTGTTAATAAATTCTACAGAGGAATTATTGAGTCTGTCATCTGCACCTCTATAACTGTCTGGTTTGGTTCTGCAACCCAACAAGACAGACACAGACTTCAGAGGATAATTAGAACTGCAGAAAAAACAATGGCTACCAACCTGCCTTCCATTGAGGACCTATATACTGCACAAGTGAAAAAGAAAGCTGTGAAAATATTTACAGACCCCTCACATCCTGGACATAAACTGTTTCAACTCCTACCCTCAAAATGACTCTATAGAGCACTGCACACCAGAACAACTAGACACAAGGACAGTTTTTCCCTAAATGCCATCATGCTGCTAAACAAATAATTCACTATTCACTAAGGCTGCACTACTAATAATCTTCTCATTGTTCCTATGACGCATCCCCTCCCATTTATGACTGTATGACTATAACTTTGTTGCTTCCATACTTATGATTTATATTGTTTCCTAGTATGATTCGATTGCTTATTTGTACTCTATGACTATCATTAAGTGTTGTACCTTATGATTCTTGACAAATGTATTTTGTCTTTTTATGTACACCGAGAGCATATGCACCAAAGACAAATTTCTTGTGTGTCCAATCACGCTTGGCCAATAAAGAATTCTATCTATCTATCTATCTATCTATCTATCTATCTATCTATCTATCTATCTATCTATCTATCTTAATAATCTAAGGTCATAAACTGGTAGAAGCTCTTCCAGATGAAATTTGGCAATTCATCAATCCAAATTCAAGGTTCAGAGAAGTGGCGTCCATGAAGATGGAAGAGTCAACAGCATCAAAATGCTGGATACAATTGAAAGATGGAAGCCCTGCCTGTTTTTACGTCCATTGCTTGCAACACATATGGGGACAAGATTTCAACCACTCTAGTCACAGTCACCATTTTGATGCAGTTTTTTTTTAATTTGATTTATATGCCACTCTTCTCCGGAGACTCAGGGTGGCTTACAATGCATTAAGCAATAGCCTTCATACTTTTGTATATTTATACAAAGTCAGCTTATTGCCCCCACAAATTGGGTCCTCAATTTACCTACCTTAGAAAGGATGGAAGGATGAGTCAGCCTTGAGCCTGATGAGATTCAAATTTACAGTAATTGCAGACAGCTGGTGTTAATCAAAATGCTTTAGTCTGCTGAGCCACCAGGTCCTCCCAGTTGAGACTAGTTGACACTCCCACATGTGAACATCTCTGATTTAAAGTTTGGAACACAAAATACTTGCTAGGTTCAAATTTAATCTTGGAGGAGAGGGCTTATCTGTATTCATTACAGAAATCTGGTTAAAACAGAGGAGACAATACTTCTCTCCTGGTTTTGAGTGTGGCCTGAGATACAATTCCCAATTAGGGACAGGTGTGTGGATGACATCACCTTGGAGTCTCTGATGAGCTTCAGGGGCAAATATAACCAGATGTGAGACCCTGTTTGCAAAATGGGGCCATAAATATCAATTGAGACTGTTAGTTTACCTAACTCCCTGCAGTGTAGCAGCTTCTCTGCTTGAGTCCCTCAAGGCTTGTGGAATTTCCAAGATAGATGATAGTGTGGGACTTTAACCTGCTTTTTCTGGGCCCAGAGTCAGAGAGGTTCCTGATCTGGGAGTTCATGGTTACCATAACAACCATGGACCTAGTCCAGTTTATTGAAGGCCCAAATCCCAGCAGAGGATGCTACATCTGTTTTTTTTTTCTCTTGGAGCAGTGGTGATATGTTCTGGGATTGGGAGGATGTTAACATAGATCTTTTGTCATGGATAAATCACTTCCTCCTCACTCTGGAATTCCATCACCTCTGGCTGCAAAGAGTAAGGATCCATTTGATTAGACAACCCAGGAAACTGAGACAACCCAGGAAACTAAGTAGGTCTTTCCCAAGGTTCTGGTCACAGTTTGGCCAAGGCCTTAGCCAGGGGTGAAATCCAGCAGGTTCTAACAGGTTCTGGAGAACTGGTAGTGGAAATTTTGACTAGTTCGGAGAACCACAAATGCCACCTCTGGCTGGCCTCAAAGTAGGGTAGGAATGGAGATTTTGCAATATCCTTCCCCTGCCATGCGTACCAAGCCACGTCCACAGAACCGGTAAGAAAATTTTTTTGAATTTCATCCCTGACTTTAGGGCATGGGGTATGTGTCAAACTCTTGTCATCATGGCATCATCACGTTTCCCCTTTGCTAAACTGGGCGTGGTCAGCACATGATGCATCCGGCCCATGGTCCGCAAGTTTGACACCCCTACCTTCGGGATTAAAATGGGCATGAAACAAGGACCTTGGATCAGATTGCAGCTATGGAGACTCTGTGAATGTGGATCCTGTGGAAGAATTCCTGGTTTACAAAAAAATTTGATGAAACAACGAAAGAGACACCTTGAGTGCTGCTGAAGGAAGATAGAGTGAATCTGATCAGACATAGTGAAAGCCTCTATTAAGTCCTATTTATGGCAATATGAGCACCAAGTGGACTTCTCTGCTCTTAGTGGTTCTGCAGAAAACTTGCCAGTGACCCTGTTTTAAGTGAACAGATCCCTTCTTGGCAAGAAGGGCCTTGGGAGCTGCTATTCTAGGCATCTGTCAAAGTTGTTCAGATTCATTCTGAGTTTGAATCTGGCTGGGCAAGTCCTATGGAAGTGACCAGAGCATGATATTGCTTGGTTATCTGGGAAGAGTTTCAGCCCAGTTCCAGAACAAAGGTGCAAAACTCACAAGGTCAAAGACCAGAAGTACTGAGAAAGTGGACAGGTGTTTGACGCTGTGAGTTCTGCATCTATATTCTGGATCCATGCCACTCCTGGCTGATCAATATCTCCCAAGAAAGGGTGTGTGGTTGGATTTAGTAATCCCTTTTTTGTGGGAAACAATCGTTTCACCTGCCTTGATGGTGGCAGTGGTCAACCCCTCTTGCATTTGCTTGAGCAGCATAGCTGTGACTTCAGGAGCAATATCAAGAATAGTGAGGACTAATTCTGCCTCACTGAAGTCCAGAACTTTAACTTTCTGGTCCAACTTTCCTTTCTGATCCAAAGATTATTGTTGGGGGGGGGGGGTGAGCATATCATAGAGATTTTCTGCATCTCTACACTTACAATCCAGATCCCGGCTCTTGTAATATTGAAGGTTTGAAATCATTATCTGGCCTGCTCAAATACAAATGGCCACTAGAGGGCAACAAATTAATAGGCTTTTCTAGACCTCTTGGCTACCATCTAGTGGTCATGTGGATCTTTGCAGCCTAGACAGTGGTGGGATTCAACTGGTGTAACAACTGGTTTGCTGAGCGCGCATGCGGTACATTCAAAAACAGCTCTAAAATTTACATTCTACTGCAGCCCTGCTGAGTAAAACAGCTGAGGCGCAGCAATCCACTCTGCCGCGCCTATCAGCTGGGCTTCAAACAAAGGAAATGTAAGCCAGTATAGCGCAGGGGCAGGCGGGCAAGCCCACCTGATGGTCGGAGCGAACCGGTTCACTCTCTGATCTTTGGAGCTACTGGTTCACCCGAACCAGTCTGAATAAGCTGAATCCCACCCCTGAGCCTAGATATAATAGCCCTAAGATCAGGGGTGAAATGCTCCCGATTCAGACCGGATCGCTTGATCCGGTAGCAATGATGGCGGGCA
The DNA here is from genome assembly GCA_030761175.1 of Masticophis lateralis. Taxonomy (NCBI): domain Eukaryota; kingdom Metazoa; phylum Chordata; class Lepidosauria; order Squamata; family Colubridae; genus Masticophis; species Masticophis lateralis. Next base: position 12,394,877 of record JAUDYJ010000006.1, on the reverse strand, counting down.
GTTCGGAGACCCGGTAGCAAAAATCCCTGCCCCGCCACATGCCCAGCTGAGCTGTGTGATCATCAGGGGCTTTTTTTTTTTACTTTTAAAAGCATTTTTTCTACAACCTCTTCGGCAGAAAAAATGCTTTGAAAAGTTAAAAAAAAGCCTCTGACAACCGCGTGGCTCAGCTGGGATCGTCAGAGGCTTTTAAAAGCATTTTTTTCTGCAACCTCTTAAGGTTGTGGAAAAAATACTTTGAAAAGTAAAAAAAAAAGTTGGCCATGCCCACCCAGTCACATTACACTCCCCCCACCAAGCCACGCCCACAGAACCGGAAAATAACAAATTTTACATTTCACCGGTGCCTAAGATTGAGTGATGTTCTGGTGGCCAGTTCTTTGAGACCATTTATTCCTGCTGCATTTCCTTTGATGAGTTCTTAGGAACAAAATCTATGCTCTCCAATTTAAAAACAAACACTTTCAGTGGCACTTATTACTGAGTTGTCATAGCAAGCATTAAGTTCCCACAGTAGCAACTCTAAATCCTGCCTTTAATAATAGAAACATAGCGTCTTAATCCAGGAGCAGCTTTTTCAGCAAAATCAGAAAATCTCATGCCAATTTTTGGGATTTTATGTAGCTGTTTATGAAGATCTCTAAATAAGTAGACATTTGAAAAAAAAAATCTGTGTCTGGAAATACTAAATTCATCTATCAAAACCAAATTAAAGCAGACATATGCGTAATAATCCATAGTAGGATTTTCTTTGCCTTTGCTATTTATATATGTATGAAGGTTTCTTTTCACAGATCTGGGCTTTCAAGAGGCACAGAAAACAATATATTGTTTCACTGTTTGGTCCAAATTGCTATGAATCTTGGGGAAAAATACTTCTAACCTTTCCCCCATAAATAAATATACACATATACACATTCCACACAGCCATAAATGAGTCTTCAGGACTTCTTCAGCGTCAGAGCCATAAATAGTTGATTATAGGAAGTTGCTTCTGCTCGTTTGCTATACTGGAAGCTGATTCTCAAAGCCAAAGGTTGTAACACCTCACATATTTCCTGAGACTTGCTATCCATTTAGGCTGCCCCCCCCCCAAATGAATAAAGCCAAGCCATTAGCTGACAGCTGGAAGCCAGCAGAGGAAAATTCAGGACACAGATTGCTGCAATATTCACTTTCCTTTCCTTAATGACAACCCTTGGTGCCTCCTCTGCCTTTGAAAGGCAGCGGGGAGTACAAACTCCATTCATTGATGGAGCAGGAGAGAAAGAAGTGCGGGAATGAGACAAAGCAGAACGTAGGGTTTCGTTCCTAAGAAACCAATTGTTTTAGTCACTTGCAATTCTGTACTATAGAAATAAACCCCATTGACTTCAGTGGGTGTTCAAGGGTGTAAGGTCAAGGTAAAGATTCCCCTCGCACATATGTGCTAGTCATTCCTGACTCTAGGGGGCGGTGCTCATTTCCGTTTCAAAGTCAAAGAGACAGCGCTGTCCGAAGATGTCTCTGTGGTCATGTGGCCGGCATGACTAAACGTCAAAGGCGCACGGAACGCTGTCACCTTCCCACCAAAGGCGGTCCCTATTTTTCTTGCATTTTTAACATGCTTTTGAACTGCTAGGTTGGCAGAAGCTGGGACAAGAACGGGAGCTCACCCCATTACGCGGCACTAGGGATTTGAACCTCTGAACTGCCGACCTTTCGATCGACAAGCTCAGCATCTTAGCCACTGAGTGACCACGTCCCTATAAAGGTCTAGTTGCTGGGAAACGAGTTTCAACAACATGTCAAGGATGCTCACCAAAGAAAATAACTGCCCCAATGACATATTTTTAAATGCGTTGTGTAGGTCCGTGCACATTCATTTGGATGACTTTAGATGACATGCCTTTTGCACAGAACTCCTTTCATCTCCTTTCATCTTTGTCCCTCTTTATTGTCACTCAGTGCCTGACCTTTAAGCCAATCAGAAAGTGGTTTATCCTGAGGTTCTTCGTATCTTGGCTGTTGAGCACAACAGAAGCAAAAGCATGCAGGCCACTCGAACAAAGGAAGAATGTTATCCTAGTAATTTGCTACACTTCTGTGAACACCAACCAAATCAGCAGGAGAATAAAAACAACCAAGATTGATAACGCTTTTTGCTTGACTGAGCATTTGGAACTGACGATGAGGAGCAGCTTCTATAGTTGAATATTACCCCACGGCGGAAATACACAAGAGATACATTTCCCTGTGTTGATATACCAGAAATCCAATCAAGCGATAAATACACAATGAGGTAGGACTTACTAAGTTCCCCTTTTTTATACTAATGGTGTTTCTTTCTCATTTATTTTATTCCATTCAATTCATGATAGCCACCCACTCCAGCAGACTTGGGGTACCTTATAAAATCTAATACTGAATTAATTCAATTAAAAGTATAGACAACTCCGCTGCCCCCACCAGATTTTAAAGTCATTAAAAAAAATATCACAACAGCCCTTCGCCCCAAATAGATAAACTCCAGTCCTGGAATCAAAGCCAGGTTTTAAGAGTTTTTTTGAACCTCAAGAAAAAGGGTGCCATCCAGGGATGAAATGCTCCCTGTTTGGACCGGATCACCCAATCCGGTAGCAATGAAGGTGGGTGATTCGGAGGACCAGTAGCAAAAATCCCTGCCCACACCCCCCACCCCCAGGCCCAGCTGAGCCGCACAATCATCAGAGGCTCTTTTTTTTATTTTTAAAAGCATTTTTTCTACAACCTCTTTGGCAGAAAAAATGCTTTTAAAAGTAAAAAAAAAAAAAGCTTCTGATGATAATGCGGCTCAGCTGGGATCGTCAGAGGCTTTTAAAAGCATTTTTTCTACAGAAGTTGTAAAAAAAATGCTTTTAAGAGCCTCTGACGTTCCCAGCTGAGTTGCCTGATTGGCAGAGGCTTTTAAAAGAAAAAAAAGCCTCTGCCGATCAGGCAACTCAGCTGGGATCGTCAGAGGCTTTTAAAAGCATTTTTTTACAACCTCTTCGCCAAAGAGGTTGTAGAAAAAATGGTTTTAAAAGTAAAAAAAAGAAAAAGTTGGTCATGCCCACCCAGTCACATTACCACCACCACCACCCCACCAAGCCACGCCCACAGAACCCGTAGTAACAAATTTTAGATTTCACCACTGGTGCCATCTGTAGCTCTGGGGGAAAGGGATGCTAATAATTCCAGTTAATAATTTACCCCCTTTATTTAGGTGATATACTGTATACATACTGTACTGTAGACATGGACATGCACACACGTTCAAAAATGACATGTGATTAATCTGGATTTAGCTATAGTGGTTAAGTCAGCAGTCTAGAAACTGGGAGACTATACGTTTTAATCCCACCTTAGACATGAAGCCCGCTGGGTGATTTTGGGCCAGTCCCTTTTTCTCAGCCCTAGGAAGGAGGCAATGGCAAAATATTTCCAAAATCTTGCTGGTCATCAACGTAGCTGGACTTTGTTTTTTCAAGCATTCATGCTCGCACGGAATGAAGTTGCCTCTGCTTTAAGGGACCTTTAAAATGAACCTGACTGTTTAAGAGCCAATGCCCCACTCACTCAGCATTGCAAAAGGTTTCTGGGCACCTTAGCACATGGATCAAAGCCTCTTCCTGGTGCCCGGACCAATTGGAGTGACTCAAAGGCCCCAGGGAGGTAAATCTGGTATTGCTGTTGCTAAATGGGACAAATAGCAGTTTTGAGCAGCAAGCGTTTACCAAGGCTAATAGCTGCTTCACTCAGGCTCCCTCTCCATTTATTTCTCCCCAAGATGATGTTCTCAAGAAGCTCTAGCCTTCACAGACCAACAGAATCCAAGGCTTTCACCAGAATGACAAAAACACCATTGCACAGTTGTAGTGGAAGGTCTATCACATCTATACTGTGTCATGGCACACATACAGAAAGGTGTTTTGATTTGTTTTTTAGAATAGAAGAGAATTCTTTATTGGCCAAGTGTGATTGGACACACAAGGAAATTGTCTTTGGTGTATATGTTCTCAGTGTACATAAAAAGGCAAGATACATTTGTCAAGAATCATAAGGTACAACACTTAATGATAGTCATAGGGTTAGGGTTAGGGACAAAATATAGTGCTCAGAAAAATAAAGGGAACACAAGCAGAAGACATCCGCGATCTGAATGAATGAAATAGCCTTATTAAATATGTTGTTCGTTACAAACAGTAGTTTTGTGTTCCCTTTAGTAGTTTAAGCAGTGTATAAACTACTGTATGTAAAGAACAACATATTTAATAAGGCTATTTCATTCATTCAGATCTCGGATGTCTTCTGCTTGTGTTCCCTTTATTTTTTTGAGCAGTGTATATACTGTGTCATGGTACACATACAGAAAGGTTAGAGCTTGTATCATTAACTACCCTAACTTGACCCTCTGTGGATGTCCTTAACTTGTAATAAAGGATCTTTCATAGACTCCGGTCTCTGTGATTTTCCTCAACGTTCCCAGAAATAGCAGTAAACCCACAACAGAGAGAAATTCAAAACCATCCCTTCAGCATTGCTTAAATTAGCACCATCCAGGTGTGTTTCAACAGAATTCCTTGGTATCTGAGCCAACTAGTAAGAGCTGCTATGTAGAATGGACAGGCAAAAGAATAACATAGCACATCCACAAATGCCAGTTAGCAGTTGGAAGACATGACAAAGACTCCTTAATCTTACAATGCATAGACAAGACAGCCACAATTTCAACTGAGACATTATTAGCATTTTAGACCAAGGCAAATAAAAAAAACTTTAGGGTATTCCTTGAAGCTTGGCATTCAGACAAACCAGCTATCAATAGATATATACAGATAAACCCCATTTACATAGAATTCAAAAGAGACAATAAAATACCCTGGAAGGAAACAAAAAGATTAGAACACATCCCCTCCAGCTGCCAATATTCAGATAAGCAGGGATTAATACCAGACAATCAGTCAACAAACAATATGTTGATAAAAGCAACTACCAGAAAGGAAACCAAACCCCTACCAACACTGGCAGAGTAACTTATTGTTTCTAAACAGGCAGCAAACCCCACACTTACTCTCATTGGTGAAGTTACCAAGTTGGGTAAACAAACAACCAAGCTCAGAGAGCACCAACAACTTGCAATTAAAGGGTGCTAAATTGGGGAAAGCTGCACTGCTTGATAGCTAAACCTTGGCTAATTTTTTAACTTCCCTAGATTAATGCATCTTGGAAACAATTTGGCAAATTGCATAACACATTCAAAGCACTAGCCAAAGTTTATTGATGGCAGTTCCAGATCCCATATGTGCTCTCAAACCTGTTCATAAATCTGGAACCCAAGCTGGAAATAACTTTTCTTTTGCCAAATGGAGACAAAGCAGAAGCAAAGATAGATTCTTTAAGCCAAATCACTTTGCACGTAAGTGTCTCCATTTGACAGTTTACTGTTCACATAATGGAAGATAAGTCCCTATTAATTCAAGCTACAAATTGTTAACCAGGACAGTGCAATTTGCAGGACTCAGTTAATTTCAACTACCTACTTCTGAAAAGAGTCCCATAAAAATATGCTCCACTATGGAATAATTGCAACATAGGTTCCCTTGACAGTGCACCTCTCTAACCAAAACCCCCTAAGTATATTCTACTTTCATTTGGAGAGAAAATTGACATTAAACATCCTTTGTATTAGGCAGAAAATTGTTCTTCTTTTTTTTCTTTTTTGTGCAATTTGTAAACCATAGTTAATTGAAGAAAATGGGTGTGTGTTTAAAACAAATCATAAACTTGGTTTAAGAATAAGATACAAGACTTGTTTTATATGTATGGAATATAAAATCCAAGCTAGAGGAATCTGGTGATTGTGGACTTACTTTTAATGGAAATCATTTGATTTTATAGAAGTAGCTTATAATCAGTGCTGTATTTCTCTAAAGAGCCTTTGGGAATAAGGTAGTCATAATACATCTAATAATAATAGGTTGACAAAAATGCCAAATTCAGTCTAAACATTTGGCTGACTGTGCAACCAACTATAATAATAATATAGTAATTGACAAAAGAAAGCAAAGGTAGTACAAATAGTGATAGGCACCTTGGGTGCAATCCCAAAACATCTGCAGCATCACTTGAACACCATCAGCATTTTCAAAATCATCATCTGTCAATTGCAAAAGGCAGCTTTAATTAGTATAGCTTACATCCTAGGACAAAACCTTTGATGTCCTTAAACAACAATATCTGCCTATCCAAACTCCTTGGGAAGGACTCAATTAAATGGAAAAAGATGCCAAATCCAATCTAAACTTCTGGCTGACTGTGCAACAAATCATAATAATGTAATAGCACCACTTAAACCCCCATTGGCATTAACAAAATCATTATCAGTTAATTGCAAAAGGTAGCTTCATTTGCAACAAAACATAGAACATAGAATAATAATGTTGGAAGGGACCTTAGAAGCCTTCTAGTCCAGTCCCTTGCTCGAACAGGAGATCCTATACCATTTCAGACAAATGGCTGTCCAGTCTCATTTTGAAAGCCTCCTGTGATGGAGCACCCACTACTTCTAAAGGCAAGCTACTCTATTAGTTTACTGCTCTTACCATTAGGAATTTTCTCCTTAGTTCTAGGTTGTTTCTCTCCTTGATTAGTTTCCATCCATTGTTTCTTGCCTTGCCTTCTGGAGCTTTGGAAAATAGTTTGACCCCCTCATCTTTGTGGGAGTCCCTCAAGTATTGGAACATTGCTATCATGTCTCCCCTAGTCCTTCTTTTCACTAGACTAGGCATAACCAATTCCTGTAACCGTTCTTTGGATGTTTTAACCTTCAGCTCCCTAATTATTCTGTTTGCTCTTCTTTGCATTCTTTCCAGAGTCTCAACATCTTTTTTATATTGTGGTAGCCAGAACTGGATGCGGTATTCCAAGTGTGGTCTTACTCAGTAGTGGGTTTCAAATCCCGTTGCTACCAGTTCGCTCGTGGGCGCGTGTGCACTTGTGGGTGTGCACAATGCTTCAGCTTCTGCACATGCACAGAGATGTCTGGGCAGGCGGGCGGAGCCTCCAGCCACCACCACTACCGGTTCGCCTGATTCGAGGCAAACCGGTAGCAACCCACCACTGATCTTATTAAGACTTTGTAAAGTGGTACTTGAACTTCACGTGATCTTGATTCTATCAAGGTTACTTTTATTAAACATTTGCATATCCCAGAACCTTGGGAAGAACCCAATATAAAGATAAAATTACAATCCAGTCTAAACATCTGGATGATTATGGGCGAATCATAATAAAGCAAGTATCACCCATCTGTCCAATTTCTAGGATGTGCTGATGTACCTGATGATTCTATAATATACCATCTTGACTTCACAACAATTTTCATTCTAAACATCTGTATATTTAAAGGTACAGAACTTTTCAGAGCCCTTGAAAACAATACTGTGGATAATTCTTATGAAAGAGAGTGGTGGGTTGCCTATAGAACCGGTAGTAAAACCGGCGGGAGGCTCCGCCCGTTGACCCTGATGTCATGGAAATGCTTCTACGCTTGCGCAGAAGAGGGTGCATTCTTGCGCAGAAGAGCGCACACGCGCGGCCCCATTGCAAACCAGTAGTAAAGGTAAGTAGAACCCACCCCTTCCAATTGTAAACTTTTTATGTACAGGTAGACCTTGATTTATAATCATTTGTTTAGGAAATGGTCTGAAGTTACAACAACCTTGAAAAAAAGGGTTTATGACTTCTCCTGGCACTTACAAGTGTCACTGCATCGCCACAGTCATGTAATCAAAATTTAGGCTTTTGGCGTCCAGTGTTTTTAATTTAATAAAAAACTTTTTTAAAAAATGTAGGCTTTTGGCAACTGCATGTATTTATGATGCTTGCGTCATGAGACTGCCGTTTACAACTTTCCCAGCCAGCTATTGACAAATAAAGTCAATGGGGGGGAAGCCAAATTTGTTTAATTATCACATGAGAATTATAATAATTTGCTTAAGAACCATGGCAAAAGTCATAACATTGGGTGTGACTCATTTAACAGCTTCCTTGCTTAGCAATGGAAGTTCCGGTCCAACTATGATCATAAGTCAAGGTTCCAAGAACCAAGAATGACACAAGGAGTTACTTCTGAGTAGTTTTTTTATTGTTGTCTACCTACAGACAGATTCTTGCCAGACTAAAGCAACTATATGCATAACCACAGATGTACTCTGTGAACTGCTAGGAAGGGGCCATCTTAGCTGCCTTCCTGCTTACCAGACATTCCAAGCTCCCCTACTCTTTGCCCTCTCAGAGGCAGCTTTCCCTCCTGGGAGTCCATTTCATCACAGAACTAGAAGCAGCAGCATAGAGATGGAAATAGAAGACCAGGTGTTCCCATCTCTGTTATGCATTATGAAAGAAACAATTTGGTGGGATGGGGATGATGCATCCAATGCTGAAGTCCCTGGGACCTACATGGCCTCCGAAAACCTGGATGTACAAGATGGCGATCAGATTGTAATGTTTAATGCCATGAATGGTGAGAGCTTTCATGACTATATGAAACCATATAAATTGTATTAAATTGATGTGAATGTTTAAATATACATATATGAAGTTACATACAATAAATATACATATATGAAGTTACATACATGAAGGGGTGCAGTGGCTAAGATGCTGAGCTTGTCGATTGAAAGGTTGACAGTTCAGCAGTTCAAATCCCTAGTGCCGCTTAACAGGGTGAGCTCCTGTTCTTGTCCCAGCTTCTGTCAACCTAGCAGTTCAAAAGCACGTTAAAAATGCAAGTAGAAAAATAGGGACCATCTTTGGTGGGAAGGAAACAGCATTCCGTGCACCTTTGGCATTTTTTGTCATGCCGGCCATATGACTACGGAGACGTCTTTGGACAGCGCTGGCTCTTCGGCTTTGAAATGGAGGTGAGCACAGCCCCCTAGAATCGGGAACGACTTGCACATATGTGCGAGGTGAACCTTTACCTTTACATGAAGTTAAATTTTGCATTTAGCCCACCCGCTTCTATTACATCCCTCTTCTGATGTTGCTAAGAGCCCAAGCAAGTCAGGCAGACTTGCTTCCTTTGAAATCCAGAGACTTCAGCATGAGAGCAATGAGTTGCAGCTGTTCCGTTCATAGGGCTAAATGCTTGCTGAATTTAAAAACAAAACATCTGGTTTAGGCATGCATATTCATCATTTGCAGAAAGAGCTTACTCAGCTATCACAGAATGACCACCAGAAATAGAAATGTAATATGGCCACCAACACCATATTTCTCACGTGGGACACCCCAGTTCATAAATGCAGATGTTCACAGTCTAGCATCAAGAGCGATCAAATGATTTTAAAAAGTGAGTTCCACTGGGGGAGCTGCTGCAGTCAAAGCAATAGGCAGCTTTCTGCCCCGAATAAATGGAGAGCTACAATATTTAGCTTGAAGGCATGGTAGGAAATTAATTAGTGACCAGGCCTTTCTAAATTTACTCTAATTTGGGAGATGGCTGCAATATGTTGCATAGGGTTGCCAGGTCTGCTTCCAAAAAATAGCGGCAAACGGGGGTGGTGATGGTGGTGGTTAAGTATAAAAAAATAAAAATAAAATTATAATATATTTTTATTTTAATCTCATCATTAATTTTTTCGGAGAATCGAGTTCAATGGATATTCGATCTTTGTCTCATTCTGACTTATGAAAAAAAAGACAAAACACGATTCTCCTTATTCTCTTAGACTGTACAGCTTTAGATTACGTACCATTTCATCATAAAGCTTTTGAATAAAAAAAATGTTCACTATTTTGTGAAAAAAGATAGTGAACATAATGTGAAAAAAGCAGACTGTCCGCTCAAATAGTGGATACCTGGCAAGGGTAATGTTGCAGCATGTTGCAATATATTGTATGGAATAAGGGAAAGACATGTTAGTCAAAGTGTTAGTGTTATTTCAACAACCTTATACGTGATTATGCAATGCATTCAATATATGAACTAGCCTGATCACATGATACGGAGCTCATAAAATGTGAAAATATCTACAGACTCCTCATATCCCGGACATAAATTGTTTCAAGTTCTACCCTCAAAACGACGCTATAGGGCACTGCACACCAGAACAACTAGACACAAGGACAGTTTTTTCCCGAAGGCCATCACTCTGCTTAACAATTAATTCCCACAACACTGTCAAATGATTTACTAAGTCTATATTACTACTATTATTCTCTTCCTTACTAGTATCTGTCTCTTCCCACTTATTACTACAACCATGTTGCTTGTATCTTTCAATTTATATTATTTTTATTTGTTTCCTAGTACGATTTGAAAGCTTATTAGTAACCCTGACTATCACTAAGTGTTGTATCTTTTTATTCTCAATGAATGTATTTTATTCTCTTTATGTACACTGAGAGCATATGCACCAAAGACAAATTCCTTGTGTGTCCAATCACACTTGGCCAATAAAGAATTCTATTCTATTCTATTCTATTCTATTCTATTCTATTCTATTCTATTCTATTCTATTCTATCCTATCCTATCCTATCCTATTCCTAGGTTCCTAGCTAAAAACAAAAGCAGACCTTTCTTTGTTGGCCCCTTTCTTATATAAAAATGAATAAAAGATAAGCCAGGGAGGCCTCAGTTAGGAACATAAGAAAGGGGGCCAACACAGAGAAAGCTCTTGGCTAAATTAAAACCAATCGAGTCAGGCAATGTCATGTTTAAGTGCATTACTCTATATAGGAATATTATGTGATTTCCATACTAAATTTTCTTGGGACTTAAAGGAGGCCATAGATTTAATAAGTAAATAATTATAAAGAGAGGGGTTTTTTTTAAAATCAAAATGACACATTTCCTTTCATATATACATAGCAGCCTCTGCACAACCCAAAGATACCTTTATAAATCTGTATGCAGAAACGTTATTCTCCCCAAGGCAATCTGTAGTTAGAGTTGGGACTGCACTGAATCAAATCTATTTGAGAACCCCCAAAAAGTATTCAAAGGAGGGGAAATCATGGGCAGTATTTTCTCAGCTGTAGATTTCTCATCCAACAAAAAAACTCTGAGTGCTCTCTAAATGAATTAACTAAATTGGATTTTAAATACAGACTGCCATTTCTTTGAAGCTTGAGCTAGTTATTTAGAAGCACAGCTGAAAGCAGTAGCAAGAAACGTGATCCAGAGCCAAGAGGGTTTGATGTGGTGATGGTGGGGGGGGGGGGGGGAATCTAAAGGAAAGCTTTGTGTAGTTGCAATGGGGAAATCACAAAGTTTTGCCGTTTGAAAGCAGACACGCAGGAATTTTTTTTCAAGGTTTCCTGAGTTCCATTATTGTAAGAGGGGGGTGGAGTTAAAAGAGGGCTTAGCCTAGAATCTCCATGTAGCCACCATAGTTCACCCCCAGATTCTGCCACTCCTTCTCCTAAAATTATAATTAGAGTTGATGATACAGACATAATTAAATAGCCATCGAAGGCAGAAGTACAGGAGAACTTCAGTTTTGAATGCTCCTCCCCCTGACCAACTATAGGCATTTTGGTCTTCCCTTTATGCTATTCCAGCCACAGGTGAATGCTAGCCGATGTTAGCATTTTAGTTGTAAAACTCATGTTTAGTTGTAAAAAAAAGAGAGAGAGAGTCCATCAGTATACTGTCTGCACCTCCATGTTGGTGGGATTTAAATACATTGACTTGCAAAGTAATTTCTCCAGTTTGGACATGGGCAGCATTTGTGACATATAGATCCAAAATGTGTGGGATCTAATCAGTCCTATTCTTGTTTCCAAGCAGAATGCTGTAGGTAGCTGATAAGCTAGTTAACATTTTCCTTATCTTGCTAAATAGTGTTATTATTTAAATGTATTTGCCTCCTAATTCCAGTGGACTATGTTATATGAAAGCCTCAACTGACACGAAAGGCAGTGGAGATCAATATTAAATGTAAAGGATATGAAGGGAAGTATCTAATAAATCTGAATGAAGATCATCTGATCTCAAGGAGAGGAGTTGATAAATACAAGTATGAAAGTGTAGGATTCATTTAAAAGGTAAAGCCCAATATATATGTTAGAAAGTATGAATTGGTGTCATCCAGTTGTTGTGGCTGTGTACAGAAGCAGAAACTCATAGCTTGGAGATAGCTACATGTTAGGCTCTGCTGACCATTGGAAGAACCAGATATGGATTTTGGAGAAAACGTCATGAATGTTTTCTCCAAAATGAAATCTGATCACTCCACAGAATGGAGTGATCAGATTTCTGGCCTGTCTGAACTCTTCTGGGAGTTGATCTTCATATATCTCAAAGCTTGAAAAACATTGACTTAATTCATGTTCATGTTCTACCTGGACAAGCCAGAATCACCATTTCACAGTTTTAAGCACAAGCCTTCTCTAGCCCTACACACAACCCTAAGGACTGTTTGTCGTACTTTTTGCACTGTAATTGACTGATGAAGCCTATGGCACTGTTCCTATCATCTAGCCAATGAAATGGTCTTATCACAGTTACATCTACCCAACAGTGTGAAGACAGGGTATGTTACAGGTCCCCTCTTCTAAGGAGGTCTATCTAGTGGGACCAAGAAGAGGGGTCTTCTCTATGTTGGCTCCCTCCTTGTGGAACATCATCTCTGCAGAAATAACATTGACCTCCACCGTGACATTCTTTCAAAAGGCCCTGGAGCAGGGATGAAATCCAGTAGGTTCTGACAGGTTGTGGAGAACCGGCAGTGGAAATTTTGAGTAGTTTGGAGAACCAGCAAATACCACCTCTGGCTCGTCCCAGAGTGGGGTGGGAATGGAGATTTTGCAGTATCCTTCCCTGCCACGCCCACCAAGCCACGCCCACAGAACCGGTAATTTAAAAATTTGGATTTCACCACTGCCCTGGAGACATGGTTTTGCTAACAGGCCTGGATGGCTTTGATTGTTGTCACTAGGGAGGATTGGTGAGGGGGCTATTGGGTTTTGTATTTTGGGTTTTATTTCTGTAAGCCACCCAGAGTTACTGTGAGTTGGCCAGGCATATGCATTTTCTTAACAAATAAATATATGAACTCCTGAGTTCATGCAATTCCGTTCCAAATTGCTATTTTGCCATTGTGGAGAATGACTTTTTTTTAAAAAAAATCTTTTCTTTTTTCTCATTTGAATGGATTTGCAATTAAGGTTTTTATTTAATTTTCTTAAAAGATCATTCCTGTGTATACAGTTTTAGTACAATTCCATTTCTAAGTGTAATTGATTCCCAACCTCCAGGGATATTAACTGCAGTACCACATTCTGACACATTCAAATGCAAAATCTCCACAATTAGAATTAGCACTGTGAAAAAAAAGGTGGAAAATAAAAATGAAGTGTTATGATTTGGCAGGAACCTCTTCTGGGCTCAGAAGCTAAGCATGGTTAGGTTTAATTAGTATTTGGATGGAATGTCGCCAGTGAATTCGAGAGTAATTTGCTAGATTGGAAAGAATCAAACATCTCAGAAGAACGCAGGGGCCATCCACAGCCTTACTGTTGCCAAGAAAACTTCATCTAGGTGTCCAAGAATGCACAAGAGATTAGCTTCTTTACTTTGTACAGATGTACAATCCAGCACATGGATTCAAGCACATTTCCCATTTTATCCACCAACAAAAAAATCAAAATATGAATCTCCATGCAATAAACGAATGCTTCCAACCTTGTAGAGGTATGACAAATGGGCCTCTTTTTCTATACTGCAGGGAAGACAAAGTATAACAGCTTCACAAAGAAAATTCTTATGATCTGTCTCCCAATCATGGGTTGAAAAGGATAAAGGACTAGTGTCAGGTGAAAAAAATCAGGTCCACACAGGAAGATCCAGCTAAACTGATTTATTGCCACTCATGTCTACGCACAGGAATCTTAACTAATGGTTGGGACCTATTAGGAGTAAGATAAGGCCAACAGAATTCAAGGGAGGTTGGACTTCGTTTGCTTGTGGCTATGTAGAGATTCTAGGCTGATCACTCTTTTGACTCTACCCCCAGGTTCTGCCATTTCTTCCCCTGCAACTAGACATGGTATTCAACTACCTGTCACCCAGGGGTGAAATCCAGCAGGTTCTAACAGGTTCTGGAGAACCGGTAGTGAAAATTTTGAGTAGTCCAGAGAACTGGCAAATACCACCTCTGACTGGCCCCTTGAGTGGGGTGGGAATGGAAATTTTGCAATATCTTTCTCCCAGGAGGGAAGGGAATGGGGATTTTGTGATATCCTTCCCCTGGAGTGGGGTAGGAATGGAGATTTTACAAATTCCTTCCCCTGCCACACCACCAAGCCACACCCACAGAACTGGTAGGGAAAAAATTTGGATTTCACCCCTGCTGTCACCCAACCATTCTACTCCTCCTACCAACTTCTAGGAAATTGTCTTGCCTTGCAAAAAACATTATGATGGCAAATATGCATAAATCATAATGACCACTGTACAGATCTGTTTGTCGCACATTTTTATTTATTCATTTTTGTTCACTTATCCTTTATTCTTTATCATTTAGTCCTCAACTTAATGACCAGTTCCTTGGTGGCAGTTTAAAACAAACCTCCCCAGGGTTACTTCTGAAGTTCCAACAGCCATCCCCCCATTTTGGGCTCTCAGCAACTGGCCTGCATTTAGATTTTTGCTAAAAACTGGCATTTACTTCCAGTTTTTGGCAAAACTGGCCCATAATGAATAATTGGTTCACTTAACAACTATTGCAAAAAAGGTCGTAAAATTGGGTCAATCATGTGGGTGGCCCATTTTATGACTGTCATGCAGGGTGAATTGCTGGGGGTTCGCAGGGGTTTGGGAGAACCTCTAGCTAAGATTCTGTGCAGTTCGGAGAAACCCCCAAATCCCACTCCTGGCTGGTCCTGCCCACCTTGCCCCTCCCCTCCTAGGAATCCCCACGTGGCCCGTTTTGGATGTAGGTAAGTGCAGGGTGCACACAAAGGTTCAGGAAGGCCAAAAATGGGCCCATTTCCAGCCTCCAGAGGCCCTCCAGAGACCTCCCGGAGGCTTGAGGAAAGCTGCCGGAGCCCGGGGAGGGCAAAAACGCCCCCCCACCATGGTTTAGGAGGCCAACTAGGCCATGCCCACACCCACCCAGCAACCGGGCAGAGAACACCTCGCTAAAATTTTTGAAGCCCATCCTTGCTGTCATGACATATAACTCATTACAGTCATAAATCAAGGATTACGGTACTGCAAGCTTCAACCAGTAGACTGGCCTGCACATGCTAGGCTGACAACTGAACAATAATAACACTAGCAATAACACTAGACTTCGACTGCTCCATTGTTAGCATATTGCCCCCAACAAATTGGGTCCCCATTTTACTGACCTCGGAAGGATGGAAGGCTGAATCAATCTCAAGACCCATCAGGATCGAACTACAGGCTGTGGGCAGAGTTTACCTACAATACTGCATTCTAACCATTACACCACCAAGGTATAAGATAAAAGCCAAGCAGAACATATTCAGAGTAAATCACAACCATATAAAATTAACAAAATCATAAACAGATAACAAAACTATTACACCAAAACAATAAAGCAATGAAAAATAGAATTAAAAATAGAATTAATAATGAATGGCATCACCAATAAGAAAGCATGGCTATTATGAGAGCAAGCCAATAAATAAAAATATGCTTTGAGATTTTCCCTAAAACATAATAAAAAGTTCACTGAAGGATTTGAGGGAGGTGTTGTGGTCCTCCAGCAGCCTGCGGAGCTGGAAGCAGAGTCGGACAGTGAGGAGGCTGGAGAGGAACATGGGCCGGTCCTGGAGTCTGGGGAAGGCCCAGACGAGGGCTCTGCATTGGAGGCAGAGACATGGCCAGGGCCATCTGGGAGTGATGTGCAGACTCTGGAGCGCCCAGAATCGGACAGCAGAGGCAGAGGAACAGGAGGAGCCTGTTGCACGCATGTACGGAGTTGCCAGAAGGCAAGAGCAACTGAAGCAAAAGGGATGACTCGGGAGTAAGGCCAGGAGATAATTGGCCCCTCCCATAAGGCTTAAAAGAGAAACAAAGGCATTTGGGCCTTTTGCAGGAAAACAACATTGCTAACTCTGTTTCCAGTTGGCATCTCTTGTTTGTTTCTGAACTTCGTGGGGCTTTGCCAAGTAAGGTCTTTGGCAGGGTGTCAAAGAAGATAAAGGTTGGTGGTCATCCCAAAGGACTTCTTCTGAAGGACTTGTTTTGCAACTAATTGGGACTCAGCTAGGAATGAACGTAATTCTCAGCTGTTACAATAACATAGGTTTATTTGGGACTAATTGTGTCTTGTAATGACTCAGTAAGTGTAGGTCACAACAGGAGGGAATTTTAGAGTATCGATGCCTCCAGAAAAAAGGTCTCAGCAATATTGCCAGATATTGCCACATATCTTTGCAGATAAGCACCCATAGGAATCTCTTATCTTCAGATCTAATTCCACCAATGGTGGGTTGCCCCCAGTTCGCACTGGTTCTATAGAACCAGTAGTAAAACCGGAGGGAGGCTCTGCCCACTGATCCCGACGGCATCAAAATGCTTCTGTGCTTGTGCGCGGCCCCGTTGCGAACTGGTAGTAAAGGTAAGTAGAACCCACCCCTGAACTCCATATTATCCACTGATGGAGAAAGCCATTCCAATTCAATTCAATTCAGACCTTTACTGTCATAGTACAGCATGTGTATTATGAGATTGGCTGAGCTTCCCTTCGTGCACACACACCCTCCCCAACGTAATACAACTCACAGCGAAAGACAGAAAATCCCTATCCCAGTGAATCCTGCTAACAAACACCCAATCCTATTGCACCACATGAACTTATTACACGTCACACCAGCCCTGCAATTGTACTAGGTTGTGATGGTTATTTTTCATTCAGGAGTCTGACAGCCCATGGATAAAAACTGTTCTTCAGCCTGTTTGTGTGGCTGCCTATTCTTCTATATCTCCTTCCCGATGGTAGGAGAATAAAGAAGTGCTGACCAGGGTGTGAGTCATCCCTGAACATTCTCGCTGAAGGTCTTGATCAGTGGAAAGATACAGATATGATAACAAGCACCTTCAGCAATTGTAAGCCAATCCAACACAGCCAATAGAGGAATTTGGTGCTGCTGCTGAAATTCTTCCCATCTGGAGGGCTGCCACATTTTTGATTCATTACAGTTCCATGTCTCCTTCAAGGATATCCCCATCTACAACCTGTTGGTAAAATCTAATTTGGATATAACTAACACCTGGGTTAGAGCAGCCAGCTCAATTTTCATCAAAAAATATGCATCTGGTAATGAGCAGTCTTCTCAGGACCAAACTCAAAGACAACACAGTGAAATCCAATCAAGTCAGGCGTGAAATCCAGCAGGCTCTGACAGGTTCTGGAGAACCAGTAGCGGAAATTTTGAGCAATTCGTAGAACCGGTAAATACCACCTCTGGCTGGCCCCAGAGTGGGGTGGGAATGGAGATTTTGCAATATCCTTCCCCTGGAGTGGGGAGGGAATGGGGATTTTGCAGTAACCTTCCCCTGCCACACTCACCAAGCCACACCCACCACACCACACCATGCCCGCCACGCCACGCCCATAGAACCAGTAGTAAAAAAATTTGGATTTCACCACTGAATCAAATCCAATTCTGTACTTGCTTATACCTAATAGACAGCATCTTGCCAGACTAAAGTTATAAATTTCTAACCTAATTGATACACTCTTAGAGATTCTAGGATGTGGCTACCATAAACTTCTTCCTGCCTCCCCCATCCAGGTCAGGACATGCAGTTTCTTGTTTTGGGCCTCTTTCTGGAATATGCTGCCTCCTACCTGGGAAACTGCAGTGAACTTGCTGAGATTCATCCCTACTCCTTTTACACATTCCACAATCCTAACCACCTATTAACTTGATCATTTGGCGGAAGAATACCCCTCTTTGAGAGAGGATGGACTCCCTCACTTTGATTGACAATGCCCCTGACATCAAACCCTGAGACTTGTCTGAATTCAATTTTGATCGGTTGCATCTCATCCAAACCACATTCCAGTCCAAGAAAGGATCAGTCTGGGAGATCAACCCAGACTGATAAGGTGTGGAAAAGAGACCTATCGCCTGCATGGGGGTAGCGCTTAGCTCCTGAATCCCAGATGACACCATCCAATAGTCTCATAAAGATGTCCAATAGGATAGGGTACAAATCCAGAATGGAGTAAAAGTTGCCCAGTGCTAGTTTCTGAAATTTATCATTTCACAGAGCTCCTGAAAGCAACCAAAAGGCTATGGTAATTAATGGTACATCCAGGATATTATGGTATATTTTGACTTTTAGAGACTGAAGGACCTGATACAGCAACCTGTCAGCCTCAAGAGCTGACAGACAATCTCACTTGAAAGACATCAAGGAAACAATAAGCAGAAGCAATTAAGGGCAGACTGAGGTAATGAAAGGCCATATCCTGGCAAAGTGCCTGGCTCCAGGAGGCACCCAGCAAGTTCAAAGACAGGTGAGCTGGCCAGGAAGCAAGGATGACAATACCCTTAACTGAACTCCACCTGCAGCATGGGTCACTTAGGAACAGCCTCAAGGAGTTTGCTTTCCACTGGAAATGATTTCACGTCAGACCTGCATTCCTGTACCCTCCCTGACGGTTTTATGATTTGGACTGGCTTGTGGAACTAATATTTTAAATCTAGATCAGCAAACCACTTGTTTCTCCTCTGTTGCCTCACCCCATTTTCCTAGACCTATGCATCATTGGTTGCCCATCTTCTACCTCTTGCTCTTATCTGGACTGGACTGGATCTCTGAACTCTTGGCTTCGATCTGTATTGGCTTTACCAGCATTGCCCTCTAGCTATTAGGCAAAACCTTGCTTTCTCTGCATTTCTTCCGTAATTTTATGCCATTGCTCAGCCAAGAATTCTACCTACTATCTGAGTTTGAATTACAACCCCACCCTCACTCCAACTGCAGTACCTTAATGTGTGATTATTTAGTTTAGAACAGAATAACAGAGTTGGAAGGGACCTTGGAGATCTTGTAGTTCAATCCTACTCGAGCAGGAAGCCCTATATTCTTTCAGACAAATGGTTGTCCAATCACTTCCTAAAATCTCCAGTGTAGGAGCACTCACAACTTCTGAAGGCAAGTCATTTCACTGGTTAATTGTTCTAACTGTCAGGAAAATTCTCCTTAGTTTTAGGTTGGTTCTCTCTTAGTTTCCATCTGTTACTTCTTGTCCTGTCTTCAGATGCTTTGGAGAAGAGGTCAACCCTCTTCCTTAGTTATTGGATCTTTGCTATCATGTCACCTCTAGTCTTTCTTTTCGTTAAACTAGCTCAGGAGTGTCAAACTGGAGGCCCACAGGCTAGATGCGTCACATGCAGGCCACATCCACCCCAGCTTCACAAAGACAAAAAATGTCACGATACGTCGCGTGATGTGATTGAGTTTGATACCCGTGAACTAGATATACCCACTTCTTTCAACCATTCTTCATGTTTTAGCCTTCAACACCCTAATAATTGTTGCTCTTTTCTTTACAGAACAAGGTAGAGGATCATGAGCAAGGGCTTAACTGATCATCCATCAGAACAACCAAACCAATTTCTTGCTTGTTATGGATCTAGAAAACTCGTCTCTTCCAGAATGAGGGATCTAAGTTTGATTTTTATTTAATCTAGTAGACATATGATGCCTAGGACTCTTCCAAGCACACTGCCCACATCTTTAATAGCTGATCCAATGGCATTGGACAAACTGATGACTTCCCTTTCTCCCTCTCACCATTGCTAAAAGCACCATCAATCTGACAATATATGCAAGTCATTTTTCTTTGCAAACAAAGAAGAACATGGCATAGTTGGGAATTCTAATAGGTTTCCAAAGCTTTGACTGAGAAAATTTGCACATCTATAAACTTGCCCATCAACATGTTCTAGCATTCTATCAGTCTGAGAAGATGCTAAAGACTTAATTTAATTTAATTCAATTGGTTTCAATAGTTTAGGCAGTCATTACTAGTCATCATGACTATATTTTATCATTCAAGATTTTCGGCTACCTGTTTCTGAATGGCAGTCTGCTAGGAATACCAACGAGTGTGCTTTTGTGCTTCTATCCTGATGTGAATTCTCAGACGTCTGGCTGGCAACTGCAGGAACAAAGTGTTGGAGTAACTAGCAACTCTCACTAAGCAAATCTGGCATTTGCCCAGCATTCTCCTGAAAGCATTATTTTAACCAAGCAGTTACCCCTATAGAAAATCACAAAACAAAGTACTGTAAGGGATATAATATGTAGTCATATATTCCTTGTTATTGATGCGGTTGGTTCTTCCATTCTCTCAATCAGTCCAGATTTACAATGTGGCTTTTGCTAGAAACATTTAGGAATAAATAAATATTAATTTGAAGCAAGCAAACAATGACACCCTGAAGGTATAGGAGAGATATATGCCAAGCGCTATCTGAATGCTGACTGCAGTACCTCTTAAGGGGAATGCTGATGACACTTTACTCAGCAGAAATTGATACCCAGCTATTAAAAAGTAATGAAATATCATAAAAGCTGTGCTGAATACCAGAAAGAGACATCCTTCTCAGCACTGAACTCAACAAAAAGCTTTGTTAGAGTCCTGCGCTGCAATACATAGTCCTAGCCTTGCTTGGAATTTTCTAAAAAGATCACTGATCAAAACCTTACTACTGTAACGCAAATGTATCGTCACAGCAATCTTAAAATCAGAGCCAAAATGAAAAAAATATTCAGAGAAATAAATTCGGGTGGCCAAACAGATAGACAGTCCTTGAATTATGACCATATTGGAGCCTTTCCATCATAGATATAAGTTGTGACAATCATAAAACAGTTAGTTATGTCATACAACCTTTTTTGTGGTAGTCATTAAGCAAATCCACAGTCATTAAGTGAACACCATCATTGTTAAAGCAAACCAATGGGCTGAGAAATGCCCTGGCAGGCAAGGAAGTGGAATCAAGTGAGGTAATTAGCCCTGAATCATTGCACAGACATAAGAAATCCAGGACTGATTTCCCCTAAACTCCATCAAATGTTATCTATTTGTTCCCAATGAAAGGCTGTCTGGGAAGATTCCTGTATTATAGGCAGGATGCAATAAAATAGTTAGCTTGAAATCTACACATGTGGATCACTGGTTCACTAGGTATGTGGTTTTGCCAAAAACTGGTAATGCTAGTTTTCTGCAAAACTGTCATAAAACATAATCACATGACTGCAGGATGCTGCAAGCAGCCGTAAATACAGCTATGTTACTAAGGACCCAAAGTTTGGTCATGTGATTGGTGTGACGTGCAAATGTCAGAACCTCAAATCTGAGTCATAGTAGCCCCCAAATAGGTCTGTTGTAACTTCAAATGGTTACTAAACAACCGATCATAAGTCAAGGACTTGGAAGAAGTCTACAAGAACCAGTCATGGCTCCATCGACTCAGATGAGGAAGGGGAACAATTATCTGCAAATGATAGACTGTAAGTCCCAAATGGTATTTTATTCCAT
Organism: Masticophis lateralis; assembly: GCA_030761175.1. Lineage (NCBI taxonomy): Eukaryota > Metazoa > Chordata > Lepidosauria > Squamata > Colubridae > Masticophis > Masticophis lateralis. The sequence continues at coordinate 12,373,331 of JAUDYJ010000006.1, read as the reverse complement.
CAGACATCTTTGGGATGATTGGCTCTTGGTCATCTGAGGCTCTTTTGCACAGCAGGTTAGTAAAGAAAACCCCCCAGGGATTGGGAAGGATATCCACCCAGTGCTAAGAGCAGTGGTGGGTTGCCCCATGTTTGGACTGGTTCGCAAGAACCGGTAGTAAAACTGGCAGGAGGCCCCGCCCACTGGCCCGGATGTCATCATCGGCGATTTGTGCACACAATCCCGTTCCGAACCGGTAGTAAAGGTAAGTAGAAACCACCCCTGGCTAAGACAGAATGCATTTCAGAACGAAACAGCTCTGTATATTTAAGATTCACTACAATATAATACAGTGCCCTGTGCTTGTTCCATTTTGAAAGGAAGCTAGAAGTATTAACCCAAATTTCAGACAAGATTGATTATTCCCAGATGTTCACCTGTTTTTGAAGTATATTCCTACTCTGTGGAACTTCACTTCTAAAGAAAATAGATTCTTCCTGCCCTATTTATGGCTAAAATACTTACTCTTCAGCATTGGAAAAATAAATGCATACCCCCAACCACACAATCATTTTAGGGGCTAATATTAGCAATTAACAAATAAATTACATATCACCATAGATTAGCTAATGGGCAATAATAATGAAATATGGACACAATTCATTGAAATACTTATGCAGATACATTATATACAGCTCTTATATATATAAACAGAGTTGGAAGGGACCGTGTAGATCATCTAGTCAAACCCCAACCCAAGCAGGAGACCCTATACCATTTTAAACAGATGGCACTCCAGCCACTTCTTGAAAGCTTCCAATGATGAAGTTCCCATAACTTCTGAAGGCAAGTTGTTTCTTTGGTTGATTGTTCTCACTCTCCTTGATCGCTTTTCATCCATTATTCCTTGTCTGGCCTTCAGGTGATATAGGTATAAGTAGTCCTTGACTTACGACTGTTGTATTGTTTGTATTTTATTTTGGTTGTTCACCGCCTTGAGTCCTTCGGGAGTAGGGCGGTATATAAATGTAAATAATAATAAAAAATAATAATAAAATATGACCACAATTGGGACCAGGATTTTTGTTGTTTCATTCTTACTTATAGGCTCAGTTGAGCCAGGTTTGACAGGCAGTTTTTAAGTGAATCACACCCAATTTTATGACCTTTTGCCATGATTGTTAAGCAAATCCCTGTTGTTAAGTGAATAATGTGGTCATTAAGCAAATCCATCTTCCCCTACTGATTTTGCTTGTAGGAAGCTGATAGGAAGGTCACAAATGACTATCGCATGATCCCGGATGCTGCAACCTTTGTAAATCCATATCAGTTGCCAAGCGCCCACATTTTGATCATTTGATTGTGGGGATGCTGCAACAGTCATAAGTTTGAGAACTGGTCATAAATCTCTTTTCCCAGTACCGTCGTAACTTCAAACAGTTGTTAAATAAATGGAGTAGGTCAAGCACTGCCTCTATATTTATTTGCGAATATAAGACCTGTATATTTTTTCTTCTTATTTCTATAGATCTTTTCCTTTATAACTTTATGCACTATTTTCTTCTTCTTTTTGTATTTAATTAATAAAAGCATAAATAAATACACTTCAAGCTTGGCTACATGGCTCCTTTCTGAAGAGAAAGAGAATGTTTTATTTTTGAACCAGGGGTGGGTTGCTACCGGTTTGCCCCGGTTCGAGTGAACCGCTAGCAGCGGCGGGAGGCTCCGCCCACCCACCTAGACGTCATCAAAAATGCTCTGTGCATGCGAAGAACCTGCTGCACATGCACAGAAGTGCTGACCACTCGCAAAGCAAGCAAGCGCACCCGCACAATAGCAAACCGGTAATGCCGGGATTTGAATCCCACTACTGCTTTGAACCTGTGCAAAATGAGCTATTGCAGAGTGTTAAGGAAATTGCGCAGCAGCTGTCCAGATGAAGCCAAACTTGTCGTCTTTTATATAAATATCAATATATTTAACATTTAAATTTATAGCAGCCTCTCTCTTCATCCAGAAAAGGAAGAACACAAGATAGTCAAGAACAGAGAAACATCATGAGGTAAATCAAAGAGTATACAGAACACAGAAGAAAAAGGCGGGAAAAAAGGGAAACTCCCCCTTTATACTTGCAGCAACCAATCACAGCGTAGATTGCCTCATGCATGAGTCAGCACTCCCTAACTAATCAACTACAACTGTGTGTTCTGGCCTATTGTACACTTTGCTGTTCCAGCTACTAAATTCAGTATACTAACACTGAGGCTAAACTAAAAGAGCAAAGAGGCATTTTAAAAATGGGTGTAAAGCAGAAGCAGTACTCTCAGTTTAAATAATTCTCAGTTTAAGGTGATGATTGTTGCAAGGATACAAGAATGCCCTTATTTTGATGTACAGAAAGTACAGAAAGAGAGTGCAAAACTATAACTACAGTTGTTTGGGGTTATTAAATGAGTACTGTACGCCTACAATAAATGCTATCTTGGGGAGAAAATACTAATTATATGACAGACATCATATAAGAAGGAATGCTCATTGAGCTTTTTATTCATTGCTCATCCCTTCCTTAAGTCCTCCCATTCGCCAATCTTTTTTTTCCCCCCTTTTAAAAATAATGTTGTGCGGTTGTGAACAGACATTCTCTTTCCTTTCGGATTTTACGGTTCTCTAGGGCATCCTAAGGAATGAATCAGTTATGCCTGACATGCCAGCATTAAGAAACCAGGAGACCCATTCGAGCTATTTTGGTACATTCCTTTGATTTATGGAGTAATTTCAGCAAAACAATCCATGTGATGAGTGTGAAAATCCAACTGTGATTCACAGTTTTAAATTAGAAATGTAATGTAGCAGAAGTCGGAGTATGCTGTACATTAGAAGCAGAGATATGACTTGTGTTGGGGGAATGTAGTTGGAAAATACTGTATTCCATGGTTCTGGCAGCAATCAGTTTTGATACACTATGGAAATGTCATAGCACCAGTGTATTTTACAATACTATCAGTAAAATTGCATCCCCTGTAGAAATGGAAATATCTGCTGGTGCCAGGGATTGCATAAACCAAAAAAAAAAAAAAATCCTCTGGTCGTATTTCATACAGGAACACTTCCACATATCTCTCTGCTGCCCCAATTCACTGTTACTACCTATTTATTAGAGTTGTGTGAATATTCTACTCATAACTTGGGTTCCAAGGAGATTTGTTTGAAAAATCTCCTTCACATTGACTCTTTGAGTCAAATAATCAAATTGATGTCTTACGTCCAACTGAGCAATTGAATGGAATTATTGCACTGAGGCAGGTGTATTCAAATCAGTGGAAAAGCTCAGTTGTGTTTGTGTAGATCTTTACAATTTATCCCAGGTTTTGAATTTAGCTGATCTGCCATTCGAACTGCAAAGCCATTTCAGGTCAGAGAGCAAATTCTAGCAGAATCACAAATTTGAATCAAATTAATTAGGCCATTGAATAGAATCCTGAATTCAGAATAGACTTTGGCTTGATTTGCATAATCTTACTATTCACCGGATGCTCCCAAGAGCATTAAGAGAAAAACAAAGACTTGCATTTATTTTTCTTCTCTTCTTCTTCTTGGGAAATGAATGGATTGAGAGCAAAACAAATGAGAGCAAATGAAGAACAGTGGGGACAGATGAGGTTTGGAAATCCTGCAAAGAGAAATGTTCCTGCTGCAAATGTGGACTAAAGGTCAATGGAGTCATTAAAGTTTTGATGAAACAGCTCTCACTGTGGATCATTAGACCTATTCCTGGGCATGCTGAGTAAATCTAATGCTCAGATATCTGAAAATCTGTTGCACAGAAGACCTGTTCTCTGTTGCTCCAGTGGGTTTTTGCTCCAAGGAAGTAGCTTCAAGCTAGATGTCAGGAGGAATTTCCTGAGTGTTATCAGTTGTCAGCCAGTGGAACAAGCTGTCATATGAACTGTTGAGTTCTCCATTAAAACAGTGGCTGCTTGGTCATCTGCCACTCATGCTTCAGTGGCTCCTGCACTGAGCCAGGAGGTATAGCTGATGGCCTCTAAGGGTTTCCAGCTCTATGTTGCTATGATAAAAAGGTTCAATGCATACCAGGTATATTCTGTTCTTGTTTCTCTCAATATAGCCAGTTTGAGATTTCTTTTTTAAAATCTTGACGTTTGAGGCAGAAATGTGGGACTTGTTGTAAAGTTTAAATGCTTAAAATATACTATCTTAACTGGAATACAACCAAAAGGTATTTCTTTGATACAATCACAAGGCCATGATTTGATTCAGCTAACGTATCACTCTCTAGGTGCATTCTTTGCATTTCAGCAATTAGATCCAAAATCATACTGGATAAAATCTATATGAAGTGTGTGTGTGTGTGTGTGTGTGTTTAGGATATATATGTGGGGTGATATGTGTGTAAAATTGCACTGTAAGCTTTCCTGTGGTCAGAAGATTTTTAATTTTTGCAACAATTATTTTAAAGAACTGCCGAAACACCACAGCATATTTTGTGTGATGTTTTTCTCATTTATTTTTTCCCAATATTTCAGAATGTACATGATTAATGTTATGACAGGCATAATATCTTCCAAAGCAAGCTTATCATAATATGTTCCAGGGCTCATTAGAATCCTAACCTCTTAATATAATATAATATTCATATAATATACTAACCTCTTAATATAATATAATATTCATATAATATACTAATCTTAATATAATATACTAATCTCAATATAGAAACATCATATGATAATTATTTAACAACTTGAACTTCATCAAGAACTCCTATTAATGCAGTTGCAAAGGCTCTTTTGAGTTAGGATTGGGGGGGGAGGTTGCGGTTCTAGATCAAGGGATCTAAAGTATCATTTTTCTAGGGTTCTAGCTCTTGGGGTTCTAGATCAAAGGGATGTAATGTCTCATCACCCCCACCAGATGCCATTAAATCAGATTCTCAGAATAATGCTTTATTGCTTGTGGTCTGTTCTATCCATTGGCTACTGATTTTGCTTTTCCACTTACTTTCAGCAGTTATTTGGTGATATCTCAACCATTCAAAGGATGTGATCCATTGTACCATTAAGTATACATAAGATGGTTGTCTTAGGCATCATAAGCTGTGGGGTGCAATCAGTTGTTGGAGAGATTCAGAGTATTTTCAATAGAGGATATTGTGTCATTTGTGAAGCACAAGGAACCAGAACAGCATTGTGAGCTGATCAGAGAAGTTTCTTGATTGCTTCCTGCCTATTTACAAGAATCTCACCAGACTAACTGCACTCTCTTGGGAACAACCAGATAAGGACTTCAGGGATTTTAGAGGGGGTCAGGTCTCCATCACTCCATCACTCTCTCCAAATTGCTAGTCTCTTAACTCCATCTTCCACTTCACCTGGAAATTCCACCGCAGATTACAAGTGGTGAATTATTCAAATACTCACCTACTTGGGCAATTGATGATGAGAGTGGGTCTTGATGAAATGGGGAGGGGAGCACTCAGGCATCAAAGTGCTTTCAGGTGACTGTAAATCCTTCAGGAATGAAGAACAGTTCGGGATCATCTGCTGTAAGAGTTGTTGGACTGTCCTAATTTTCATTGTTCAAACTGGCAACTGTTCCTCTAAATCTCTTCTTTTCTGTTGCAAAAAGATAGAATCAGAGAACAAATTTCTCTACTCCTTTAATAAATGTTAGTGATGCATTTATTCACCATCTGGGAGAAGACTTCACTCTTGCCAATAGTATATACTACTGCAATTTATTAAGCCCATGATTGAAAATTTTGATTATGAGAAATTAATGCCATATGGAACACATATATTGCACCTATCTAACCCTTGGCATCTTGCTTTTATCTGAAATGTTAAAGTGGTTCTGAATAATAATTAAATCAAGTTCCCTCATTTCTTTCCTCATTTTTAATTTATATTATATTTTTGTGAGATGATGGAACCGCGTTCAGTATCAACCCTGGAAATCAAGCTTCTGCTGGAAATGCTGTTTTCCTATGCACCTCAAATGAATATATAAACTTTCTGAGGTTATAGAATTGGGCCCCATGGCTTGCCCAAAGTGTTTTATTGCTGAAGACTTATTTATTTATTTAGTTTATTTTAGAAAAAATTATATTGCCGCCTATTCACACACGGTGGCTCAAAGAGGCTTACACGAATATGAAAACATCATATATATATAAAATAAAACTAACAAAAGAAAATAATCAAATGATCAAAATCAAGATGATGGCTTCTCTCAGTCCAGGCATGAAAATGATAATGACTGGAACTTCACTACTTCTCCAAAAACTGATAGGATTGATCATCTATTGCACCTAAAAGCTACAAGGAATTTGATAAGACGCAAGGCAGAGCACAAGGCATACAGCTCTGTCCTCTAATATTTGGTTGTCCCTTCCCATCACCAGTTGCCTGGAGCAGTTCTCTAATTACACCTCATGGTTGGAGCATTCCTGTTTCCATTACGTGCCAACCTCAGTACCGGGTTTTTCAAACTTTTTTGGCCAGTCCATGCATTTAATATTTTAAAAGCATATTGTGAGCACTTTTCAGTCACCTGCATTGGCACCCATCCTTGCTCAAGAGTAATTAATCTCTTTTTTATCCCTATTATGCTGATTGTGCTCAAAGTTTATTAATATGATGGCTCAATAGGTCAGTTGGCCAGACTGTATATTAGGTCTGTGTGGACCACTTCCGTGCTTGACAGAATCATCTAATGCTTTCTATTAACTCGAGTGGCTGCGTAAACTGCTTGCTTTTTGTAGCGGAATAGTGCTCTGCAGGCAATAACCAACAGAAGTTGACAAGAAAAAACAGGGGACTGTTTCAGGAAAAAGTGCAGGAAAAGTAAGGATGTCATTGACTGTGCATTTTGCTAAAATGAAGGTGATGTTACCATCTTGGAGAAGCTGACCATGAGCGAAAAGTGTGGACAGTGCTATGCTGAAGGAAATCCTTGACAAGTGAGAAGTAGAAAAGCTAAGGAGCAAATCACAGGGAAGAGATCAATAAGCTGGGAGACAATAAGCAATTTGGCCTTGTCTCCCAGCAAGGCCTAGATGATTTTTCTTTCTCTGTGACAATAAACAGCATTCTTCATGCTGAGATCCTCCCGAAGAGCTGGAAATACAGTTCCTCAGAATTCTCATTGAATATGGAAAACATCAGCCAAGAAAACAAACATTGACCGATCATCAAATCAATCCAGAAGTTTTTGCTCAAGGCTCAGATGACCAGGTTCAAATTATACAGCTGGAAAGAGCTCTAGTGCTGGAAAAACGTGGAAGGAAAGAGAAAGAAGATGATCAACAGCAAGTTGGAGGAACTCACGTGTACCGTTAGAAGAACTGAAAGACCACGTTACAGATTATCATGGGACAGATCATCAATCTAGCTATGTAGGAGTTCGAAAAGAACATGATGGCATGTAATCAATCCATTAATGGGAAGCATAGTTCAGGTTCCCTTGGCAAAATAATACATTGGAACTATATGTGATTGTTTACTTCTACACTGTAGAAGTACAGAGAATGAAAGCAGAGGCATTTAGATCATCATCCATCATTAGCCCAAAGAGCAGCTACCACACAGTCTTAACCAGTGAATACATTCTGCTTCCCGTAGAAGAAAATGTTTGTAGCTCAGAGTTGAAATGAGAGGTCTTTGGTGTTCTCTGAGCTGGCTTGTTTTCTTGTGGACATTTCATTACCCAATCTAGGTAGCATCATAAGATCAGCCCTGATCATCAGCACAGGTGATCTTACCTGGTTTGGGTAATGAATCATCTGCAAGAAAACCACCAAGCTCAGAGAGCACCAAGGACCTCTCACATTCTGTTTCTATTAAAATTCCACCTAATTTCATTCTGATTGTTGAATCAACTTTTCGATAAGAGCCCCAGCTCATCACTATCTGAGCACTAACTTCAACTCCAAGGCAAGGCAAAGGGGAAGGAAGGGAGGTAGACACCGAATGACACTTTCACCAGGCAGATGGATAAATTACACGACTGAGCCCAAAATTTCCATTTGGAAATTTCCAATTGCTAAGCAAGATAGTTGTTCGGTGAGTCCCCCCCCTCCCCCCCCCACTTTATGACTTTTCTTGCTACAGTTGTTAACTGAATAACTGAAGGTAAGTTAGTAACACGGCTGTTAAGTGAATCTGGTTCCTCGTTGACTTCCTTTGCTTGTCAGAAGGTTGCAACAGGTCATCACTTGGCCCTGCAAGCCATCATAAATACATGTCAGTTGCCAATGATCAGAATTTGGATGATGTGATGATGGGGATGATATGTGAAAAATGGTCATAAGTCACTTTTTTCAGTGCCATTGTAACTTCAAACGGTTATTCAATTAATGGTTGTAAACCAAGGACCAGCGGTCAGAATCATCATTATCAGGGAAATGTTCTTATCCTCGTTTCTATCTAACTTTGTCTCTGCCTTCCTAAGATTGACCTCCTCTGTACTTTTCCATCTATCCTTTTTTTCTTTTTCATCTTACGTAACCCCAGTACAGCAACACACTTTCTTCACAATGAGCTAATTTCTTTTTCCAGTGAAAATAATGCTGCATTTGATTAACACCACAGTTCACTGAACTCAGAAATTGCTAGTTAAGTATTTTCTAACCAGCAATGGCCTTATTCTTAATAAGTAATAATCTGTTCAGCAAATGTCACTCCCCCCTCCCCTTTCATTGATGAATAATCACCAGGAAGGTTTCATTTCTAATCGTTAGGATTCTTCTCCAATTGTACCATGATTTCCAACATTAGACACAGTGGCAGTTTGGAGTATATATGTGTATGTGCATCCACAATAAATATTGTGTGTGCAAAACTAATGGTACATTTTAGGGGACAAATAATTTTTAGAGAGAAATCATTCGAGGAAGTGAAGTAGAACTGCTAGATATTGGGAGAGCCAGAATTTTGATGTATAAATAAATTAAACACTTTTCTGACTAGCAACTTTTTGTAATTTTTTAACCCAATTATATTTCATGATGATCCTCATCATTTCATTACGGCTTTGTCATAGACACAGAGGGTTAGATCCAAATGGAAGACATGCTTAGAGAGACTCAGAAAGTATGTAATACAACCCATACAATTTTCCAGCTTTATAGCATCTTTCTTAAGGATATACAGTTGGGAATTTCAGACCAGCTCCAATCTGTAAATGACTTCTAAAATATGTATGGCTACCACTAAGATCCTTAAGAAAGCTGATCTTAAAGGTCTATCTTGGACCTCCTCAAGCCTTGATTCTTTTTTTCAGCTCAACTTGAACATGCCATGAAATTAACCAGGGATCTTAAGCATGCAAAATTTCATAGCTGGGAAATGTAACAGTTATTATAAACAATGTAGAGCTGAGCTTGCAAAAGGTATGAAAGAACTGTTAAAGGGAGGTGGGGTGGGGGAGGAAGGAAGGAACAAGCCATTAAGGATGGATTTGAAGAGATTGCACAACCCATAGATTGAAAGAAGCATGTAAAAGAAACTCAAGATAACCTTAGCTTGATTTTGTGTAGTATACACTGGGACTTGAACAGCTTTTCAAGGTTATGCTATTATATCCTATTGAAATGTACTTGAATAACAATAGCAGTAGCCCTTAGACTTATATACCACTTCACAGTGCTTTCCAGCCCTCTCTAAGTGGATTACAAAGTCAGCATACTTGCCATCCAACAATCTGGGTCCTTATTTTACCGACCTTGGAAGGATGGAAGGTTGAGTCAACCTTGAGCCTAGTGAGATTTGATCTGCCAAACTGCTGGCAACTGGTGATCAGCAGAAGTAGCTTGAAGTACTGCACTCTAACCACTGCGCCACCGCGGCGCTTGAATATTAGTAGCTCAGGTTGGTAGCTGGGCTGTTGGTTTGCTCGGAGCTCAAACCAACAGCCCATTATACCTTATCCTACAACAATAAAATAGCATTCCTAGGATCCATGCATTTTTCTTGACCTGGGCTACCTCAAAGAACTGATAACATTCTATGTTCTTTCAGCATCTCTGGAGTGTTTAATCTATTCTCCAAATCCCTCTTAAATGACTTCTTCCTTCCTTCTTAGCCCTTTTATACCTCCCCCAAGGTCAGCTCGAAATCCCTTTACAACCATAATGTGGGTGAGTTAGATATCATCAGATAGATTTGGAATGGGGTAAGGAAGAGCTATGGGTAGACCTAAACTATAGAGAACATGGTATCCTTTACAATCCATGCAAACATTTCTGGTTCCAAAAGCTAATGCATCCTGCCAAAAGAAAGAAGCAAGGGAAGACTCTTGTTTGAGACAAAATACCCTCACCTTCAGAAGAATGGAAGATATGGTTGGTGTACAGCATCTCTGTTTCAATTCCATGTTGCACACAATGACTGGATTTGCCTTGTACATGGAACCATAAACTGTCAGCCAAGATAAACCAAACTTGGAAAGTTTATATTTTTTAGTTATTATTATTATAAGGAAGAGTAACAGAATCTGGCAAGTTTAGCTGTGCTTCCTCCCTCGCCCTCTTTATTTTTATGAGAAGTAGGGAAAGTCATGACTCAAATGTTTCCTGAAATTACATTTCTGACCTGGACTCAGATTTCTTTTCTCAGACAGCTATCTTGGTTGCAGCTCTTCCTATTCCTCAGGTTATTCCTTCTGCCCATTCCTTGATCTAACTGAGCAATCCAAGTTCATACAATTTACTAAGCTGTTTTCTCCCCCTTCCCACCCACCCCTCACCTTCCAGACACACTCCATCCCGAACTTTAAAGCTTACCAAGCTTAGCCTAGTACAGAGTAGCATCTCCTAGGTCTCTAGAGTAATTTTATTTATTTTATTTTTATTTTATTTATATACTGCCCTACTCCCAAAGGACTCAGGGCGGTGAACAGCCACAAGATAAAAATACATCATACAAAAGTTAAAAACCATTTTAAAATATATTAAATAAATTTGGCCCAAGACAGATTTAAAAACACCCAATTTGTATAAAACTTAAAAGCAAATTAAAAGCTTGCTGGAATAAAAATGTTTTGAGGGCGCGGCGGAAAGTGCGTAAATCTGGGATCCTCCGTATCTCTGGGGGGAGATCATTGATATGAACTTTGTGCATACCTAGCCATTGAAGGGTATTGCAAAAAAAAAGAACAAGGTATTGTGAAATAATTTTTCTTTCTCCATTTTAAAATCCCAGTTTTAAATGCATAAGCAGAACCTGCTGTACCATTCACAAAGGAGAAAAAATAAAGGTTTCTCTTATCCAGTCAAGTCTGGCTCTAGAAGATGTGCTTCGTTTCTTAGCTGAGAGAACCAGTGCTGTTTGAAGATGCTTCTGTGGTCATATGGCCGGCATGACTATTTGCCAAGGCTCAAGGAACGCTGTTACCTTCCCAGTGAAATGGTAGCTATTTATCTACTCATCACATTTGTATGAATTCCTAGGTTGACTGTAGGAGGAGCTGGGGCAGGAGCTGGGAGTAACAGAAGCTCACCCTGTCACATGGCACTCAGGTCTCAAACACATACTGTCAGTATTCCAGCTGACGAGCTTGGCGTCTTTAACTACCGAGCCATCACACCTGCTATGAAGGTGAAGGCTCCTTCCAAACAGAGGAAATTCAATTCCAGATTTGACGGTGAGAAAATGAGACCATCTTACTTTGGTCAGTGTCTAATTGGACCCTTTCTTCTACTTCAGAGGTGTCAAACTCAGGGCCCGTGGGCCAGATGTGCCACAGGGCTGCCCACGCTGCCTCTACCAGCAAAAACGGAGTTTGGGATACTGCAACAGTCTCCTGCAACCCTCTGCCAGTGAAAATGGACACCCTCCTGAGCTCTGTTTTCACTGGCAGAGGGTTGCAGGAGGCTATCGAAGCCTCCCAAGCTCCATTTTCAATGGCAGAGCGCTCAGACCACCACAGGCACCCCCGACACGAGTGACGTCGAGCTGGCTGCACCCATCCTGGCCACATCCACCTGATCCTCAAGGTCAAACGTAAACCCTCAATGAAATCGAGTTTGACACCCCTGTTCTACTTCCTTTTCTGCTCTCGGGTCTGCGTGCAGTAAGGCTAAAGATCTCTTTCAGTTCTCTCCCATGCAATACTAGGTGACCAGGCGAACAACGTAAGAAAGATAGAAAGTGCTTTTCAAGCCCCTGCAAAGGGGAGAAAGGGGAGTTTTAAAATGGAAAAAAAGATAGATCAACTTCTACTGATGTAAAGACTCTTTTCCCCTTCAAAAACCTCCCACAATCTTTTGCAAAAAGTGAAGGAAGGATGGATGGATGGATGGATGGATGGATGGATGGATGGATGGATGGGAATGCAAACCCACGATTTGGATCGGCAATAATAAGAACCATTTTAACTAACACTATCCCAAATTGGATCCTTTTGTGCAACAGGATTCATGGTCAGGAACTGCAGCTTCCAGAAACAAAAGAGCCTCCAACAACTGCAATGGGATACACGTTTGTGATACAAGAGAAGAGAAAGGCAAAGAAAGGCAGTATGACTGACCTTTTTGGCCACTACTGCAAACACAGGCAGTCCTCGACTTACAACAGTTCATTTAGTGTCCATTCGAGGTTACAGTGGCCCTGAAAAAAGTGACTTATGACCAGGGGTGGTATTTACTTACCTTCACTACCGATTCGGAAATGTGAGTGTGCGCATGCGCAGAGCATCAAAAAAGTGGATAAATGGGACATTTTTTTTACATCCAGGCAGATGGGCAGAGCCACCTGCAGCCTCCGCTACCAGTTTGCCCGAACCAGCTGAATACCACCACTGCTTATGACCATTTTTTCACACTTATAACAGTTTCAAGCATCCCCATGGTAACATAATCAAAATTCAGATGCTTGGCAATTGATATTTATGATGGTTGCGGTGTCCCAGAGTTATGTGATCATCTTTGGTGACCTTCTGACAAGCAAAGCCAATGGGGAAGCCAGATTCATTTAATGACCATGTTATCAATTTAACAACTGCAGTGATTCACTTAACAACTGTGGCAAGAAAGGTCATAAAACGGGGCAAACTCACTTAACTGTCTTGCTTAGCTACAGAAATTGTGAACTTAATTGTGGTCATAAGTTGAGGACTATCTCTAATGTGGTGGCTTCTCCTACTTCTGCTCACTTGAATTTCACAGCTTACTTAGTTGTGTTCCCCTTTTAAATAGCCCTCACCCTTCAGTAATGGGCCAAAGGAAGGAGGACCAAATATTTCATCCTTTGATTGGAATGCTGTAGAAAACTGTTGAGAACACCTTCAGCTACACAAAGAGTAGTAGTTCAGCGGTAGATGATATAAAACAGGCTCATCACTGGAAGCATTAACAATAAAATTAATATTTAAATATTTCAGGTCCTTAATGCATAGGTAAGAATTTTTGGAGAAGATCTCAGTGTTTGGGAAAATTTGTAGAAACAATGAAAAATATGGTCAGAATGCTTTCAATGACATTCTAACATGAGCTTACAAGAACTCAAGTTCAGTACTGTATTTTTCGGAGTATAAGATGCACCGGAGTATAAGACGCAGCTTAGTTTTTGGGGAGGAAAATAGGGAGGCGGGGAAAATCTTCCTACCAGGTATTCATCTGGCTAGCGTCCTTAGTCTGGTCAGCTTCAGCACATTAGTTTGCTGGTTTTTATCCCCTACTTGGGGATAAAAAAACAGCTTCTAAAGCACAACTGCTCTTTGGAGAGAGAAGCAATGAGAAAAGCAGGCAAACTGTGGAGATCGCTTCGCCTCGTTAGGGCTGAAAAAAAGCTTCACAGCTGAGAGTCGGAGGGAGAGGGGGAAGATTGCTTCACTGAAAAAAAGCTTCTAAAGCACAGCTGAGAGTCGGAGATAGATCTAGCACCTCCTTAAGGCTGAAAAAAAGCTTTGAAAAAGCTATATTCGGAGTATAAGATGCAGCCAAATTTTCAGCCTCTTTTAGGAGGGAAAAAAGTGTGTCTTATATTCCAAAAAAATACAGTAGATACTTTCAGAATCCATTCTAAAATGACGTGTGTGAGCTCAGGAAAGCTAGAAAGCAAAGGAATAGCTGGGTAGCAACCACAGCTACGTAGAACATTAATTTTAATAACTGTTAAGTAATAACAAACTGTGGCATCCTTGGTGCTCTCTGAGCTTGGGTGTTTGATTACAGATGTTTCATTACCCAGCTAGGTAATAGCACTTTATAGCACTCTCTGGGCAATTTACATTGTAGAAGGATTATTTGCATATCGCTCCCAACAAACTGGATGGAAGGCTGAGTTGACTTTTGAGCCTCATCAGGATCGAACTCCAGGCTGTGGGCAGAGTTTGCCTGCAATACTGCAGTTCAGCCACTGCACTGTCAGAGCCTCTAGATTCCGTTACCTAGTTAGGTAATGAAACACCTGCAAATGAACACAACAAAGGTGAAAGAGTATCTACAACTTCACAGTTCAACCCTGAGCTATGTGTATTCTCCTCTATTGGAGCAGCTAACTCCATCAAGTGACCTTGAGTAGGTGCCCCACGGCGGAGCACTTAAAGGACCCATAGCCAATCATTGCACATTGCCAGGGTGGCATTAAGAATTGAGGAGCTGCAGCAGCGTCTAACTTAAAAGCCAGCACGCAGCAGCTACAGATTTAGAGTCTTGTTATAACTTGATTGATGGATAAATAGATCAGACGCGGAATGGGTGCACATAAGGAGTGCCATTTATTCTCTTTCAGCCCTAACAAAGCACTAGCGTTGATCATTCCTTTTCTTTATCGCAAGTGGGGCTTTAATCAGGAAAGGAAAGGAGAGGAGAGGAGAGGAATTCAATAAGGATTAACCTTGAAGCTGTTCTCATCTAGTTCTGTCAACTTCTTAAAAATAAAACAATAAGAAGTCTGTAAAAGAGAAGGAGAAGAACTGTTGCCGAATAAAGACAGCTATGAACAAAGACAGAGATGTTTCAGGTTTGGGTTTGCCCATGTGATGAAATTTGTTCCTGCCTTCTGTCAAGCTGGGGAAATCAAGAGATCCAGGCAGTTCAAATGTGTATAAATATTTATTGCAAGTTTAAGCTCTCTACAAGAATCTGACCAACTAAAGGTCAAGGGAAATGAGTGGGAGATAAGAGAGGTATTCAAGGTGGGCCGGATTTAGATCTCTTGTGGCCATGCAGGGACTCATGACTTATGATGCACTTGACCCCTCCTTGGGCTCAGCCTGATCATCTCCTACACTTTCTTGACAATAGACACATTAACATATAGTTTTTCATTGCCCTTTTTACACCAGTTTATATGCAGACATACCACTGCCACCCCTTAACAATATCCCAATCTTTTATGAGGAAAAGGAACTCCATCAGAACCAATATAGTGTCAAAGTTCTCACCAGTGGCAATTTCCATAAGAAGGTCTAAGCTATCAAATTCTTAGGCTGGTTATATTTCGAAATCTCCCTCTCTATTGTATTTCTTCTTTTTCCTGTTTTACATTTTTTTTGTTGGTTGCAGTGGTGAAATTCAATTTTTTTAACCACCAGTTCTGTGGGCGTGGCTTGGTGGGCTTGGTAGGTGTGGCAAGGGAAGGATACTGCAAAATCTCCATTTCCTCCCCACTCTGGGACTAGCCAGAGGTGGTATTTGCTGGTTCTCCAAACTGCTCAAAATTTCCGCTACTGGTTCTCCAGAACCTGTCAGAACTTGCTGGATTTCACCCCTGGTTCATTGGTTGGATGGATGATTATGTGCCATCAAATCATTTTCAAACCATAGCGAAAGCACAGAGTTTTTCCATAATGATCTGTCCCTAGCACAGTATTTCAGCTCTTCCAATTGTATACTCATTTTCACTGTAACTGGGTCCATCCACCTGGTTACTGGTCATTCTTTTTTGTCTTTCCTTCCCCCTTTCATAGAGTCTTCTTCAGAGAGCTAGGTCATTGCATGGTGTATCTGAAGTAGGATCATTTGAGTCTGGTCATTTGTGCCTTGAATTCTTCACTTATGACCACAATTGGAACCAGAATTTCCCATTACTAAGCAAGGCAGTTGTTAAATGATTCACGCATAATTTTATGGCTTTTTTGCCATGGATGTTAAGCAAGTCACAGAGCTGTTAAGCAAATCTTGTTTCCGCCATTGACTTTCCTTGTCAGCTGTTTTTGAATGATAAGATACTTAGAGGGACTTCCTAACCTGCGCCGCGGTGGCGCCGTGGTTAAAGTGCAGTACTGCGGGCTACTTCTGCTGACCGCCTGCAATTTGGCAGTTCAAATCTCACCAGGCTCAAGGTTGACTCAGCCTTCTTCCCAGGTGGGTAAAATGAGGACCCAGATTGTTGGGGGCAAGATGCTGACTCTTTAAACGGCTTAGAGAGTATGTAAGTCTAAGTGCTATTGCTATATAGGGAGGGTGTGAAATTTGTGATTTGTTTCTAGCTGTTGCCCATTTAGGGTATTGTTTCTATTTTTATTTTTTTTAATTTGATTTATATGCCGCCCTTCTCCGGAGACTCAGGGCGGCTTACAATGCGTTAAGCAATAGCCTTCATACTTTTGTATATTTATACAAAGTCAGCTTATTGCCCCCACAAACTGGGTCCTCAATTTACCCACCTTAGAAAGGATGGAAGGCTGAGTCGACCTTGAGCCTGGCTAGGATTGAACTCAGAGAAATTACAGGCAGCTGGTGTTAATTGCTGCCTTTAGTAGGAGGCATTAGCCCCCTATGCTACACAGGCTTCCTGTTTCTTGATGGTTTCTGTTAAATAGGTATGTGATGGGGGAGGATGTTCTTAGAACTCCTTGCCCATTTTTGCCATTTAACAGATACATTGAGATAAGTTTCATCGATAAAGCCTGTAGGTAAAATAAAAGTCAGGACTTCAATCACAAAGATGTGGATACAGGCTACAGGCAGAGGTGTTTGGGTTGACCAGGACTGATGTTTTAAGTTTTGCAAGCTAAACCTTGCAGTCCCAGCTGTTTGTTGAGGGCAGTTCGCATTAAATATTGACTAGAGCGTACCGCGGGGCCATTTTATTAAAAAGGAGAGTGCAGAGGAGCAAGGAGAGATCTGAATGTGATGCTTGGGAAAACAACTCCCAAATCAGAATAGCTCTAATTGGGGCAATGGGAGGGGTTGCCTGCCATCACTCTTCTGCTGATCTTATGGAACTTCTATTTCCTTCTCATTAAAAAAAAATATTTGTTTTGCATTTTATTTAACAACTTTAATAAGCCAACTTGCTTCCAAAGGATTCCGGGTGGCCCAGAACAGAATAAAACAAGGAAAGAAAAACCATACTCTCTCAACAAAAATACGGAACAGCAGCAAAATTAAAGAGATAACTAAGATGCCTAAAAATGTCTAAGAAAGACATTAACCAGATCTCACTAGGATTCACATCCCTAGGATTAACTGCTTCCTGTCCAGAGTGCAAAGAGAAATCTGATCATGTCAGACCTGCCACTACTTAAAATTCTAACTAAAAATGATTCTTGGCTCTATTCATTGGGAAAGGAGTAGTTTTATTAGAAGTCAAGTGTATTGCAGTCAAGAATAGCCAGAACTGAGAATTGCACACCAAAATCCCTACATTCATCTTCTCCCTCCCTTAACTGCCTCCTATCTCTGACTCCCCCCACCCCATGACCAATCAGGTTCAAGCAAGATGTTTCCAGAAAGATCATTTCAAGGGTAGATTGGTATGCAGCTGCCTTCTTCTCCCAGCTGGGTGACCTTGAAGCAGCATCTCAGGGAGATACAGAGGTTACTTTGTTTTTCCCTCAAGTATCCCCCCTCTCATCCCCAGAATTCATGGCAAACTGTCACTGCATAGTAGCAAAGCTCAAGCACGCGTAAGGTGGCAGCTGACAGATCATGACATCACTGAGAAGATTAATATCAGCCTATATTTCAGTCTGATATTAAAATCCCATGATATGTCCATACCACGTTCTATTTACCTTCGCTACTGGTTCACAATGGGAGTGTGCGCACTTCTGTGCATGCACAGATCATTCATGATGACGTCTGGGCAGATGGGCAGAGTCTCCCACCGCTGTTTCTACCGGTTCGCAAGAACCAGACCGAACCGGGAGCAACCCACCACTGGTCCATACAAACAATGATCGGAATCCTGCAAGCAATTCCCTGTGACATTCTATGGAAGCAGAAATTGGACTTGGAAGAAATAGGAGATGAATAGTATTGATGCCTTTGAACTTTGGTGTTGGAGAAGACTCCTGACAATACCAAGAAAACAAATAAAGGGATCATTGAACAAAGCAACCCACAGTTCTCATTCAAGGTACAAATCACCCGGCTCAAATTAGCCTACTTTCTGACACATTATATCGAGACCCAGTTTTCTGGAATTGTATGTTTGGTATGTATGTATGTATGTATTGTTATGAATGGTTTATATAAAGAACCAACAGCATTAGATCAGATTTATGAGGGACAGATAAACAACTAATTTTTTAAAAAGTATAATTGTCTATTGAGCATCAAAATGGAAGAAGAATAAGTAAAAAAAAAAAACAATGATAGTGTGGATCAAAAATATACTATAGAGCTAGATAAATGTGCAGGGTGCAGAGTGGAGAGAAGAGCAACAAAGATGATTAGGGGACCGGAGGCTAAAACATATGAGAACGGTTGCAGGAACTGGGTATGTCTAGTTTAATGACAAGAAAGACTAGGGGAGACATGATAGCAGTGTTCCGATATCTCAGAGGCTGCCACAAAGAAGAGGGAGTCAACCTATTCTCCAAAAGCACCTGAAGGTAGGACAAGAGGCAATGGGTGGAAACTAATCAAGGGGAGAAGCAACCTAGAACTAAGGAGAAATGTCCTGACAGTTAGAACAATTAATCAGTGGAACAACTTGCCTCCAGAAGTTGTGAATGTTCCAACACTGAAAGTTTTTAAGAAGATGTTGGATAACCATTTGTCTGAAGTGGTGTAGGGTTTCCTGCCTAAGCAGGGGGTTGGACTAGAAGACCTCCAAGGTCCCTTCTAACTCTGTTATTCTATTCTATTCTATTCTATTCTATTCTATTCTATTCTATTCTATTCTATTCTAAATGGCAGAAATTGTGGGATAGAAATTATAAATTAACAATGTCAACTGCCTGTAAGGAAAATTTATATAAAATGTTTTATAGGTGGCATTTACCACCAGCAAGAATGGCAAAGATATTTAAAAACATGTCTCCCAAATGTTGGAAATGTAATCAGATACTGGATTCTTACTATCATATGTGGTGGATATGTCCAAAGGCAAAAAAATATTGGACAAAAGTACATACATGGTTAGAAAAAATGGTACAGCAACATATCGATTTAAAACCAGAAATATTCTTGCTGGGTATTTTACCAAAAAAGTACAATCAAAGTACAATCAAAATTAATACATATTTAATTTTACATGTGTTAACAGCAGCGAGAATTGTTTTTGCGCAACAGTAGAAAAACGAAGAGATCCCTACAGATTAATGTGTAATAAAAAAAAAATATTAGAATGTGCAGAGATGGATAGAGTAACACTCAAAATTATCCTACTTTTCGACACATTATATTGAGACCCAGTTTTCTGGAAAAGACTTTAATGCTCGGAAAAGTGGAAAGAAAGAGAAGAGGATAATCAACAGTAAGGTGGATGGAGACCTTAAAGGCGAGTTAGGAAGAGATCATCATGGAGAAAATCTAGCCATAGTCCTGAATTTACAACAGTTCATTTAGTGACCATTTGAACTTACAACAGCACTGAAAAAAGTGACTTATGAGCAGTTTTCATACTTACGATCATTGCACATCCCCATGGATGATCAAAATTCAAATGCCTGGCAATTGACTCATATTTATGATGGTTGCACTGCTCTGGGTTAGTGTGATCACCTTTTGTAAAATTCTGACAAGCAAAGTCAACGGAGAAGTCAGATTCACTTAACAGCCCTGTTACTAACTTAATAATTGCTGTGATTCAGTCAAAAACTGTGGCAAGATAGGTTTTGTGGTCCACCACCAGCCTGGGGAGCTGGCAGCAGAGTCGGACAGCGATGAGGCTGAGGAAGAACATGGGCCAGTCCTGGAGGCTGGGGAAAGCCTGGATGAGGGCTCTTTGTCGGAGGCAGAGATGGGACTAGGGCCATCAGGGAGTGATGTGTGGACTTCGGAGGCTCCAGAGGCTGACAGTAGAGAAGCAGAGGAACAGGAGGAGCCTGTTCCTAGTGCACGTATGAGAAGAGCTGCCAGAAGGCAGAAACAGATAAAGCAGAGAGGATGACTCGGGATTAGGGCCAAGGGATGATTGGCCATTTCCCCTACGGCTTAAAAGATCAGCAACGGCTCTTGGCCTCTTTGCTGGAAAGCAACGTTGAGAGAATTGTTTCTTGTTTCACTGTATTCATTTCTTGCCAGCTTCTTCTGCTTCTGAACTTTTGCCAAGAAAAGCCTTTGGCAATTTGCCTAATTATACCAAGGTTGGTGATAAACTGAGGAATGGTGTTTTGAAGAATTTGCTTTAATTTAGTTTGGACTACGCTGAGAATGAGTTAATTCTCAGTTGTTTTAATAAAGTCTGTTTGTTTTCAGACTGTTTGCATTTAATACGAACTATTTGGGCCTGGGTCACAACAACAGGTCATAAAATGGGGCAAAATTCACTTAACAAATGTCAGCTTAGCAACAGAATTTTTGGGCTCAATTGTGGTCATACATCGAGGACTACCTGTATCTGCAGCCAAGCTGTGGTAACAGAAATAACCCCAGCTTGTTACTTCTCCCCATTTACACCTTGGAGCAGGGATGTCAAACTTGCAGCCTGAGGGCTGGATGCGTTATGCATTGGCCATCCCCACCCCCCCCACCCCCCACCTTGTTTTAGCAAAGGGGAAAAAAGTCACGATATGTCACATGACAACAACGTGATAACGTGAGTTTAACACCCCTGCCTTGGAACAGAGACTTCATTCAACTGCCTGTCCTACTCATTTGGGCAAAAGGCAGCATCTCTTAATTTCATGCATGCTTAGCAAGGACTTAAACATTCTCCCAAGGATGCTTATTTCACTAAGTATCTCTTATAGCAAAATCTCTTGTTTACACACCATGGAATCTCTTCTCTTGAGAAGATTAGAAAAATAAACACCAGTTATATCCCTCTCTCCAGGAGCTTCTGCGAGGTATAGGGGTGTTAAGTCACGATGGTGACAAATGACCGCCCAACTGAAACTCGCACTTTCTTTTCCGGCATGTTTTATGCTACCCAAATTTTAAAATGGCCCTCATGTTTGTAAAAAGAAAGAAAGAAGGAAGGAAGGAAGGAAGGAAGGAAGGAAGGAAGGAAGGAAGGAAGGAAGGAAGGAAGGAAGGAGAGAGAGAGAGAGCGCTAGCTTTCACAGACAGCCTTGCTCTTTTCCTTTCTCTTTAGATTTGCACCGACTTGATTGAGGGAAATCAACAAGTTTTCACACACTGATTATTGTGCTTAAAAGGGTGGTGGCCCTTCAGCCCTAAGGCTCTAATTAGCAAAGGTGAGATCTATTTTGCTAGCAATGAGGGTCCTTCACACTAATCCAACATCTGCAACATTGGCAGCGATTATTAAACATTGGGAAATCCACCTATTGTCTGTTTATTTGTAGCAGCTGTTCAGAGAGGCTGTTGAGTTCATTATTAACACATTTTAACTCCCGTTGAAAAAATCCTTGGACAGCTTGCACATTACCCACTATTTACTGATTTATATATTTCTTTTGTAAATACACATGACCGCCTAGCAAAGAAAGCTGACCACAAAATGGCTGAATAATCATTTCAGTTTTGTGAGCCATCCAAAAGATTTCACAGAAAAGCAAAAGTAAAGGCTAGAAAAACGGAAGGGTGTGTGGGTGGCAAGACAGAATAAAAACACAGGGCACATCAGGGATGAAATGCTACCGGTTCGAGAACTGGTAGTAATAAAAGCTACCGGTTCAAGTGAACCGATAGTAAAACAAAGCTACCAGTTCATCTAAACTGGTATTTCCAACGATCAGCTGTACTGCGCCATTTATATTCGCTAGAAAGCAGGAAATCCTGTTTCCCTCTTCTATTCTACTTGTTAAGCCTCCTTTTTCTGCGCACAGCGTGTGTTTGGCGTGCACTGCACATGCGTGCACAGTATGCATTTAGTGTGCACTGTGCATGCATGCATTTGATGTACACCACGCATGCACAGGCAGCAAACCGGTGGCAAACTGCAGAGGATTTCACCACCGGGTGGTGAATAGTAATATTTTACAGATTAACATAGTAATATTTTACTATATTAGTAGTACATAGTAATATTTTACAGTTTAACTAAATTAATATTTTTCCAGTTTTAAAGACCGGCAAAATATTTTCTACAAATTGGTGCCAATCCCCTTGCAATTATTTAATGTGCTTGTCTTTACTGAAACTCAAATTATCCAGGCGAAGTTATCACAGCGATGGCCAAACTCTTTGGACTCGGCGTGTCAAAAATTCAGAAAATACCTGTCTTGACTCTGCCGGCATGTCATACATCTCACCCTCACTCTGAACAAAAGGAGTCTTTCCAGATCTCCTCCTGTCTCTTCTTCAGATAGTGCTCGAGATAATCCTGCTCTTGCGGGGCCTCACAGAAAGTCATGTGAGAATATTTGCACCATTTTTGGGCACCTCAAAATTGCACTAGAACACTCCCACGATTGTTGGATTTCTCAGAGGCTACACAAGATAAAGGTCTTCTTCTTGGGCAACTTTCAGAGGGTCGAGAGATCGGGTGTAGGAGATTACCAGGGTGAGCCCAAGGGAGGGGTCAAATGTGTTATCAGCCTTGAGTGTCTTCATGACCGCAAAATACCTACAGTAAGTCCACCTTGATTTCCAATGACTCTTATCTACTGCCGACCTGCTTTGATCATTAATAGTTCAGATTCTTGTAGAGATCTGTAGCATACAATCAACTATACAGTTATCTAAAGAGGACTCCTGATTTCCTATGCTTGACATTTGGCATGTGACCAAAAATGACATGCTGGGTCACTTGCGACATACGTATCCTAGGTTCACCATCACTGGGTTATCACCGCAGCATGCTAATCCGAAATGATATGGCTTAGCCAGTGGTGGGTTGCTCCCGGTTCACACCAGTTTGGGAAAACCGGTAGTAATGGCGGCAGGAGGCTCCGCCCACTCACCTGGAAGTCATCAAATACACTCTGTGCACGCGCAGAAGCTTCTGCGTGTGTGCAAAAGTGGCGCACGAGCGAAGCTGTAGTGAAGTAAGTGAAACCCACCACTGGGCTTGGCCCATAAGATGAACCAACCGCTGTATGGGGTGTGTTATACAAAGATGGTTTTATTCAGTAGTGGGATTCAGCCAGTTCGCACCACTTCAGGAGAACCGGTTGTTAATTTTCTGAGCAGTTTGGCAAGCTGGTTGTTGGAAGAAATCATTAGGGTAGAGAACCGGTTGTTAAATTACTTGAATCCCACCACTGGTTTTATTCAACCACCAAGATCAAACAAACCAAGACCTTGTTTCAAAGTTCTGTTATGTTCACCTCAGCGTGCATAGAGAAAACAAGGTTCTCCTTCAGGCTTTATGAGGTTTCTACCGGCAACTCTGGAACCCTCCATCACCCTCTCACATTTTCTGACTCTGGAAATAATTTCTGGCTCACAATACTACAAAATGAAGCAATGCTTTGCTTGCAGCTGCCCAGGTGAACATCCCTAATAGGGAGTGATACGATTCAAATAATTTAACAATCAGTTCTCTGCCCTAATGACTGGCTGGGTGGGCATGGCCATGATGGGCATGGCTAGGGGGTGTTAGAGGCAGCATTCGGCCTCCTGCACCCCTCTGAGAGCAAAAACAGGCCGCAGGGGACACACCATCCCCGCACCCTGTTTTGGGCCTAGTAGGCCTCCCTGCACTTACCTGGGAGCCAAAATGGGATGCGTGAGGACTCCTGGAAGGGGCGGGGTGGGGAGGGGCGGAGCCAGCCAGCAATTTAACAACCAGTTCACCAGAACCAGCTGAATCCCACCACTGCTAATATATGTGTGTATGTGTGTGAGTGAGTGAGTGAATGAGTGCAGGTGCTCTAAGAAAGTTTATTTATTTATTTATTTATTTATTTATTTTGATTTATAAACCGCCCTTTTCCAACCGGACTCAGGGCAGTGAACAGCCAGGGTAAAACATGCTATACAAAAATTAGAATAATTTTAAAAAATATTAAATGATGTCAGCCGACAAATTAAAAGAGTCCAATTTAAAATCAATTCCAATTAAAAACAGAGGATGGGATCAAGCTAGCCCGGCTAGGTGAAATAGGTGGGTTTTAAGGGCCCGACGAAAAGTCCGGAGATCTGGTATCCTGCGTATCTCCGGGGGTAGGTCATTCCAGAGAGCGGGTGCCGCCACAGAGAAGGCTCTCCCCCTGGGGGTTGCCAGCCGACATTGTCTGGCCGATGGCACCCTAAGTAGGCACTCTCTGTGCGAGCGTACTGGCCGCTGGGAGGCTATTGGTTGCAGAAGGCGGTCTCGCAAATACCCAGGCCCTAAGCCATGGAGAGCTTTAAAGGTGGTCACCAACAACTTGAAGCACACCCGGAAGACCACCGGGAGCCAGTGCAGCTCGTGCAGGAGAGGTGTCACATGGGAGCGCCCCCTCACTCCCATAATCCCCCGCGCGGCCGCATTCTGGACCAGTTGGAGCCTCCAGGTGCACCCCAGGGGAGCCCCACATAGAGACCATTGCAGTAGTCCAGGCAGGAAGTGATGAGAGCGTGAGTGACCATGCGTAGGGAGTCCCGATCCAGAAAGGGATGCAACTGGCATATCAGGCGAACCTGATAAAAAGCCCCCCTGGCCACGGCTGTCATATGCTCTTCTAAAGACAGCCGTGCATCCAGGAGGATGCCCAAGGTGCGAGCCCTCTCTGTAGGGGCCAATGTCTCGCCCCCAATAGTCAGCGATGGCACCAGCTGGCTATATTGGGACACCGGAAGCCACAGCCACTCAGTCTTGGAGGGGTTGAGTCGGAGCCTGTTTCTCCCCATCCAGGCAAGTTCCCTTGCTTTGTCTGGCCCAGGCACCCATTTCACACAAGAGAAGAAGCCTTGCACTTACCCACCTCAACCCTTTTTCCTTCTTTGAACTAGGTTTCGAAAATTTCTTCGTGTCTCTGCTGATCCAGGCACAAAAGACGTCGAAGGAGATGGCCACATTATATCAGATTTGCCTGATGCTCTTTCATCATGCCAAGGGAAATCATACACAGATCATTAAATGTAATAATATAGCAATAAGAGAGATAACAAGGAAGACAGCTGCCTCATGCAGGATTTATATTTAGTGATTAACAGAGGGTGTGTGTGGGGTGGGGGGGTGTTTTCTCACTGCAGAGTCTCGTATCTGGCCATCAGATGATGCGAGCATTAAAGCAGCATGTGATGTGGCTCAAAATTGCATCTGAACTGATGTGAAAGGTAGAAGAAAAAAAACAGCAAATGTGATACATGGTAACTCATTAAATGATTCCCTACCCATCCTTGATTAGGAAAAATCCCATCAGTACAGTCTTATCATTGATTCATTTATTCATCGGTTCATCCATTTAGCATTCATTCATTTCGTATGGCAATCTATAGTCTTGCAAGATCTAAACCCAAAAGCGTCTCCTCCGTTTTACTCATTGGCAGCAACCTAAGCATTTAGGCAGAGGGTAGGAAATGGGGATTGCATGAAACAAATAGAGGGAGAGGAGGTTGGGGCGTGGAAAAAGGCAAAAGAAAGGTTGGCTCTCAACTTCCTGAGATTAAGTTACTTCTTGCCCTTCAACGAGAATCCAGTTTCTTCAACGCAGTGCTGTTGACAGCTCTTCACTCACAACAGATCTCAACCCCAAGCTGTCTAGGGATAGTTTGATAGCTTTAAAGGACCCTACCATGGGGCAGAAAGGTAAAGGTTTCTCCTGTCAAGTCACGTTTGACTCTAGGGAGTAGTGTTCATCTCCAGTTCTTAGCCAAGGAGCCAGCATTATCCGAAAACAATTCTGTATGTGGCTAGCATGACTGTACACCAAACGGCACAGAACAACCATTACCTACCCACAGAAGTGGTACCTATTTATCTACTTGCAATTGCATGTTTTTGAACGGCTAGGAACTGGGGCAAGAACAGGAGTACACTCTGCCATGCACTGTCGAACTGTCAAACTTCTGGTCAACAAGCCCAATATCTTAACTACTAAGCCACTATGCCCCTCTAACAAGGGGCAGACGGAGGCTATTGTCATAGATAGCAAATGGTAGAGACAGCAATATCCATTCCCTAGTAATTCTTCCTGAGCCATTAGTCATCCACTTCTATGATGGCTACCTGAAGTATCTTCTATCCCACCCCACCCCAAACTAACCTACTGGCCTTGAAAACAACAGTTGATATTGCACTGAAACACAACATGGGAGGATACAACCCAATTGGCTTCCTTAGGTAGGTGCAGGATGGGCAGTACATGACAATAAGCTCAATATTATAGTTATCAGATCAAACGATGCAAGGGTGTAATTTGCAACTTTTGCACAGATATTATGGGTGTTGTTTCAGCATCATTGTGGCTTCTGCCAGACACCTGTGTTGGCTTCTGTCAGCAAAGTGAAGGTATGCAACCATCTTGCTCTTCAACTCAGACAGCTGGCTGTCAAGTTCAGTTGAAATGTAAAATAAGAGAAGAAGCAGAGAAGAAATCAGGAGAGAATTTAGCAAGGAGGCTGCTGTTTTCCTATAAAAAAAGGAAACGTAACAGCCTGCACATTATTTATCTAAATATTTGGAAATCAAAGGAAGAACCTACCAAAATAAAGAGAAGTTTCCTAGCCTTTTTAAAGGTGCTTTTTCAAGAGGCAACTTTCTTGTTTCACTTCTCATCCAAGAAGCTTCCTCTGCTCTGCTCTGACTGGGTGATGGGGAATGAAAGGATTTATATTCCTTGCAGACAGCTGGTCATTTGCATCCTTTTAGAGGGTCCTTGAAGCACTTGGAGGTTTATCTGTGTCCTCAGGGTCACTTGAGTAGTGCAAATAGGTGTGGAGTCTTCTTGGAACTGCTAAAAGGACTGTATTGTAGACTGGAGATAGATGATGTCATATCGCTCCCCCTCTGTTGAGAAGGGGCTGTTCAGTTTTGACATAAATGGTCTCTTTGATCCTGTTTCAAATCAGTGGACCTCTCTGTCCAAAATGTGGGCTTTGCTGTCTTCAAAAGAGCAGCCTTTGTCTTTTAAATGCAGATGTACTGTTGAATCTTGTCCTGGTGGGTTTGTTCTTCTATGTTATGCGATGTGTTTATGAAGTGGTTGTTTTGTTTCCCCAATGTGCAGATCTGCACATTCTCACTGCATCATACTGCATATACAGAGGTCATCTATATCAAAATAGAAAAACCAAAGAAAAATAAGGAAGTCCTCTTGAAAAAGCACCTTTGGGACAACCATGACCTGGATGGTTAAGAATCTCCAAAGACATTTTCTGGCCTTCATTATTTGAAATTAAATTGCAAAACATGCAATTCAATGAAATTAAATTGAAAAAAAAATTATTTCAGGAAGCGTGGCTGTAACAAATTCCCATGGAAAGAATTACAGGTAGTCTTCGACTTATAAAGCATAGTTGAGTTCAGAATTATGATTGTAGATGTGCTGGTCATTAAGGTGTTCATCACATGACCAACCCAATTTTACAATGTTTACAGTGGCCGTTGAGTGAATCCACAGTCATTAAATGAACCCATCATCCAGAATCTCCTTTTTTCCTGAAAACTGAAAGTAAACACTGGTTTCCAACAACAACAACAAAAAAAGGTAGAAATTGTGGTCATATGATTGTGGGACACTGCCAAGGGCCATAAATGTGGACCAATTGCCAAGCACCCAAAATATAATCACATGATGGAGGGGTAGGCAGCCATCAGAACTTTGAATCCAGGTTGTAAGTACCTTATTTGCAGTTCATCATAACTTTGAATGGTTGCTAAGCAACGAGTCATAAATCAGGGATTACCTGTACATATGCTTGGTGCCAGTGGTGAAATCCAATTTTTTTTACTACCGGTTCTGTGGGTGTGGCTTGGTGGGCGTGGCAGGTGAAGGACACTGCAAAATTGCCATTCCCTCCCCATTCCAGGAGAAGGATATTAAAAAATCTCCATTCCCACCCCACTCCAGGGGAAGGATACTGCAAAATCTCCATTCCCACTCCACTCTGGGGCCAGCCAGAGGTGGTATTTGCCAGTTCTCCAAACTACTCAAAATTTCCAGTACCGGTTCTCCAGAACCTGTCAGAACCTGCTGGATTTCACCCCTGCCTGATGCCTTCTGGCCTTAATGGTTCTCAAAAGTGTTGATCTCTTATTGGTCCATCTAAAAGAAAAAGTTGAGAATTGCTGTTCTCTTTGTAAGGATAGCAGGCTAAACATTCCAAAAAAGGAGAAGAGCTATGAATTTGAACACCAGTAGAGAGACTGAAGAGCAACATGAAACCAGCTGATTGCAATCTTCTCTATGTTGTTGAGGCGGATTATGCTTCTATTTAAATTACAGAATTATAAAATCTAAATGTTCATCTCTATTAAATCTCTCCTCATCTTTTATCCTGGGATGCATTTTCTCTGTTTGGCTGAGGTCTACGTTGCCACCCTTGGTCGCTGCTTTCTGTGGTTTGGCTCATGTAATGGGGAATTATGGCTTAGCTTGTGGTCTCTACTTGGCCCTTCATCATTCTTTCTCCACATTTTGAACAGGAACAGAGAAGAGAAGAGAAGAGAAGAGGAGAGGAGAGGAGAGGAGAGGAGAGGAGAGGAGAGGAGAAGAGAAGAGAAGAGAAGAGAAGAGAAGAGAAGAGAAGAGAAGAGAAGAGAAGAGAAGAGAAGAGAAGAGAAGAGAAGAGAAGAGAAGAGAAGAGAAGAGAAGACAATAACAGAGTTGGAAGGGACCTTGGAGGTCTTCTAGTCCAACCCCCTGCTTAGGCAGGAAACCCTACACCACTTCAGACAAATGGTTATCCAACATCTTCTTCAAAACTTCCAGTGTTGGAGCATCCACAACTTCTGGAGGCAGGTTGTTCCACTGGTTAATTGTTCTAACTGTCAGCAAATTTCTCCTTAGTTCTAAGTTGCTTCTCTCCTTGATTAGTTTCCACCCATTGCTTCTTGTCCTGCCCTCAGGTGCTTTGGAGAATAGCTTGACTCCCTCTTCTTTGTGGCAACCCTTGAGATATTGGAACACTCTTATCATGTCTCCCCTAGTTCTTCTTTTCATTAAACTAGACGTACCCAGTTCCTGCAATCGTTCTTCATATGTTTTTGCCTCCAGTCCCCTAATCATCTTTGTTACTCTCCTCTGCACTCTTTCTAGAGCCTCCACATCTTTTTTACATCATGGCGACCAAAACTGAATGCAGTATTCCAAGTGTGGCCTGACCAAGGCATTATAAAGTGGTATTAACACTTCGCGTGAAATGTTACGAGACATTGCTGAGAGTCTGAATTTCATTTACTAAAGGTAGCTAAAACTCCCATGGTCCTGTAGGAAGAAATATCCTTCTGGGTTCAGCTCCAAGTGGGGAAAAAGACACTGGAAACATGGAGACTGCTTGGAAAGATGGTTTAATAGTGAACAGGATCACATGGTTTGAGTTCCTGAACTGAAAAGGGGCAAGACACAGTAAATCCCCGGGTTTTATGCCCTCTCTGGCTTTGAACTTCCTGGGGCCCAGAAAGAGTATCCTGATTGGCTGTCAGACGTCCAGGGGATGGGGGTCTTAGCTAGCCTTGCTGGCTGATGTAATCTTCCCAGGTGCCATGTGATGAATTTATGTTGCTAGATGGGTCCTATTGTGTTAGTTTTTGTTGCTAGATGGGTCCTATTGTGTTGCAGATGATGGTCCACTGACAAAGATTGAGTTTCTGCCTCTGGCCCATTGACAAAGGGTGGGGGCAGGAAGATGCGAGCTGCTTCGTCTTTAACACATGCTTCTCCATTTCTCATCCAGGGAAACATAATATTCTGCCTTTTTAATATTTCCCAAAATATTTCATTCTTCTAGGAAAGGGGTGGGTGCTAACTTCCTACAGTCCTGAATCAGCAGTTGGAAATTCACAAGGCAAGAGCTGGTTTTAAAGTGGTTTGTGATGAACATTGGTATTACGTGGTTGACTCAGCTTCCCATCCTTCCAAGGTGGGTAAAATGAAGATCCAGATTGTTGGGGGCCATATGCTGACTCTGTAATCCGCTTAGAGGGGGCTGTACAGCACTGTAAAGCGGTAATTAAGTTTAAGTGCTATCGCTTGCTATTGCTGCATCTTCAAAGTAACACCTGACAGAAGACACTTTTGGGAAGCACTTAGAACCGTGATGGCGAACCTATGGCACGTGTGCCAGAGGTGGCATGTGGAGCCATATCTAGCTCAGCTCCAGCGTGCATGCGTGTGCCGGCCAGCTGATTTCCAGGCCTTCCGGTCCCACCGGAAGTTGGGAAATGGGCCGTTTCCAGTCTCCGGGGGGGGGGGATCTCCGGGGGGGGAGGCCGTTTTTGCCCTCCCCAGGCTTCAAGAAAGGCTCTGGAGCCTGGGGAGGGCAAAAAAACAGGCCTACCTGGCCCACGCGTGCCAAAAGCAGGGAAACCACAGTGGGGTCGTGCACACATGTGCATGGGGGGGCACATTGAATTGTGGGTGTGGGCACGCACACGTGAACACCCCCCCGCTCCCCCCGCTTTTGGCACGCGACAGCAAAAAGGTTAGCCATCACTGGTGTAGGATCTCCTGATGTAGGGGCCATCTGTCAGAAATGGTGTAGGGAGGGGTTGGACTAGATGACCTACAACTGTGTTGGTGAATCTATGGCACACATGTCAGAGGTGGCATGCAGAGCCTTCTCTGTGGGCACGTAAGCAGTCACCCCAGATCAGCTCCACCGCACATTCATTCGGGTCTCCCGCCAGCCAGCTGGTCTTGGGTTCTCTGCCATGCATGCAGGAGGCGCATGTGGGGGGATGCATGCATGCAGGGGGAACGCATGCAGGGGGAGCGCGTTGAGCACTCAGTCCAGAAAAGGTTAGCCATCACTGACTTAGAATCACAACGTTATAAGGTTGGAAGGAACTTTGGAGATCTTCCAGTCCAACCCACTGCCCAAGGCAGGAGACCTTATTCTACCCTGGACCATTGGCTGTCCAATCTTTTGTTGAAAACTTCCAGCGATGGATTTCCGTAACTGCATGTTTACCGCCCTTTGAATAAGTAGCCTCTTCCATTTATTCTCTGAAAGGATGCACAAAACAACAAAAACCCAAACATACATACATACATACATACATACATACATACATACATACATACATATATATATATATATATGTTTTCTGAGGTTTTCGCGGGTGTTTGTATGTAGGTCTTTGGTTATTCGGGTCTTCTCCCGCGTAGAATTGGCAGTATCTTGGCGACGTTTCGACGAAGTCTCATTCGTCATCTTCAGGCTGGTGTTCTCGGCTTCGTTCTCGGAAGAACGAAGCCGAGAACACCAGCCTGAAGATGACGAATGAGACTTCGTCGAAACGTCACCAAGATACTGCCAATTCTACGCGGGAGAAGACCCGAATAACCATAGACATATATATATATATATATATATATATATATATATATATATATATATATATATATATATATATTGTGCAGACATTTTGTAACATGATGAACTTGTATTTTGATATCTCTTGCAATTAATTCTAGAAATCCTTGCTCCACTGACAGGAAATTATTCCATCTTTAAGTACTCTCTCCTTCAGAGGCTATTGTGGGGAAAGTTGAGGCCTTTTTAGGTTATTTATGATGCAAGCTGCACTATCCTTAAAACTGCAATTTTTCAGCTGCCAAAACACATCCTTGCAAAGTTCAACAGAATCATAAATAATGGAAGTTAATATTCCTCTACAATATTTATGCAAATTCTAAAGAGTGTTAAAAGTTAAAAATGAAAGCAGAGCAACTCTTCCCAGCCCTTTCCCATTCTCTGTGATTTACTTACTTGTGGTTTATAGCACATTTCTCACGCTAAAGTTCTGATGATGTTTTCTTTATTTAGATGCTTGCGGATCCAAAAATAGAACAGGCCAAGAAAGATGTAACATTTTTTTTTAATGCTAAAACAGAAGCAGATTTTTAGAAACTTCAGAATGGCACTGTTTGAAAAGTGGGTTTTTATGCTGGAGGGGCGGTAATGACTGATTTGGAACTTCTGTTCAAAAGCTATCTCAAACCAAAACCTTCTGAAATTGATTCCCGATTTGATTAGAATCAGACCTTTGAATCAAATGCATCCAACTCAAACTAATCTGATCTGGATTGCTTTGGATGACTTTAGACCAGGGGTCAGCCACATTGGCTCTTTGGGCCCTCTGCTGTGGCTCCCTGTCAGGTCATCCCACCACTTGCTGGCCCTACCCCTACCCCTCGCCCTCCCCTTCCAGTCACTCTTCGCCTGGCCTGAGAAGGTAAGGGTGACAATAGGGGATGGAGAAGCGGCCAGGACAAAGACAGAGAGATACAGAGAGAAGGGAAGAGAGAAGGGGGAGGGAGGGAGGGAGGAGAGAGAGAGAGATGTCAAGAGGGTTTTGCGGTTCCCGGTGTTTTTTAACAACTGGTTCTCTGCCCTAATGACCGGCTGGGTAGGCGTGGCTAGCGGGGGTTATGTGATTGGTGAAAATGAGTGACATCGACTTGGCCACACCCACACAGGTTTTGTGGCTCCCGGTGTTTTGTTTTCTGAGGGAAACAGGTCCCAATGGCTCTTTGAGTGCTTAAGGTTGCAGACCCCTGCTTTAGGCACAGATGTTTTTAGAGTGCAAGATGATTCATACCTAATCGACCTGATTCGAACGATCCAATCCCATTCAAATAAATCTGACAATTTAAATCAACATGTCAGTTTGAATCACACGGATAATTCAAACTGAGGCTAATCTGCACACCCATAATAAATGCCATTTCATAGAATCATAGGGAGGATGAGAAGAGTGTGTGCATTTTCTACTCCAGCTTGAAGATGTGTGGACTTCAAATCCCAGAATTCCTCAGCCAGCATGCTGTGAATTGAAGTTCACACATCTTCAAGTTGTCATGGTTGAGAGATATTGATCTAGTCCAAGCCAATGCCCCATGAAGAAATGTTACAACAAGAGACTACCAGTTATATTTAAGACTGCAAATAACTTATCACTTGTTATATAAAAAAATATATGAATTTGACAGCACTGGGGAATAGACCATTTCAGACCTCTGAACTCTCAGCCATTCCTGCTAAACCAGACAGAAAATACAATTGGATGAGCTAATTCTATTTTATTGTAAAGCTACATGGTGAGCACTGCACACCAGAACAACTAGACACAAGAATAGTTTTTTCCTGAACACCATCACTCTGCTAAACAAATAATTCCCTCCACACTGTCAAACTAGTCACTAAGTCTGCATTACTATTACTATTACTATTAATCTTTTCATTTTTTCTATCACAGATCTCCTCCCACTTATGACGATATGACTGTAACTTGCTGCTGTATCCTTATGATTTATATTGATTGCTTCCTAGTATTGATTGCTTATTTGTACACTATCATTAATTGTTGTACTTTTATGATTCTTGACAAATGTATCCTTTCTTTTTATGTACACTGAGACCATATGCACCAAAGACAAATTCCTGGTGTGTCCAATCACACTTGGCCAATAAAGAATTCTACTACCCTGTTTCCCCCAAAATAAGACATCCCCTGATAATAAGCCCAATTGGGCTTTTGAGCTCATGGCAATAAGACCAAGTGCTTATTTCAGGATTCAGAAAAATATAAGACAAGGTCTTATTTTTGGGAAAACATGGTACTACTACTACATCAACCAGTCCGAAAGTAAAATTCTCCTGTTGCCACCTTTACAGTCCAAGAAATTAGGGAAGATCTCTTCTGAGTCTCTTGCTCCATCCACACTATGCAGCTCTGGGTTAGGCCACCTCTTATCTGAACATCAGCTAGGCCGCATTGCTTTGCCTCCTCTGCCAAGGTCATTCCCACACACCATTGCATAGTTTCCTTTCTGTTATCTTCCAGCAGGGGTGTCTGCAGAGTACTTTCAAAAAAGTCAAGATGGCAGTTATGAGAATGTGATCACAGCTGTGCCTGGCTTTTATGTGAACCTGTAATATCCATCAAAACCAGGCAATGTTTTGGCCAGACTATTGCAGATGCCACCTTGGCTTTCTGAACCAAATCCTGCAAACAACACCCCACTCTCCTCTGTATCTCTTTGAGTTGCGGTATTGCTTCCCATACCTTAGCTCAGGGGCATCAAACTCGATTTCATTGAGGGCTACATTAGGGTTTTGTTTGACCTTTGGGGCCCAGGGTGGGCGTGGCCAGGGTGAGCATGGCCAGCTTGATGTCACTTGTGTGATCAAATGCCATTTTTGCTAGTAGTTTGTTTTGCTAGCACTGCTGTGGCCCACCAGGGTCCAGGAGATCTGGCAGCAGATTCGGACAGTAAGGAGGTTGGGGAGGAACATGAGCCAGTCCTGGAGTCTGGGGGAGGCTCTGATGAGTACTCTGCATCATAGGCAGAGATGGGGCCAGGGCCCATCAGCAATAGTATGACAGTTGTCAGCTACCTTCAGAGTCGGACATCAGTGGGGCAGATGGAACCTGTTCCCAGTGTGGGCATGCACAGAGCTGCCAGGAGAAGGGAACATTTAAGGAACAAGGGCTGACTCGGGAGTAAAGCCACAAGTGGATGGTGAATAGCCCCTCCCATAGGGAATAAAGGAGCAAAAGGGGAGGGGAGTCTACAGGAGACAATTAGTTTGCTTAATTAGTTCATGACTCTCAGAGACTCCTTGCCAAGTTTTGAAGAAACGGGTCTGGCAGCTCTCCAAGCCAGATAAGGTCTGTGACTGTAAATTCTCCCCTGAAACACTTTGCTGGGTGTGAATGAGAGGAATTCACAGTAACTTAATAGAAAGGGGTTTTTGTCGGGAAAAGAGTCTGCTTCATGCTCTTGGGAAGCCTAGGTCAGAGCAAGCACCCTGCCAGCGAAAATGGAGCTCATGGGGCATTATGTGACTCTCTTGGGCTCCATTTTCACTGGCAGAGCGCTGCAGAAGGCCAGATCTGGCCCGTGGGCCTTGAGTTTGAGTTAAGCTAAGGCCCCTGCCTTAGGTTAAAAAAAAAAAAGAAGTATTACTAATATGCTGCAGATATCAAGTGTGCGACAATAATAGCTGGGAGTTTCTTTTATAAGGACAACATCTGAGAAAGGAAAGGAGGAGAATCAACGCTCAACGAATCCTAAAAAGCAGCTGAGGCTCGCAAACCCACTGAAGTTAATAGAACGAGATCGTTGTGTGTCTTTGACCTCTGAAGGAATGAGTGAATGTGAAACCTGGTTAAAATCTGTAATCTTTCGCCACTCTGACTGCATAATGAATAAGCCCAGGAAAATGTTTGTTTTCCTCTGAATCAATTCTCCTCTATTGAGCTGCTGTAGAGCTACCGTTTCAAAGAGTTAAAAGAAATTATAAATGGGGCTTGAGCAACCAGAAGCCAGAGTTCCTTAAGAAGCCTTTCACAACGAAAGTGAAGAGAACTAATTTGTTCTTGAGAAATGTAAGGCTTGTCTAATGAAAACCTAGAATTTTCTCTGCCATCAATGAAAGCAATTGATATACATGCACAACTGCCTTTGTAGGTATAGAAAATGTTTCAAGGTGCTTCCTGATAAAAATACAATGACTTTCAAGCATTTGTGGCCCTCTCCAAGTGCTTTGCTCTAGTTATCTATTTGCAAATCTCCTTCTGAAGGAGAAGAAACCCTCAATCTATCTGTGTTCTCTATGTCCCCCATTAGATCTG
The DNA here is from genome assembly GCA_030761175.1 of Masticophis lateralis. Classification (NCBI taxonomy): domain Eukaryota; kingdom Metazoa; phylum Chordata; class Lepidosauria; order Squamata; family Colubridae; genus Masticophis; species Masticophis lateralis. Next base: position 12,337,356 of record JAUDYJ010000006.1, on the reverse strand, counting down.
GGAAAATAGAAGAAAACAAGGCAGTTAGAAATTGGGGCTTTTCTTTTTAGTGTTCCCAGCCACTGCTAAAAAAGTTATTTATGACTTGTCCTCAAACTTATGTCTTTGCTCCCTCTCTCTCTCCCTCACACACACACACATACACGCACACACACACAGCAGTGGTGAATTTCAAAATTTTTTACTACCGGTTCTGTGGGCGTGGCTTGGTGGGCGTGGCAGGGGAAGGATACTGTAAAATCTCCATTCCCTCCCCACTCCAGGGGAAGGTTACTGCAAAATCCCCATTTCCTCCTGATCAGCTGGGACTTGGGAGGCAGAGAATAGATGGGGGCTGGGGCAGTCAGAATTTTTATTGCCGGTTCTCCGAATTACTCAAAATTTTTGCTATCGGTTCTCCAGAACTGATCAGAACCTGCTGAAACCCACCCACCCCCCCCCTCTCTCTCTCTCTCACACACACACACACACACACAGAGTGACACATGATTGCATTTTGGGTGCTTATCAACCAGCTCATATTTGTGACCTGTTGCAGTGTCCCACAGTCATTGGAGTGCGATTTATAACGTTTTTGCTTTTGGGGGGCCAAAAAAGTGCATTTGGGGAAATGGACTTGCTTAACAACCATGTGGCTTGCTTAATGCCATATGATTTTTTTCCTGAGAAGGGTAGCAGTGGCCAGAGACTGCCAGGGAGGAAATTGCCTTGACGCTGAGGCTGGAATGTCCATTGAGTCTGTTGGTGCAACCGGAAGACAACAAGTTTCAAACTGCTGCTGCCTATCTCATTTTCTCCTTTGGTGTGATATTTTATTTCAAGAACTTGTTTTTGAGTTCTTAGTTTGGACTGCTGACATTCCAAAGAGTCTGGTTTTATTATCGACTCCTTGATTATAGTTTCTTAATGCTTAGAAATTTGGAAAGAATAAACTACAGCAGGTTTTTAAGTATTTGGAACCCAGTACCGTATTTTGGAGTATAAGACGCACCTACCTTTTTTGGTGAGGAAAATAGGAAAAAGAAATCTGCCTCTGCCTCCCAGCAATTTTGCCTATTTGCAGCAAATAGCCTGCTTTACTTTCATTTTCGTTTTCAGTATAGCTTGATTAGCACAAGGAAAAAAAAAATCTCCTCCAGCAATTTACCTCTTTGCAGCAAGCAGCAAAGGCCCTTGTGAAACAGCTGAGAGCAAAACAACTGAGAGTCAGGAGGCCGATCCAATCAACTTGTGCTAATTAAGCTATGCTGAAGCTGAAAGGAGCTGTTTCTTCTTGCTGTTTGCTGCAAGGAGGTAACGCTGGGAGGCAGAGGTCAAAGGGTGGGAGCCAGAAGGTGGGCGGGGCTACATTCGGTGTATAAGACACACCTAAACTTTCACTCCCTTTTGGGGAGAAAAAGGTGCATCTTATACTCCAAAAAAATATGGTATTTATTTCCTATCACAAGTGAGCTTCCCACCTTTCTGTCTGCAAGGGATTTTGCCACACATAACTCTCATATTTATTTATTTTTTTCTAAACAAAGAATATCTAACTTTCAATGCACCACAGGTTCCCCCATCTGAGACTGTCCAGATGCAAAGGACTACATTTCCCAACATACCCAACTATTTTTACACATGCTTTCAGCTAAGATCGATATATGAGGACGCCCTCGGTTAGGACTGGAGTAGCACAGTGGCTCAGTGGTTAAGTCCCTGGGCTTGTTGGCTGGAAAGATGGCAGCCCAGGTTCGAAGCCTGAGAGCCATGTGATGAGGTGAGCTCCCATTCTCCCACCCAGCTCCTCCCACCCAGCAGTTCAAAAGCATGCACATGCCAGTAGATAAATAGGTAGCAAATCAGTGGGAAGGTAAAGTGCTCAGTGATGTCATGCTGGCCACATGACCACAAAAAATATCCTCAGACTCAAGAGCCTTGAAACCGACCCTATAGTTAGCAATGTCTAGCAGAGCAAGTGTTTTTCCCAGTTGCAATGTATGGCTGTGAAAGTTGGACCATAAAAGGCTGAGTGCCAAAGAATTGAGGCCATTGAACTCTGGTGCTGGAGAAGACTCCTGCAAGTCCCTTGGACTGCAATTCGATCAAACCGGTCAATCCTAGAGGAGATCAACCCTGAAGAGGAGTCACTGAAGCAATTGGCATGAGCTTAAATAGACTCCAGAGGATGGTAGAGGACAGGAAGGCCTGGAGGAAAGTTATCTATGGGGTCGTGATGGGTCTGACATGACTTCGTAACTAACAACAACAACAACAACAACAACAAGCAGAGTAAAATCTGCAAGGACTCCTTTGCCTTTCCCTTTTTCTACCAGTTAAGATTAAGGATAGGAAGACTCTGAATAGACAGAATTGATGGAAAGGAGGGAGAGATCAATTTTGAGTGCCTTCTTTGCCTACAGCTAAAAGAACCATCTCGGAGAACAAAGGAACCTGCCCTTACCTTCCGTCCTGGTTTTCAGAAAGGTCAATGCTTCTGGTTGGTTATCGGTCAGGCTGCCTGCCCTAAATCTTCCCAGTTACTTTGATGAGCACAAAAGGCTGCGTGGAAAATATTGCACGCTGTGGCCCACACTCCAGAAGGAGATCTAGCTAGCTCCCAAATCTCCCAAGACGTAGGAAAGTGACAAAATTACATCTCTGCCACCAAACTTTGAACAGCTGGTTTTTTTAAAAAAAATTGTATTGATTTTACTGTTATGATTCATAGTCTTTGCTACCCTGAGTGTTTATAGAAACAGAATAGAAAGGAGGGGTTTGGATTTAATAATAAAGGAACAAAATCGGTGGTGGGTTCCTCCTGGTTAGGCCGAGCCGGTAGCAGTGACGATATGACATCACTGAACCGGTTCTCTTTGTTTAGGAGCTGGGCCCTCCCACCCCCACGCCCGCACACCCCCATGCTCCCACACCCCCATACATTATTCTTACCTTTTATTTGGTTCCACCCCCAATCTATTGCTGCCTCCCAAGTCCCAGCTGATCAGCTAGACTGTTAGACTGTAGGCTCCAAAGGGCCACCCTACAGCTGATCAGTGTTAAAAGGCAGTGTGTGGTAGACCGGTGCCTCCAAAAACAAATGAGTAGACCGGTGCTTCCAAAAACAAATGAGTAGACTGGTACAGCTCTGCAAACAGTTAAAAGCCTGGTAGACCAGTACCTCTGCTAAATCCTAAAGAATTGTCACATGACCATCAAGCCACACCCACAAAATAAGCCACGCCCACAGAACCAGTAGTAAAAAAATTTAGAATCCATGCCTGAACAAAATCTGTCCTAGTCTTTCTATAACACTTTCTCACAAACTAAAGAGGGGAGGGGAGAAAAAAAGCTTCCTTCTCAGCCTGGGATTACCCAGAGGAATTGAGTGTTGTTAATTAACTAATGAATTAATTACTAGCCACGCTTATTGGGAAATATGAAACTCCCACCAGCTCTGGAGAGAGCACAGTTTGAGGCTAAAATAAAACCAGAGTTAAGGATGAGCTGCTTGGACTTGGCATTGCTTTATTCCCTCTTTCCATATTGATTCTCCTGCATAAACAGAAACAGTCAGAACTGAAAAGAGTTCAGTCATTTAAAGTGCATCATTGCGAGCCACTTGGCAAAGACGTACAGAGCCATGTTGATGCAAAACCGTTTTTATGTCTCCCTGCAGAGGCATAATATCAAGTTATGGATTGATCTGAATCTTTAGCATGCAGAAAAGATGATAGAACAAGGGCGAAGATAACAGCGTAGAATTCTTCAAACGTCTGCCATCAAGTAACTTGTTCATTAGAGCCACTGAGAAGCACTACAAAGGGGCAATGCCTACCGGCCAAGATTGAGTACACCTGAGCAAGTAAAACTGCCAAAGTTAGCCACGGGAAGGAGCTTCATGCATACAAACAAGGTCATAGATGAAGGTCCATAAATGTTCTGCCCCAGCTATGGATCCCAAAGAACACAACACACACAAAGTTTGTACAAAACTTAATTTACTAAGCTAACTTAGTCTTTTTCAAAACAAAGACTGTTAATAAGCTTTCTTAATAGCCTACAAGAAACCAAAGATAAAGTAATCACAATCTTACAAAAGTTGGCAGAAAGCCCAGAAGCCATGTGCAGAGAATCCAGATACGAAGTAGAGTGAACTAAAGTTGTTCCTTATAACTTGCTTCAGTCAGCATTCCTCCTTAAATAGGCTAAGGGAGTGGCCAATTAGCCCCAAGCTTTACTCTCGAGGAGACCTCCTCCTGAGGAATCATTCCTGACTTTTGGCAGCTCTGCGCGCCTGTGCATCGAGATGAGGCTCCTCCTCTTCGTCCTCTTCACTCAAAGGAGCTTCTGGAGGTTCTGAAGGCCCTGGCTGAATCCCTGCCTCTGGCACCACATCTTCTCCAGCCTTCTCATTGTCTGACTCGGGTGCCAGCTGCACAGGCTGCTGGCACAGCACCACACCAGCCTCCTCGCTGTCAGAATCAGCTACAATCCGCACAGGCCGCACAGGCCACAATGCTAAGACAGAGTTGGCTCCCTCTGAACATTGGTTGCAATGATGGATGAAAGTCCACCAAAATACAAGAAGTGATAGATGGTGATACCTCGATAACCTCAAGTTTCTCCAGCTAATTAATTAATGCATTCTGCTTGAGAACCTTGTTAAATATTCTAAGCTCAGTATAATCATAGACATGTCCATGTTATGGTCAACTTGGGACCGTGAGAAAGCTTATTAATGGTTTCAGCCAGTGGTGGGATTCTACCGGTTCAGACCGGTTTGGGAAAACTGGTAGCTCTGATGATCATCTGGGAGCAAACCGGCTGGCCCCAATGATTAGATGGACCCACCCGCCTGCCCGCGCTATTTTCCTACCTTTATCTCCTCAGCTGATTTGCATGGCAGAGCCTATTGCTTCGTGAATCAGCTGTGTTACTCCTCTGAAGAAACTCGGAAGTGAAGATTTTTCAACTGCGCACATGAAGCACAGAACGCGGTTACCTTCCCACCCCTGGTTTCAGCGTATAGAAGAAAGAGTCTCAAGGCACCTTCACAATTTCCATTTTTGAACTGCAGTTGGCTGACCTAATTTTTGGAATTAATTTTATTGTTCTTGTCTGATCAAAAATTTTGAAGAACCAAACACTTTTCCAGTTCTTTCTTTTTTTTCCAGCATTTTGATTAGCCTTAAAATTATATCGTCTTGTTACAAATTTTGGACTTGTAATGCCAAATCTGTTATGTCTTCAGTTTTTGTAGTTACTACATTAGGGTACAGAACTAAGAAAATGCACACATGACCATATCCATCCTACATGGCCCTTGGCCAAGTTACTTGAAGGACCATCTTTTCCCAAGTACATCTACCTGACCCACCAGAGGAAGGAGGCAGAATATGTTACAGGTCCCCTCTCTTAAGGAGACGCAGCTAGTGGGACCAAGAGCCATCTCAGTAGTGACTCCCTCCCTGTGGAAATGAAAGTGCCCTTCATCCTGACAGTCTTTGGAAAGGCCCTGAAAATGTGGTTTTGCCAACAGCCCTGGGGATCCCAAGCTGCTATGGAGCCCATGAATAGAATAGAATAGAATAGAATAGAATAGAATAGAATAGAATAGAATAGAATAGAATAGAATAGAATGGAATGGAATGGAATGGAATGGAATGGAATGGAATGGAATGGAATGGAGTAGGGTAGGGTAGGGTAGGGTAGGGTAGGGTAGGGTAGGGTAGAATTCTTTATTGGTCAAGTGTGATTGGACACACAAGGAATTTGTCTTTGGTACATATGCTCTCAGTTTATCTTTATTTTTCTCAAAGAAAAATAAAATACATTCATCAAGAATCATAAGATACAACATACAATAAGATATGAGATCCCATTTCATCAGATTGAAGGAGGGCAGCCCCTAATTGAATCCCTGCCTTTGTCAATGTGAAGCCCGAATATTGGACTAGTATAACCGCATTAAGGGGGAAGGGAGTTGAATGCTTCCCAAGGACGCCGAACAAAAGAACGAAACAAGAGGCCGTCCAATATTCGCAAAGCAATTGCAAACAGGGCCTGCTCTCATCTATTAATCTCTGAAGAGCAATATACTCACAGCAGGGACTTTCACACTTGGCTGTACCTGAGGAAGGGATGGTGCACGCTGGAGACTTGAATTTATCATCTCGGGCTACTGTAAGATTTTGATCATTTTAATCATAGGAAGGAGCAATGACCGCATAGAGCTGAGTTCAGAGGAAGTGACTCCCCCACCCACACATCCCTGCCGTCATCCAGGAAATAAGATCAGGCATAAAATGTATTGAAATTGAATTAGGAGGTTGGGTTGGCATGAGGAAAACCCTGATGCAGATGTCTGTGTCGTTGATAAGTTTCCGTGATAGGCTTGGCCATTAAATTGATTCTGAAGCAAGCATACGTCGATGGCCTATTTCCCTCCCACTCCCCGTACTTTGTAACCAAGAAAGGCTCCTAAATAGCCTTGCAAGAGTCAATAATAAAAGCAGCCTTTGCCTTCAGATTTATGATCGAAAAGACATGACATAAAGTGCAACTTTATTGGAGCAGGACAGGGAGGAAAGCAAATGAGGTCCTTAAGCAAAGCGAATGAAAACAGTCCATTAAGAGATGGACTTGAAAATAGCTTATCTTTCATTAGAGCTGGCAATGTGATCTCGCAGCCTTCTCGGCATCACTGAAAACGGTAATAAGTAGAAACACCAATCTAGGCTCTGCCACAACACACACCAGCTCTCATGCTCCTGAACTCTCATCCACATAACCAGCATGAAAATGTACAGGTAGTCCTCGAGTTACAACCCCAATTGAGCCCAAAATGTCTGTTGCTAAGCAAGATAGTTATTAATTGAATATTGCCCCGGTTTTTACCTTTTTTTTGTCACTGTCGTTAAGCGAACCATAAGTTCATATTTGCCATAGAATGGTAGACGACAAGGGCTGGAAGGGAACTTGGAGGTCTTCTAGTCCAGAGTTCCCCAACCTTTCTGACTTTGCGGATCAGGGTGGGGGAGAAGGGAGGGTTCTGGGAGAGCAGTTAGAAAGCTCTCGCACGCACCTCCATTTGCGTGAGTAGCATGCACACCAGGGGTGAAATCTACTTACCTTCCTTACCTGTTCAGAAGTGCACGCATGTCACATGTGTACGCAGACCCTCCGTGCATGTGCAAAACCTTCTGCGCATGCACAGAGGGTAAAAAACACATTACTTCCTGGTTAAAACCAAGAAGTAACTACACCCGAGCCTTGTGCCACCATCGCTACCCAGTTCTCCGAACCACCTGTCACAATCGCTACCGGGTCCGAAGCATTTCACCTCTGGTGCACACCCACCTGCCACTCACACAAATGGAGCATGCATGCAGGCATTCACCCACTGTTCACACAAGTGGAAATGTCTGTGCTCATGCACACACTCGCCCCCCATTTTCACAGCCCTATTACAAAATGCTCAAGGCCCACTAGTGGGCCCTGGCCCTGACGCTGGAAGTCCCTGTTCTAGCCCAACCTGCTGTCCAGGGCAGAAGTTCTTCCTTATTTGATTGTGGACTTCTTTCCGTGAGTCTTCAACCCATTGGCTCCCCTTAATAACTACAGAGAATAAATCCACACTCTCTTCCCTGTAACACCTCTTCAAACATATGAAGACTGCTCTCATGTCCCCTTTTAGTCTTCTATTCTTTTAGGCTAAACATACCCAGTCCTTTAAGTTGTTCTTCATAGAATTACCTAGTTTCTTTAAGTCTTCTTCTTAGAATTTAACCTCCTAGCCCCTCACCATCTATGTTGTTTTTTTTTTCTTGATATTTCCCAGTTACCCAGCATCTTTTCTTTATTGTGATGACTAAAAGTGGAACAGTATTCCAGGTGAAGTCTGACTAACCTGACCATCTATGATTTCCCATGTTTTTGACAATTTTGATCGCAAGATTGCATTCACTCTTTTGACATCTGCGGCACTCAAGATTAATCTGTGGTCTACCAGGATCCACAATTTCTTCTCACAAACTCTACTATTAAGCCAGAAGATTGTCCAAATTCCTAAACATTTGATATCTTGCTGGACCGCCTACTACCACCAATAGCCTCCCACCGGCCAGTACGCTCTCATAGAGAGGGGCTCCTCCGGGTGCCGTCAGCCAAACAATGTCAGCTGGCAGCCCCCAGGGGGAGAGCTTTCTCTGTGGGGGCACCTACTATCTGGAATGAGCTCCCCCCAGAGATACGGAGGATCCCGGATCTGCCCACCTTCCGCCGCGCTCTTAAGACTTTTCTATTTCGCCAGGCGGGCCTGGCCTAACCACTCCCCGTTTTTAGTGTCAAATTTAAAAAATTTTTAAATTATATTGGGGTGTTTTAATTCTGTCCGGGCCAAATTTATTTAATCTGTTTTTAGTTGGTTTTAAATTTTGTACGTATGTATTTTTATTGTTGGCTGTACACCGCCCTGAGTCCTTCAGGAGTAGGGCGGTATATAAATCCAATAAAACATAAACATAAAACATAAACATATCTGATATAAGTTTGCCTAAGGCCTCCTCCAATATGGGATGTGGTGGCTCAGTGGCTAAGACACTGAGCTTGTCAATCGAAAGGTTGGCAGTTCAGCAGTTCGAATCCTTAGTGCCGCATAACGGGGTGAGCTCCCGTTACTTGTCTCAGCTTCTGCCAACCTAGCAGTTCGAAATGCATGTAAAAAATGCAAGTAGAAAAATAGGGACCACCTTTGGTGGGAAGGTAACAGTGTTCTGTGCGCCTTTGGCATTTAGCCATGCCAGCCACATGACCATGGAGACGTTTTCAGACAGTGCTGGCTCTTCGGCTTTCAAACAGAGATGAGCACCGCTCCCTAGAGTTGGGAACGACTAGGTGCAAGGGGAACCTTTACCTTTACCTTTAAGGCCTCCAAAATACCAGTATCAGTGGGTTTAATTCAATGTTGGTTAGCCCAGGACTTAATCATTTTTTATGGTTCTGCGTGCCTCACCAAAATCTTCTGAGATTTCTTAAGATTGCCTGAGATGTCATGATTCCATATTATTTCATATTATTCAAAAACTGAAGAAATGAGGTAAGATGGCCTTTTGGGGGGTAAATTCCAGAGGTTTTTGAGGTTCATGTCAAGGAATGGTGTAGCAGCTGTTCAGATGAAGTCAGAGACATGGACACAAACTTGTAGACATGTACATATATAACACTTTCAAACTTACAGCAGTTTTTGTCATCATCTAGAACAAAAGAACACAAGTTAGTCATGAACACAGGACTATTATGAGGTAAAATTAATCAGTATACAGTATACAAAACACACAGAAGAAAAAGGAGGGAAAGTACTAACATAGCATAGATTGCCTCTTGCATGAGTCAGCACTCTTTAACTAAGCAACTACAATTGTATATTCTGGCCCATTGTACACTTTCCTGTTCCAGTTACTAAATTCAATATCCTAGTTCGTATTTTCAACCTTTTTGTTGGTCTTTCAGAAGCTTCTACCCATTAATGCAAGACAGAAGTGGTGTGTATGTGTGTTTATTTACCTGATTTAGGATTTCAGCAATGAAATTGAGCATCCTGTTAATTTGCATCTCAATGCAGAAGGAAAATGGAAATTCCATTATTTGTATCCTGATGAGCATGTTTTAATTTTCAGTCTTGACACTGTGATTAACACTTCTAATGAAGTTTCTAGTATAAATCATATCCTAATAAGCCGACTGAATGACGGCTCAGAAAGGCAAATTGCAGGCTATGAAATAATTACAAGCCCAAGCCATTAACAAAATTCAATGAAGCACAGTATGATGATATTCTCAACAACATTTGTCACACAAATTGCATCGTAAAAAATACTGTATGGAATCACAACATGTTTCAGAGATTCTGCAATTGCTTAATCAATCAGTTTAATCAATTTAATACATCTTTAGACAGTTCAACATTGGGCAGGTAAGAATGGAGGTGTCAGACCTGCCTCGGCTTGAACTCCTAAGCAGAGACAATCCTTGGCTCTATTTGTTGCAAAAGGTATAATTTTATTAGAAGGCAAGTGAATTACAGTAATCTGTAGCCAAAACTGAAAATCGCAAGCCCAAAATCCCCAAGAAAAAAAAGAAAGGTAGGCCAAAATGAAAGACTATGTTTCAGAAGTAGCTGATGAAAAATGTTAATAAAAATGGTGGAAGTTTGGGTGCCTACTAAACATCTCAATTTATTGTGCCTTGGATCCACTTATATTTGAAGAAGTCTACCCAATGCTGGACCCATATTTTAACAATTTGGAATGAATCCAGAAAAGTGACTGTTGAAAATACTTAATCTGGATTCTTACACTGAGCAAGGATAAGTCTTTGTGGCTTTAATGGCTCCTTCAGCTCTATGACCAAATCCAGAGAACTGGATCTCCTCTCTTTTATTATTATTATTATTATTATTATTATTATTATTATTATTATTATTATTATTATTATTATTTAATCTGTAGTGAGATTCACAGTCTTTGAGGCTGGTTAATAGCTCAGCAGCTCGAGTCCTAACCAAGGACCTAGGAACTGTTAAGGTATCGTCGGAGGATGTAAGCTGTTCCGAGTAAGGTGGTTTTTTGTAGAGTCAAAATGTTCAAGTCCGGTAAATTTAGAATTTCTAAATAGCGGGGTAGCCCTTTGGGTATTGCTCCAAGGGCTCCAATTACAATCGGAACAACACATGATTTCTTTTTCCATAGTCGCTCAACTTCGATTTGCAAGTCCCGGTACTTTGTGATTTTTTCTTGCTGCTTATCTTCAATCCGTGAATCACCAGGTATTGCAATATCAATGAACCATACTTTTTTCTTTTCAACTACCGTTATGTCAGGTGTGTTGTGGAGCAAGTGCCTGTCAGTCTGAATCCTAAAGTCCCACAAGATCTTGAGTTTCTCATTCTCTAGAACTATTATTATTATTATTATTATTATTATTATTATTATTATTATTATTATTATTATGTCTTTATTTGCTTCTGGGGCTGATGTAAATCTTATTTATAGTCCTCTTAAAGACTCAAGTAAGAGAAGAAGAAAAATAGAATTGTTCTTCTTTTTCTTTACAGTTCTTCTTTTGAATGATAGAAATCCACCCACCAACCATTACTGTTCAATGAACCATTTTGCATTTTAACACAGATGCCAAAATAAGGAATTGCTGTTAATTGAAAGGCATGGGTACCGTTGGCTATCAGTGTGAAGGAATTATGTTACTAAGGCAACAGTAACTGTAAGTAATACTATGCAATCATATCCATCCTTATCCCTAAATTAAACGATGTATGATCATCATCATCATTCTAATTGTTGTCTATCCACTTCAGGATGAAGGTCTCTTCTGCATGTTTCCAACCTATACGGTCTCGAGCTTTCTTTCCCGCAAAACAAGCTATCCATCTTTTATTTATCTGCTTGTTTGTTTGCTTATTCAAGCATGCATAAGATAACAGATATAAGTATAAACATGATTATGAATACATGAAATGGATACGAATAAATGGGGATGGTAGGACAGGGACGGTAGGCACATTGATGCGCTTATAGAATAGAATAACAGAGTTGGAAGGGACCTTGGAGGTCTTCTAGTCCAACGCCCTGCCCAGGCAGGAAACCCTACACCATTTCAGACAAATGGTTATCCAACATCTTCTTAAAAATTTCCAGTGTTGGAGCATTCACAACTTCTGGAGGCAAGTTGTTCCACTGATTAATTGTTCTTACTGTCAGGAAATTTCTCCTTAGTTCTAAGTTGCTTCTCTCCTTGATTAGTTTCCACCCATTGCTTCTTATTCTACCCTCAGGTGCTTTGGAGAATAGTTTGACTCCCTCTTCTTTGTGGCAGCCCCTGAGATATTGGAACACTACTATCATGTCTCCCCTAGTCCTTCTGTTCATTAAACTAGACATACCCAGTTCCTGCAAGTATTCTTCATATGTTTTAGCCTTCAGTCCCCTAATCATCTTTGTTGCTCTTTTCTGCACTCTTTCTAAAGTCTCAACATGTTTTTTACATCGTGGCAACCAAAACTGAATGCAGTATTCCAAGTGTGGCCTTACCAAGGCATTATAAAGTGGTATTAACACTTCACGTGATCTTGATTCTATCCCTCTGTTTATGCAGCCCAGAACTGTGTTGGCTTTTTTGGCAGCTGCTGCACACTGCTGGCTCACATCTAAATGGTTGTCCACTAGGACTCCAAGATCCCTCTCACAGTTACTATTGAGCAAGGTACCACATATGCTGTACCTGTGCTTTTTGTTCCCTAAATGTAGAACCTTACTTTTTTCACTGTTGAATTTCATTTTGTTAGATAGCGCCCAATGTTCAAGTCTGTCAAGATCCTTCTGTATCTTGAGCCTATCTTCTGGAGTGTTGGATATTCCTGCCAGCTTGGTGTCATCTGCAAATTTGATGAGTTCCCCATCTATCCCCTTGTCCAAGTCATTGATGAAGATGTTGAAGAGTACTGGGCCTGAAACAGAGCTTTGGGGTACTCCACTGCATACTTCTCTCCATGTAGATGCAGTTCATTGAGGACTACATGTTGAGTGCGGTTGGTCAGCCACTTACGAATCCATCTGGAGATGATACTGTCTAACCCACATTTTTCTACTTTATCTAATAGTAGGTTATGATCTACTTTATCAAATGCTTTACTGAAGTCCAAGTAAATTATATCAACAGCATTCCCCTGGTCTGCTAATTTTGTCACTTTGTCAAAGAATGCAATAAGATTAGTCTGGCATGATCTGTTTTTGACATGTTGGCTTTTGGTTATTACTTTATTTGCTTCTAGGTGTTTGGTGATTCATTGCTTGATTATCTTTTCCAGAATCTTCCCTGGTATTGAGGCCAGGCTGATAGGTCTGTTGTTTCCTGGATCTGTTTTTTTTTTCCTTTTTTGAAGATGGGAACTACATCAGCTCTTTTCCAGTTCTCTGGCAGTTCCCCTGTGCTCCAGGATCTTTGAAAGATATAGTTCAGTGGTTCTGAGGTCTCGTCTGCCAGTTCCTTCAGAACCTTGGGGTGTAATACATCTGGCCCTGGTGATTTGAACTCGTCTAGGGTAGACAGGTGTTCACTTACTATTTTTTTCCCTATGCACGTCCCTTACAGACCTCTTAGGAATGGGGTAAGGTCCTCGGTAGACAGTCTAAGGTTAAAGTTTTGGGGGGGTTGGGGAAGAAACTACAGAGTCAGGTAGTATATTCCAGGCATTGACTACTCTGTTGCTGAAGTCGTATTTTCTGCAATCAAGTTTGGAGTGGTTTACCTTAAGTTTGTATCTATTGTGTGCTTGTGTATTTTTGTGGTTGAAGCTGAAGTAGTCATTGATAGGTTGGACAGGTTGGTAGCAGATAATTCTATGTACTACGCTTAGGTCAGAACCAAAGCGGCATAGTTCTAAGTTGTCTAAACCCAAAATTTCAAGCCTGGTGGCATCAGGGATTTTGTTGCGAGGAGAGGAGTGGATCTTGTTTTAGGTCTCTTTCGTAGATATTTTTCAAAGTACATGTATTTAAGTACTGGAAGTCTCTGTTTCATGGGGGGAGGGGGGAATAATACAGGTTTTCCTCCTGTTTCTACAAGGTAGGGGCTATCCAAGCTTCATTCTTTCAGAGAGAAAAAATATATAGCCTGGGAACATTTGGCAGGGAAAAACATTCATTAACATATTTTTCGTTTGCAGCATGACAGAATGAGGATAGCTTCTCGATAGCTTGTAGAGCTTCTATGTCCGATATTCTATACGTTAAGCAGAATTTTCATCTCCACAATATTGAACTATGTACAGGTTCGATTTGAGCCTTTTTCTCCTCTTCTATAGTTTGGATGTTTATACTTCGGGAGGAGTTCTCAGGAAATGTTAGACGGTTGGCAACATCTCCAAATTGTGGTTGATGCTAAGTGTTATAGTCCAATGGGAACTAGACTATCCCAAAGGTGCTTTTTCAAGAGTCAACTGGACTTTCTGGTTTTTCTTTGAAGACGTTTCACTTCTCATCCAAGAAGCTTCTTCAGCTTTCAGACACTTTCTGGGTTACATGAGTATCCACAGGATATGGTTAAAAAGAAATCAGAATGGCAGCTACAATATTATGATCAAAGCTCCATCTGGATTTTATATATGTTACACTTAGAAAACAAATGGAGCATCGATCACCCTGTCACAGCTGTCATGTTAGGTATTTGACAACACCCTGTAGACACCTCTGCTAAGGTAAGCATTTCTTCCTCTGTTTAAAAATTGCCACTATCCATTTAGGTTGCATTTGCCTCCTTCTTGCTCTCTGAACTTGAGCTGTTTTTTTCAGGTATTGAGTTATCATATATATCAAAAAAACACCTGACGTCCAATTTTGACCAACATCAAGAGAGCACTTCTCAATCAGCAGGCCAGCCAGTGATCTGAGAAATAAAATCGAGTTTCACAACAGATGATAACTGTCATCCCAAAGTACACAGTGGATTTATGTACTATGGATTTAGGAGGAATCAGAGAATGAACCTGTCATATTTTAGCCAGGCTAGAATTACATGAAAAGAAGCGCCAAATAACTTTTTATCATTGAAAATTGATGGTTACATTTCTCATAGCCTAGAGAGAATATTCTCTTTCTTTTTATTTCATCTTTTGGACAACTAATGAGACTGTCCCACCTCAGAACTTTTCTCTGCCTCCCTTCTTGCCCAGAAGAAATAGAACTTCTCAGTGGTGTTCCACAACAGTTTGATCAGACCTCCAACCATCTTAAATCTGTAGTCCCATGTTAATACCGACTGGTCCATATAATACCCTGCATGGCCAGGCACAAGTGTGGTGAGCATATCAGCTGTTGAACTGCAGACTTCTTCATGTGTTTTGGGTGTCCAAACAGCAATGACCCTTAGATCAAAAATAATGTGTATGAGGGACTACGTATCCAGCCACCACTCGGGTCTGATTTTAAATAATATAAAATTGAGACGTTGAGCCTATTTTTTCCGACTGTTCTCATTTAATTTAATGAAAGAGAATTGCTTTTCAACATTTCTTTCAGATGGGAATGTTGCTTTCACAGAAATTTTACGAATGGAACGTGATGTTCTTGTGATAAAATTACAAAAAGAGTGTTTGTGAAAATTCTGCTGTTCATTGTTAGAGAGACAGTCATTCAGTCCGTAGACTCCACCTTCCCAATGTGCATGTAATCCCAAATAAAGGAATCATCGTAACACTTAAAAAGCATTCTTCTGAGGCAGAAGAAGCTGTGAATGAACATCAACATGGTATCCAGAACCACCTACAATCATCACTGAGGAAGTTCAAAAACACCACCAAAGACGAATTTGCAAACATCATGAGAAAGCCAGAAGACAAAAGCTTCTTTCGCGGGGGAAGCAAATTTTCAAAACAAATCTCAGGACAGCCCTATCTAAATGTTTGCATTCTCAATAAGCATTCACGAAGACCACAAACAAGGTGCCACAGTTACACAGCAGC
The DNA here is from genome assembly GCA_030761175.1 of Masticophis lateralis. Taxonomy (NCBI): domain Eukaryota; kingdom Metazoa; phylum Chordata; class Lepidosauria; order Squamata; family Colubridae; genus Masticophis; species Masticophis lateralis. The sequence goes on along the minus strand of JAUDYJ010000006.1, from coordinate 12,321,842 downwards.
CTAGAATCTCCATTACTCAAGCAAATGCACCTCAGTGCTGAAGCTACACAAATGCATGGAATGATTGGCATGATCAAGGATCCACCAAAAAGAGATTCCCAGTATTACAATGTTGATGGCAACCAGGAGGTGCTACTTCTCTTATCTGAACCACTTGCGATTCCAAAGGGCTACATGAAAGGCACAGTTCTAGGAACACACTTGGGGTCACCATAAATATATGAATTTGTGCCATCCTTATAACTGTAATTTTACTGCATGACATAATCCTGGCTGGAGTAGAGCCTTAGTCTGACTCATTGCTCAGACAACTACACTGGATAACTGAATAGACCACCAAAGCAGATCTTGATATTATTATATGCACAACATGAAATCACAACTGCCAATTCCTTTGCTGGTGTTGGCCTTCATATACATCAAGTTCTTCCCAAGAACCTAGGATGTCATATTGAATCAGTGTACAGATCCAAGCAGTGTGGTCTTTTGACAGATGGAAATGTTGTCAATATGCAGATTTTCTAAATGTCATCCAATATTTTTTTTGGTATGGCACCTAGTATGTTGTTAACCGCTGGGGGACCCCAATTGTTCCACCAGTTTATGCTATAATCTTTTCAACTTCGATTTTCAGATCTTGATTCTTTGTGATCTTCTCTAAGGCTAGGTATTTTATTCTTGTTGTGGCCCCTCTAGCTAGCAGCAGAGTCAGACAAGGAGGAAGTTGAGAGGGAGCCTGGGACAGCTTCGGAGCCTTTGGAAGGCTCTGATAAGAAAACAGCTTCGTGGACAAAGGCAGAGCCAGGGCTTTCCATCCTCCCCCAAATGGAGAGGTAGCTGTCTTCGGGGCCTGAGTTGAGTGAGGGGAAGGAACAGATGGGGCCCATCCCAGATGCGTGTATGCATAGAGAGGAAAGGAGAGGAGAGCAAAGGAAAGCAATAAGCCGGCTCTCAGGGAAAAACAGACGTGGACGCTAGCCAGCCCCTCCCTGGCTGGGAAATAAATAGTAGGGGTTTAGGAGTGGCTAGTTGTCACAGACAACTCTTCATTTTCGAGTCTACAGCAAGCAATTCGGATTCCTTGGCCAGAACCAGGTTTGTTAGGACTAATTACTTTTGGTTTTTGTTTAGCCACATGAATAAGACTGTTCCTGCCAGGGGTGGGTTCTACTTACCTTTACTACCGGTTCGCAATGGGATTGCGTGCACTTGCTTCCCTTACATGTGTGCCTAGCTTCTGCATGTGCAGATTGCCTATGATGACATCCGGGGCAGTGGGCAGAGCCTCCCACCGGTTTTACTACCGGTTCTTGTGAACCAGTCTGAACCGGGGGCAACCCACCATTGGTTTCCGCCCTGTTTTGAAAGGGGGTTTGTTTTACTCACGAGTAAGCAACTTATCATTACTTGTGAAGGCTGGGTCAGAAGAACAATTCTATTGTCCCACAGTGTTGTCATGTCAATTATGCACACTGTCCCCTGTTCAACCACAGCTAAATCTGATGGGTTTAGTGCCTAGTTTGTATTGTTGTTATTATTGCAACAGCAATTACAAATAACCAAACCACACCATTTTACTAAATCTGATTGAGATACCATTTAGAATCCATAAGCTGCTTAGCAGATAAAAAAAGCTTTCGGGAGATACTGGCTGCAAAACTAAAGAATCCCCACGTTTAATGGAAGAGCAGCAGACACTGGCATTAAAACATACTCTTTGAAGTAGCACTTCTAGCATGCAAAGACTGTTACAGTCATCAGATGGAATTCGAAAAGCTGTGAGCAGGGTCCATGCCAAGCACAACCGCTGAATAGTCTTTGGATCCTACCAAGGGCAAATAGGATTGTGATAATTCTATCTACAATCTTGTAAAGGTAGGTCAGTAGCTCTTATCCTGAAACTGCAGATAAAAACGCCTGGAGCTGTGGATTTATTTATACACTGATGAGACATCTGGCTGATTTCATGGGCCCTGAAATCCTGAGCCATTCTTGGCTTCCATTATTCTTTTTCATTAACAAGAGCTGGATCCCAGCCCCTTCCCTGGCAGAAGTCAGAATAAAATAGAACAGATATGGAGCTGCAACTAGTTTCATTTTATTTTGTGCTGTATGCAAAAAATGGGTCGAGTAAAAACCTAGAGAGGAGGAGGAGGAAGAGGAGGAGGAGGAGGAGGAGAAGGGAAGAAGAAGAAGAAGAAGAAGAAGAAGAAGAAGAAGAGGAAGAGGAGGAGGAGGAGGAGGAGGAGGAGGAGGAGGAGGAGGAGGAGGAGGAGGAGGAGGAGGAGGAGGAGGAGGAGGAAAGAAAGAAAGAAAGAGGAGGAGGAGAAGGAAGGAGGAGGACGAGGACGAGGAGAAGAGAAGAAAGAGGAGAAGAGAAGAGAAGAGAAGAGAAGAGAAGAGAAGAGAAGAAAGAGGAGGAGGAGGAGGAGGAGGAGGAGGAGGAGGAGGAGGAGGAGGAGGAGGAGATAATATCCATTCAGTCATGTCCAGTTCTCCACATCTTCTAATCTTGAACTACTTGAATTTTTCTATGCTCTGGCCGGTGTCAGCTTTGATGATATCCAGCCACTGTGTTCTTTGGCGGCCTGACTTCCTTTTGCCGCTAAGTTAATCCATAATTAGAAAAATTAACCCATCATTAGAGAGGTGCACCTGGGTTAGAACCTATGATTTGATTTGTGAGGCTGACTATTCAGTGATGCTGGAAGCTAAAGATATATTAGGGGGGCATTTCCACACAGCCAACTCTTCCAACATCTGAATCTTCCACGAACACAGACAAGAGCGGTGTTAAAACAATTGTTCCCAAATGTTGGTAGCTTCGTTGAAACAGATGGTTAATGGTGTTGTTGCGCTAAATAATGCCTGTGTATATCTGCAGCCTGCAAGTGTGTGTGTATACATGTTTCCTTACTTTCTGCGATTGCGCAAGGGAGTGATTTGTATTATCAGGAGAACCTTCTGAGATAAAACTTTGTTTATTAAGCAAATATTTACAACTTGCCTCTCAGTGAAAGGTCATTTCCGTGACATAGAAAATAAAATATACTAGTTTAATGGATTGTGAGAATAACCGTCAGGAAGAGGAAGAAGAGCTGCAGCCAAGGCACTGGCCTGATAAGAGAAATCTGAGTCCTAGGGCTGTGATGGTGAACCTATGGCACACGTGACACAAGTGGCACATGGGCACGTGAGCTCAGCTCTGCCGCACATGGCGTGCCGGACAGCTGATTTTCGGCCCTTCTAGGCCCACCAGAAATAGGGAAACAGGTCATTTCCGGCCCCAGGGAGTCTCCGAGGGGGTGGGAAAGGCCGTTTTCACCCTCCCCAGACTCATAGAGCGGCTCTGGAGCCTGGGAAAAGCAAAAAATGGGCCTTCCGGTCCCACCAGAAGTTGGCAAATGGACCCTTTCTAGCCTCCAGAGGGCCTCCGGGAGGATGGGGAAGGAGGTTTTCGCCCTCCCCAGGCTGCTAGAGAGGCTCTGGAGCCTGGGGAGAGCAAAAAAAAATGGGCCTACTAGGCCCACTGGGTCATCACGTGCCAAAAGCAAGGGGAGCACAGGGGGTGAGGTTTGCACGTGCATGCGCGGGGGTAGGGCACATATAATTATGGGTGTGGGCACACACGCACGAGAAACCCCCCCCCCCCGCTTTTGGCACACAATGGCAAAAAGGTTAGCCATCACTGTCCTAGGGAGAAATATACAAGTAGTCCTCAATTTACGACCACAATTGAGCCCAGAATCCCTGTTGCTAAGTGAGACAGTTGTTTGTTTGTTTACAACAAATAAAGCTTTCTTGCCACAGTTGTCCAAGTGAATCACTGCAGTTGTTAAGTTAGCAGCATAGTCGTTCATTGAATCTGGCTACCCCAATGGCCTTGCTTCTCAGAAGGTCCCAAAAAGTGATCACATGACCATGGAACTCCGTAACCGTCATAAATATGAGTCAGTCGCCAAGTGGCTGAATTTTGATCACACGATCATGGAGACGCTGCAGTGGTTGTAAGTGTGGGAAATGGTTGTGCCATTTTTTCAGTGCCATTGTAACTTCGAACTGTCACTAAATGAACTGTTGTAAGTCGAGGACTACCTGTAATTTGAACAAAAACAACTCAGACTTGACCCCACCTCATCCTCTTTAGGATAACAGCCAGGATGGGTGGAGGCACCTTCAGAGTTGCAAGATTCAGTCAGTGTAATTCTGTAATAAAGGTAATTTCTGGGCATTTATATCTCAGAGGACCTCTCATAGACTATGAATGCTAACATGCTTGTGAAGAAGGCACAGAAGAAGCTGTACTTCCTGAGAATGCTCAGGAAGATAGATCTATCTCAGCATCTACTTCTGTCTTACTATCACAGCACCACTGAGAGTGTCCTGACATACGGACTCATATTGCATGGTATGGGAGCAGCTCTGTAGCGGACAAAATCGTTCTACAGAGAATCATTAAAACTGCCCAGAATATCATCGGACTCCAGCTACCAGCCCTGGACGACATCTTCTAATCTCGCTGTTTGAGAAAGTTGCATAACATTCTCAGAGACTCTTCCCATCCTGCTTACAATCTTTTTGGACTGTTGCCTTCTGCAGAAGATACACAACAGTTAGAACTCGGACCACCTATTTTCTGAATAGTTTTTATCCCAGAGCTATAATTGCACTCAACAATGAACTAAAGGGCCACCATCAATGAGCTGTTGGACAGTATTACTTGGTCTGTTGTGTGGATGTCTGGGTGGTTCAGGGGTGGGGAATTTGTGGTGGGTGGCGGTGTGTTTGGAGATTGTTATGTGTGTTGGACCTGGTCTTTGGGTGTTAAGTGAATTTCGTTGTATGGGTATAGTGTGTATATACGTACAATGACAATAAAGTTATATTTATTTTAGTACTTGTGACTTCAGTGTTCAAATCTGGTCTACCTCAAAGGATTGGCACCCAGCTTATTTTACAGGATCTGTATTAAAGATACTTTTTGTTGGATGAAGTGAACAGTTATAGGGCAGTAGGAAAGCTTTTAAGTTTCTAATTCTTCTCTCGGCAAAATGAAAACTTTTGAAAACTCCAAACTTTGAGAAACTATTTTCGGGTGACCTATTGAAGGCCTAAGATCCCTTCCACACAGAAGCATGGCATTAATGTGATCTTTGTGTTGCGCTCCTTTTAGCCTTATGACACCACAGGCCTTCCAATGGGCTTCACAAGCCCAGTTATTTGACTTTTGGCTCAGCAGCTCCTTTGGAGGAAAAAGTGTGAAAAGAAAGCTTTGCATAATTTATTTTGGGGCTGCACGGCAGAGAATTTAACACTCTCCTCATTGTATCTCCTTGCTTTTAATATTCCCTCTACTTTTCTAAAACCAAGGTACCATAGGATCTTACCAACATTTCCTCTTTATAAAAGAGTGCGGTTATTTTATTATCTATGGGTAGTCTATAGCTAGATTCACACTGTAAAATGGTTGGAAACTTAATAATTCAAGTCCTAACCAAGGAGCTGAGAATGATTAATGTGGTGTCTAAGATTATAGACAATGCAAAACAGGGTGGGTTTTTATTAAATAAAATTTGTGCGTTCCGGTCTGATAAATTCAATATTTCTAGATATTGAGGGCATCCCTTAGGTATTGCTCTGAAAGCTTCAGTCATGATCGGTATAAAAATAGATTTCTTTTTTCTGTAAGTGTTCAGCTTTGATCTCCAACTCCTGATATTTTGTTTAATTTTTTTTCCAATTGTTTTTCTTCAATCCTAGGATTATCTGGTAGAGCAACATCAGTGAACAACAGTGTCTTCTTTTTAATAACTGTTTATATCAAGCATGTTATGAACAAGATGCCTCTCTGTTTAGATTTTAAAGTCCCATAAGAGCTTAACCTGCTCATTTTCCAAAACCTTCTCAACTTGATGTTTCCAATAGTTTTTATTATATTCAAACCCAAACTTCTGGCAAAGTTTCCAATGCACAATTTGCATTAACATTGACTGACTAACTGACTGACTGACTGACCGACCGACCATCTGACTGACTGACTGACTGACTGGCTGATTGACTGACTGACTGACTGACTGACTGACTGACTGACTGACTGACTAACCAATCGACTGTCTGACTGATTGACTGATTGACTGACTGACTGACTGACAGATTGATTGATTGACTGACCAACCGACCGACCGACTGACTGACCAACCGACCAACTGATTGACTAATTGACTAACTGATTGACTGACCAACCAACTGTCTGACTGATTGACTGATTGACTGATTGACTGACTGACTGACTGATTGACTGACTGACTTTTGGAAACTTGATTAGGGCACTGCTTGTAGTCATTTTGTGAAGTTTTATTGAAGCCACTGATCAATTAGTCAATTGTTTCATCCTTTCACTACAAAGGAGATATTTGCAGTTGTTCATTACATGTTGAATTTTTGTCTTTATGCAATCAGTTGGCAAAGTTTGTTCTTGAATTGCTAAAATAAAGCCTTTAATTGCTTTCCTTAATTCTCCTGATTGTAACCAATTCTATGTGGGGTTTTTAAATGGTTTTTCCTTCTATATCCTCCAAGTATTGACCATGCATTGCCTTGTTCTTGCAATTAACAAATCGGTTTTCAATTGTTTCTTTTCCATACTCAGCCTTCATCTTCATTGTTTTTAAGAACTTTCCTTTATTGATTTATTCACTGAGAGTTCTTGGCTTGACTTAATGTAGTCATTAAGTAAGGCCCTACTTTTGTTTTTCTACAGTTCGTTTCACTTATAAGAAAAGGGGGAGAGCATGGCCTTGATGACTATATTTAGAAAAGTCAAGAATCCTTGCTGAAGGAAGTCAATTAAGGAAAGCTCTGAAATTTATTTATTTGTTTGTTTGTTTGCATTTCATACTTCTTAATTGCCCATCTTCCTCAGAAGGCTAATTATTATAGTTGGTCACAATCAGCCAGATGTTTAGACTGGATCTGGCATTTTTGTCCACCTATCAAGGAACGCGGTGGCTCAATGACTAAGACGCTGAGTTTGTTGATCAGAAAGATTGGCAGTTTGGCGGTTCGAATCCCTAGTGCCGGGTAACGGGGTGAGCTCTTGTTACTTCTCCCAGCTTCTGCCAACCTAGCAGTTCAAAAGCATGTAAAAATGCAAATAGAAAAATAGGGACCACTTTTGGTGAAAAGGTAACAGCGTTCTGTGCACCTTTTGGCATTTAGTCATGCCGGCCACATGAGATGTCTTCAGACAGCACTGGCTCTTCGGCTTTGAAATGAAGATGAGCAACACCCCCTAGAGTCGGGAACAACTAGCATACATGTGCGAGGGGAACCTTTACCTTTACCTTATCAAGTCCTTCTGAAGGGCCTAGAATAGGTCCTATCTGCAGTTTCAGGATAGAGACTGTTGTTTAAGAATATTAAAAGTATTGTTTTATTACTAGGAATTAAACCTTTAGTCCAGGTGACTCCCCGTGACTCTGATTGGTTCACAGCAATCAAAGAAATTACAATAAAATCAATAAAATACGGTAATCACAGCAAAAAAGATCATCAGAGCCAGAATCATGACTTGGGGGGGGGGTTATCCCACCCACCCTATCCTTTCCTCCAGAAACAATGAGAGAAAGAGAGGTGAAGTTAGTTGCTATGCAGAATTGCCTTGATGTGGTAAAATGGAGTCCAGAGTTGCAGGAGGGAGGGGCTTCTTCCCTTAACAACAGCTTTCAAACACCCTGTCACATGCCAGGGAAATCAGGTGATCCAGGCAGTTCAAATGGATATAAAGATTTACTGCAAGCTTAAACTCTCTACAAGAATCTGAACTACTAACAGTCAAAGCAAATTGGTAGTAGATAAGAGTCAAAGGAATTCAATGTGGGCTGGACTTAGATCTTTTGTGGGCACGAAGGGACTCGTGACTGATGATGCATTTGACCCTTCTTTCAGGCTCAGCCTGGTCATCTCCCACACACCCTTCCTTTTTCTCTTTTCCAAAATAGTTACAAAGATTTCAGGTAGACTGTGTCTCTGCGGTGCTTCAAACATTTAAAGTGCTAAACATCTGTGAAGAAGAATATAGCTTCAGAAGAACTACCTGGAGATGGGAATTATGAACATATTGTGCAACTATTCTGTCATCATCACCAACAGGGAAAATGAAACAAGAACATGCAGTTTGGCCCAGCATTAAACAAGTGAACACTATTGATGTGGTCTCAATCTGGGTTGTGCTGGTTTTTTCCAGGCTGACAGTCTCTCTTTGAATAAATGCCAAAGTTTGTTTCCTCAAAACTTTGGATGAAGGCAGAACCAAACTCAAGTCTTATTTAATAATGATCCTATTGATGTATTGAGGGGATGTGGTGGCTCAGTGGCTAAGATGCTGAGCTTGTCAATCAAAAGGTTGGCAGTTCAATGGTTCGAATCCCTAGAACCATGTAACAGGGTGCGCTCCCTTTACTTGTTCCAGCTTCCGCCAACCTAGCAGCTTGAAAGCACATAAAAAATGCAAGTAGAAAAATAGGGACCATCTTTGGTGGAACAGGTAACAGCGTTCTATGTGCCTTTGGTGTTGAGTCATGCTGGCCACATGACCACAGAGACGTCTTCGGACAGCACTGGCTCTTTGGCTTTGAAACAGAGATGAGCACTGCCCCCTAGAGTCAGGAATGACAAGCACATACCTATTGATGTATTAATTTATTCACTTTAATCTGTAAAGACTTTGATAGGAAGTAAGAATGCCATTTAATATATTTCTGGATATAACAAATGCTTATAATGACTCATTGTTGTTTTTTATATCCTTCCTTTCCTCCAGAAGCTCAAAGCAGCACATTTAGCACTCCCTTCTCCAATTTTTCTCCACAATAACTTTGTGAGGTAAAGTGGGACAAAGGAGTTTCCTGGACCAAGAATGGTTGGACTACCAGATCTCCCTAGTCTAGTCCAACACTTTAACTCTTACACCACTATATCCACACATTGTATTAGTTGGAATGTAAATGAATGTTGCTGCTGTTGTCAGATTGTTGAGCGAGAAGCCAAAAGGTTTTTTGCAAATTTTAGATCCATTGTATGATGCAACAAGGAATAGCGATCTGAAAATGAATGCTCTTAGAAACCAAGATAGTTGTATTTTTTCAGGGGAAAGAAAATCATTACAAGTTGTACAGAAATGGTGAAAGGTAGATGGATGTGTCTACTTAGTAGAATGTGCACTAAAGATGGGGAGATGGATGGAGGCATTTTAATAAGTACAAACATCGGTAGTAAAGTAATGGGTAGCGTATAGACTGCTGAATATTTGTTGAAAGAAGCAAAATGGCTGTATTATACAGTAGTGGCCAAAATTGTGGAAACTTTTCCGGAAGGAGAAGGGCGGTATAGAAATTCAATTAATTCGATTAATAAAAAGTGTATTTTCTAAAAATAGCTAATAACACCACTTTCTTTGGGAGTAGAACCATAAAATTATATATCAATGGAAAGATAATTTAATCAAGAATGTAATGTAATGCATTAACTTTTATGATGGATTTGCTATTAGAATAGTAGTTACAGTGTAAAGTAGACAATTGAAACATGTAGAAAAAATGAGATATACAAAAATTATCACATCAGTTAATACTTAGTTGGGTAACCTTTAGCAGGAATTACAGCCTTACAACGTCTTCCTATGGAGTGAACCAAGTCTTTTAGTTCTGCAGCTATTATAACGTGAAACCAATGATTGAATGATTGCTTCTATTAACTGGGTTTTATTGCTGGTTGCTTCTGACTAACAGGTTTCTTTAGTCGGCTCCATAGATTTTCAATTGGATTAAGGTCTGGGCAATTCACAAGCCATTCCAGCAGTGGAATAGGATTATCTTGAAACTCAAAAAAAAAAAAAAGTGGTGTTATTAGCCATCAAACCTCAAAAATACACTTTTCTCAAAAGGTTTCCATAATTTTGGCCACTACTGTAAGGTTCTGCTTCTGCCTACTTTGTTATAAGGAATTGAAAGTTGGTTATGTCAAAAGAAACAAAAGCTGAGAACAATGTATTGGATAAAACAAGGGATATAGTCAAAAACATATGAGTGCTGAATGAATGTGGACTGAAAGTGGGTGAATGTCTGAAAAAAGCACATTGAGGTCATATTGAGATGATTAATGAGGAGCAAATCACAAAACGAATCCATGAAGGAAGAGTGAATGGATTAATTGGGTGGACAGCTTGGATGGGCTTATTGTAATTCTCAAAAAGAAAGACCAAAAATTAAAAAAACAACCAATCATGCATAAAGCAATGTGCAGATGCAGTGGAAACAGGGACACTTTTCCAAGATAGGAAGATATGAATTATAATGAACAATGTTGGTAGAAACTAGATTTAACTGGATTTTCTGCACTGGTTCTCCTTTAATATCTATTTTCTTACTCCTTTTCTAAGATGGCTTATCCTGAAAGTGTCAAGTGCAAGCAACCACATGATGGTGGTTTAGTGGTTTTATAATATTTATTAATACCCCCCAACAATTCCCTTCACCAAAACCACAGAACCATCCCAACTGAGTCCGGCCAAAAGCAAACCAACACTAGTCCATTGAGCAATGACCCAATGAGTCCACAAGACACATGAAAGTTTCCAAACAAGATAAGTCCACCAGGCAAATTAAATTCACAGTACAAGAGGATTCACAAGGCAAGAAAAGTCCAGAGTCCACAATCTAAAGTCAAGGCACAGGGTCAATCCAAAGCAAGGCAGGAAATCATGATGGCCAGGAAAGACACAACTAGGAAACGGCACATTGTTCCCAGCATTGTCTCCATCTATCTGCTGTGCTAAATAGGCAACGTAGCTCAACAAGAGGGATGAGGCTGCCTCTCATGAGTAATCAAGCTGGTCTTTGCTGCTCCTGCCTTTTCTCTGACCTGTATGTTCTCGGATCAGTGCAGAAGACAGGTTCTCCTCCTCATCCCTAACCAGCTATAAAGGTAAAGGTTCCCTTTGCGCATACGTGCTAGTCGTTCCTGACTCTAGGAGGCGGTGCTCATCTCCGTTTCAAAGCTGAAGAGCCAGCGCTGTCCAAAGACGTCTCCATGGTCATGTGGCTGGCATGACTCAATGCCAAAGGCACACAGAACGCTGTTACCTTCCCATCAAAGGTGGTCCCTATTTTTCTACTTGCAATTTTATGTGCTTTCAAACTGCTAGGTTGGCAGAAGCTGGGACAAGTAACGGGAGCTCACCCCGTTACACAGCACTAGGGATTCGAACCGCTGAACCGCTGACCTTTCTTTCGATCGACAAGCTCAGCATCTTAGTCACTGAGCCAAGCTATAGCTGCATGCTTTCCCCACCTGCAGCTGCCCTTCAGCCAAATCACTCGCAGCCAGCTGCTTGTCTGGTCACTCTCCCTGGGAACACTCCCCCTCGCTTGGACTCACAGTCTCTGCCTGAGAGCCATCAGCCGCCTCGCCTCCTGATATGCCTGGGACTGGCTCATCATCTTCTGAATTAACATCTGGAGAGGCCTTTGGGGAAGCGTCCATGGGAATCATCACAAAAAGCTTTGGTACTTCTGACATGAACATGAGTGATCAGAGATCAAATCATGTGTTTATTTTGTTTCCCTGGTATAGATTCCCAGTGAACCATTTGCCACTGGATTCAGCAACTAGGAATAAGGGGAAGGAGGGGTGGAGGGGGGATCTGTTCTCTTGTCTTAATCTCTGGAGCCAGGAGATATATCAGGCATTACTTACTGCTGTTGGAGTTTCGGTCTCATCTGTATCTGATGAAAGGAATGACACATACTTAAAGCTTCAATTTATCGCCTCATGCTACAGGGATATTTTAATCTCAGAATGGAAAGATGGTCCTAGTGAATTCAGTTTAGGGGAAATAAATATAGCTTATTTATTCCCTTACACTCTAGGCAATGCCAGGAATGAAAAGGAAGATTTGTGGGCAATGTCTTACCGTGTGTTTGAAGCTAGAAATTGAAAGAGACAAAGGTATATTTGCACGGTCCAAGTCAGATTGCAAAGAAGTTACCCGTGGAGAGAGAGAGAGAGAGAGAGAGAGAGAGAGAGAGAGAGAGAGAGAGAGAGAGAGAGAGAGAGAGAGAGAGAGAGAGAGAGAGAGAGAGAGAGAGAGAGAGAAGTCAACGAATTGGCAGAGAGATCAAAGCCAAATTACTGTCAGTGTTATTGATAACTCCAGAGAGAAAGACAAGATGGCAAAAGTCGTGGTATAAGAAGCAAAGAGTGAGTACATGTTATGGTCTCCTCTGAATCCACTGAAGTTGAAGGGACACACCAGAGTAGCTATTGGCCTGCAGAGCCAATAAGCAATATGGTATCTGCAACAACTTTGTGAGGCTATAAGCCTGAGAACTGATGAAGGATCAGGTTCTAGTAGAACATCTAACCCAAGAATTTGGTGGCACCTACAATGGGCCAAGCCAAGGCCATCAATAGCACTTAGACTTATATACCACTTCACAGTGCTTTTACAGCTGTCTCTAAGCGGTTACAGAGTCAGCATCTTGCCCCCAGCAATCTGGGTCCTCATTTTACCTACCTCGGAAGGATAGAAGGCTGAGTCAATATGTTTCCTTGAAAGGAAAGGACACCAATGTCCCTAAGCAAGCCAAGTCTGCATTGGAACTACATAAGGTCCTTGACGGACCTCCTTCAGGTGTGTGTTCCTTACTCTTATTCTTTCCCTTTCCCGGCCTGTTGAATTCTCAGGTGTTCAAGTTCTGGGCTGTTTTAAACAACTCTTATGGCTCTGTCTTTTTCCTGCAAGCAGATTGTCCATGGAGATTCTCAATCATTCAGGTCATGGTTGTCCCAAAGATGATTTTCAACTGGACCTTCCTCTTTATTTTTTCCTTGAAAGCATTGGCTTCTCCTCCAAGAAACTTCTTCGGTTTTTACTGAATGGTGAGGAATAGAATGATTTATATTCTTTGCAGCCATCTGGTCAGTTAGCACTCTGAAGGTCGGTGGTTAAGCGATTGAAGAATATATAGAGAAGAAATTCCAGTCACCTTCTGGAAAGCACCTCTGGGACTGCAAGCAGATCATTGCAACTCATTTTTACAAAGCAGGTTTATGGAAACTTTGAACCTGTGAAGTTTTAAGTATTCGGTAGGTAATTATTTACTCAATTCCCTACTATTATCAGGAACTTTATGATCCAGCAATAAAACATTTCAAATTTGTGCTTGACGTTGCTTTCTGATTTGCAATTGTTGTACCAGGTTACCTGGTACAAAGATCAAACGGGAGTATCCAGATACCGTCTTCTAAATTTAAAAGAGTCCATGACACATGGGACCCACCAGGTCAAATTTCAAGGCTGACGTGTGAAATGAGACGGGTTTACAGTCTCTCCTTTCCATAAATCCACTTTAAAGGGAAAGGTGAGACAAATTGTACATCTGAAGAAGGGGTGAAATTCGACCGGATCGGACCGACTTGAGCGAACCAGTAGGGACAATTTGAATCAGTTCAGCGAACTGGTAAAAATCACTCCTGGTTGGCCCCGCCCATGCCCGCCTGGTTGCCCGGTTGCCGGTTACCTCTTCTGGCCACTCCCTCGGCCCTTCCGGCCACTCGATATTCCACAGAATTCAACGTTAAATGCAGCAGAGAGAACCCAAACTTTTTTCCCTCCATTCACAGCGGAGATGCTGCAGCCTGTCCCTTTAAGTCCCTGGGAGGGAGGGGGTCGGGTGGGATCATAAAGGGAGCATTTGTACTCATTTGAACAGTCTTGCTCCCTGATTTCTTACACCTGACAGAACATAGGTGTTTATAAGACCATCTACTTCAAGCAGAATTTGTGGAAGAGAAAGCTTGCTACAGTTCTGACTTTTGTAGTGGAATCTTCTCAGGGATAATACCCCCCCTACTCAGAAACAACCTATTCCCGCCCTCCAAAAAGATTGAATTCATCCTTACCAGTGTCCTGGAAAGAGGCTAAGACCAGATCTTTCAGGAGAACCTTTGGAAATAGAAAGGTAGATGGAACATTCCATTGAAATGTAATGTTGTATTTCTTTATTGATATTCGGAGAACATGTGAGAAGAACATGCAACTACAATCTGTAAATAAATTGCTGGGAGAAGATCTTGTTCCGATAATTTGGACCACAGGGCCTAAAGAACTCATGATTTGGAGAACTCAAACAAGCCTGTTTGAGTTTATCACACTACTTAGCAATAGCCCTTAGACTTATATACCGCTTCACAGTGCTTTTACAGCCCTCTCTAAGTGGTTTACAGAGTCAGCCTATTGCCCCCAACAATCTGGGTCCTCCTTTTACCCACCTCGGAAGGATGGAAGGTTGAGTCAACCTTGAGCCTGGTGAGATTTGAACTGCCAAATTGCAGGCAGTCAGCAGAAGTAGCCTGCAGTATTGTACTCTAACCACTGTGCCACCACGACACAGGTTAGGAAGTCCCTCTAAGTATCTTGTTATTGAAAATCAGCTGTATCTCCAACTCTACCCACCAACCTGCTCCATCTCTGCTTGTGAAATGGTAATACTCTTAAGAGGAGATATATTTCTGTTTTGTTTATCTGTTCCTAGGAATATTTCTCCTGCCCTTTTTATAAAAATCCCAGCTTTCGCTAATACTAGGACATGATGATTAATAATAATAATAATTCATAGCATATGGTGATTCTCATGCAAACACCATGCCTTGTTGCCTGACAGCTAAAGAGGCATCTGAAAATATTGAAGGAGGGTGATTTACACTTATTTGTGTGAAACCATGTTGTGTTTGTCTCCTGATGTGCAGCCAGCTGAGCCAAAATGCAAAATTACATTCTTCATATACAAATCTTGATGCCTTGGGAGCAAGAAAGTTCAGTGCTAGCCATCACAAACCACAAAATCTGGGGTTTATTTTTTCACACTGGAAGGGCCAAATCAGGGACAGAGCTAGAATGCATTTTTAAAAACTTCTTAGGGGAAAAAAAAGATAGCTTTAGTGAAGATAAATAAAAGTTGAGTTCCTCCACTTTTTTTTTTTAAGAGGACCAGAAATGGCATGGTGAAAACATCATTCCCATTGGTTTAACTTCCAATCGTCATTCCAAATCTTCAGTGCTGAAACTAGGGTGTATCAATTCATGGATTGCAGATGTCCATATGATGAAGTACCGTATTTTTCTGAGTATAAGACGCACATTTCCCCCCCTAAAAGAGGCTGAAAATTTGGGTGTGTCTTATACTCCAAATGTAGCCCCGTCCACCCACCAGTCCCCTCTCTTCAGCCTCCACACATCCTCTTCCTGGCTGCAGAGATTGCCACAGACAATGGCTTGAGTTTTTGGGCTCCGTGCGTAGCATTTTCAGTCTCTCCGCATTGTGTTTTAGGCCTCCGCACACCCCGGTTTTCACCTCTGCATGTTGTGTTTTTGGGCGGGGATGTACTTTGGCAATCCCTGCAGCCTTGTACAGCTCTCAAACGGAGCATTTGGAGCCTAAAAATGCGAGGCGTGCAGCCCAAAATGGCAACCCAAAACAGCTGCTGCCTTGTCTTACCACTTCCGTGCTTTGTCTGCTTGACTCACTGGAACTCCCTCCAATGATCAGCTGTGCTTTGGAAGCTGCTTATCAGCCGCAACGAGTGTGCGCATGCTCACAACCAGCAAACTAATGTGCTGAAGCTGACCGGGCCAAGGACGCTAGCCAGATGAATACATGGTAGACAGAGGCAGAATTTTTTTCCCCTATTTTCCTCCATCAAAACTAAGGTGTGTCTTATACTCTGGAGCGTCTTATACTCCAAAAAATACAGTATCTGTTTTTCTAAGGTAACTTCATGTTCTACTTTTACAAAGGATGTTTCTCTATTGGAAGGAATCTTCTGGTTCAGGGGAGAACAATCAGTGGCCTGTAACCTCTATTCTGCAGGGTAGGAATTCGGTTCTAACCAAAAATCAGCAGAAATATTTCCTAATGGGTTGAAGTGAAACATTCACAAATATTGCCATATGGACTAAAACGAGTTTAATGCAGCTTTTAAAAAAGGAAAAACCCATAATCCCCCCAAATCCAGCCCTGAGATCATGTTGCTTTGAATCCTCAACCAGCTCGCAATGACCTTCCCACCTTCAAAAGGAAATACAACCAAGCCACGGTCTATAACAATTAAATATTGTCCGCAGCCTGCTTTTTCTAGAAAGCCAACCCAGTTCCATGAGAATCAGTGTGGTAATCTGATTAATGTTTTGAACTTGGGCATGGAAGACTCTATTCAATTTACTCTGGTCTAGTGAAACCCCTCTTTGTACAATGCCTTAAGTGTGCAGAGACGAAATGGGCCATAAATGTACTACAGGAATAATCCTGCCTTGAAAATAAACAGTCAGGAATAGAAAGCAGGCAATAGCCTCAGAGATGTCATTTATAGTTGCATCTGGACAGAATCTGCACTTAAAGAATGAATTATCAAGGGCAAATGATGCTTGACTGCAGAGAACATCTATAGTAAATTTCTTAATGGGAGCCAGATAGTAAAGTCCAGTCACCAATTTCCTTTGTGCCAAAAAAAAAAAAAAGAAAGAAAGAAAGAAAGAAAGAAAGAAAGAAAGAAAGAAAGAAAGAAAGAAAGAAGAAGAAGAATATGTGTGTAAGAGAAAAAAAACTATTAGGAAAACAGCCATCGGCCTGTTTTTAACTCGTGCTCCGCTATCTTTGCTTAAACAGAATTTTCTACTTCTTTGCACACCGTAGCCACAAGGCGTGCAAAATCTGAGAGGTTTGCTACCAATTTCTGTCAGCGCTCCAAGTAATGCATCCATTGAAAGCAGAATTCTGAGGCAGGTAGATTCCTCCAAGAACAATTTATTGGATACATCATATTGGCACAACTGGTGAAAACCAACTCTGAAAGTTCCCGTGGTTTTCACCTGTTTAAAAAATGAAAGTTTTCCCCTTCTCCCAAGTCATCAGTCACATTGTCCAATAGAGGTGTTGGCCAGTTGCTTGGTTACTTCACTCCTCCTCTCCCGGCCACCTGCTGGAATGACCTTGGTCCCCACAGGAAAACTTTTTGTTTTGACTACAAAACCCCAGCTAACTATTCCCCTCTCCTGGTCCCCTCTTCTGCCTTCTGGCAACCCTGAAGCCACAAAGATGGCCTCAGCCATGTCGGCTTCAGGATTGACAATCGCCTTATAGGAAAATCACATTATAGCAGTGAATTGGGAACAGAGGCAGAATAAGGAACAGCAATAGGGACCACAAAGTTCACGCCCACACTTTTTTTTTTAACGAACACAAGGAAGAGTGGAGACTATTTTTGAGTAGCAAACAACTCTCATTTGCTATCCATTAAGTTATTACTTTTGAAAGAGGATCTTCTGCTCTGCTAGAAATGAGAAAATGTGCATTCCAACAGGTGCATTACTTTTTTAAGGTTATTTTTTTAAAAAAACGATCACTAAGTAAAATTTCAGTCTAAAGCCTTGGAGTAAATCTCTTCACTGGAGGCTAAAACATGTGAAGAATGACTGCAGGTATATCTAGTCTGATAAAGAGAAGGACTATGGGTGACATGATAGCAGTGTTCCAATATCTAAGGGATGCCACGAAGAAGAGGGGGTCAACGTCAGCCTATTTTACAAATCATCAGAAGGCAAGACAAGAAACAATGGATGGAAACTAATCAAGGAGATAAGCAACTCAGACAGAACATCTAAGAAGCAGATGTAGAAAGAGATAAAAATCTTAGAGAGGAATATGGAAGACAGGTCAAAAAGAAAAAAAGCCTTGCCTTCCTTTTCCTCTTTCTTTCTTTCTTTCCTTTCCTTTCCTTTCCTTTCCTTTCCTTTCCTTTCCTTTCCTTTCCTTCCTTCCTTCCTTCCTTCCTTCCTTCCTTCCTTCCTTCCTTCCTTCCTTCCTTCCTTTCTTTCTTTCTTTCTTTTTTGTAGGTAGGTGACATTTATTTATTTATTTATTTATTTATTTATTTATTGGTTCGATTTATATGCCGCCCTTCTCCGGAGACTCAGGGCGGCTTACAATGCATTAAGCAATAGCCTTCATACTTTTTTATATACCTGCTTAGTAGGGCTTTCAGGGGCCCCAAGCGGTGTTCTTTTTTATACAAAGTCAGCTTATTGCCCCCACAATCCGGGTCCTCATTTTACGTACCTCAGAAGGATGGAAGGCTGAGTCAGACATGATTAGAAGTTAGGTAGAACGGAAAGAAAATGTTTTTTTAACAAAGGATGACATGATTAAAAGTTAGAATAAGAGAGAGAAATAAGAGAAAAGGATATTATTAGTGTATACACTTTTATATCATAAAAGTGATACCATCTTATTTTATATCATCTTATTTTATATCATAAAATAAGAGTAATAATAAGAGAAAACATGGAATAATTGAATAAGGATAGATTGCAACTTTATATAAATATGTATCACTATTAGAAATATATAAATTGGATTGAAAGTAATAACTATGACTAATGCTATTAGTTTTATTTCTATTAGAATATAATATAATAAGAGTAATAATAAGAGAAAACGTGGAATAATTGAATAAGGATAGATTGCAACTTTATATAAATATGTATTACTATTAGAAATATATAGATTGGATTGAAAGTAATAACTATGACTAATTCTATTAATCTTATTTTTATTAGAGTGTATGACAACCAGGTGCCACACTGTTCTCGCATTGATATGTTTGTAAAAAAAAAAAAACTTTTTTTAAAAAAAGGAGAACTAAGGAGAAATTTCCTGACAGTGAGAACCATTAATAAGTGGAACGACTTCCCTTCAGAAGTTGAGGGTGCTCCACACCCTCAAGTGGTGGGTTTCAAACTTTTTTATTACCAATTCTGTGGGCGTGGCTTGGTGGGTGTGGCTTGGTGTGTGTGGCAGGGGAAGGTTACTGCAAAATCCCCATTTCCTCCCGATCAGCTGGGACTCGGGAGGCAGAGAATAGATGGGGGCAGGGCCAGTCAAAGGTGGCATTTACCGGTTCTCCGAACTACTCAAAATTTCCACTACCGGTTCTCCAGAACTGGTCAGAACCTGCTGAAACCCACCTCTGGTGCTCCATCACTGGAAGATTTTAAGAAGAGATTGGATAACCATTTGTCTGAAGTGATGTAGGGTTTCCTGCCTGAGCAGGGGGTTGGACTAGAAGACCTCTAAGATCCCTTCCAACTCTGTTATTCTGTTAAATAATAAGTCATAAAGGAATTAATCAACCTACAGAGTTTCTGGCTTATGAGCCTTGAATTCCCTTGGCTGTTTATCCATCTTTCTCAGTTCTCCAATTCCTGTAGAAATCCAAGAGGAAAGCAGAGAGTGGAGGGGGTCACATCTGACTTTGAGAATGTTGATAAGTAGCTAATTGAGTGGAACTGATTGCTTCAGAGTGAGCTAGATATTTGCAAATCAGCATCTTGCCCTGATTTGGGGCAAAAATAGTTTTTTTAAGTGCTGCTTTTCTTAAAAACCAAAGGGAGAAAACTAGATTATACCTGAAAATGGACGAGTCAATATGTATTTTTGGAACTGTTGAAGTTCAGGGATTAACAATATCACTGGGTGAATGACTTTTGGAGAATTCATTGTAACATTTTATTTTATTTTTCCCTTTTGTTGTGTCCAGTTCCTTTTGTCTTGTCCAATTCTTGAGACAGCCTTGATAAATCCTTATGGTTTTCTTGTAGTTTTTTTCAGAAGTCATTTGCCATTGCTCCTTCCTAAGAGTAAGAGGGAATGACTGGCCCAAGGTCACACAGCTGGATTTGTACCTAAGGTGGGACTAAAGCTCTTGGTGTCTAGCTCAGGGGTATCAAACGGTACTTAGATCTGGCCCACGGGCCCTCCCTGGAAACAACAAAGGACCGACCCGTGTTGCCTTTGCCAGCTGTTTTCGCCGGCAGAGGGCTGCAGGCAGATGTCACGGCCAAAAACAGAGCCTAGGCAGGCTGCACGCAGCCTCCCCGAGCTCCATTTTCACTGGCAGAGGGCTGCAGGAGGCAATTGCAGCTGAAAACGGAGCCTCAATGAGTGACGTCGAGCTGGCCATGCCCCCCTGGCCACGCCCCCCAGCCCCCCCCCCAAGCTGAAACACAACCCTCATGCGGCCCTCAGTGAAATCAAGTTTGACGTCCCTGTTCTAGCTCAACGACACCTTAACCAGTACACCAAACCAGATGTCCATTCTAACCTTTACTCACAGCCTTATATTCAGATGCTGTATTAATTGTAGCTATGACACACAAACTTGAAGCCTTGAACCAACTTAGGAAATGTAGCCACGGGCATCTGATTTTGTTGTTCACAATTGCCTTTTATCGAGTTGCAAGGACCTCAATACTTCAGTGGCAGAACTGCTCGGGCAAGGATAGACAATGTTATGCCTATCAGTGTCAGCATACCTGTGGACACCTTCTTTGATATCTCTAGGAGCCCTATGAGAACTGCTTTTGTTATTATTCTTTTAGATTTCTTTTCTTTTTTTATTTCTGGAAGAAATATCCTTCTGGATTCAGCTGCAAGTGGGGGAAAAGACACTGGAAACATGCTTGGAAAGATGGTTTAATGGTGGACAGGATCACATGGTTTGAGTTCCTGAGCAGAAAAGGGCCGAGATGCGGAGTGTGCCTTGGTTTTATGCCCTCTCTGAGCTTTGAACTTCCTGGATCGGTTGTCAGACTCCCAGGGGTGGGGGTCTTAACTAGCCTTGCTGGCTGATGCTGGCTGATGCAATCTTCCCAGGTGCCATGTGGGGAGTTCCTGTTGCTGGATGGGTCCTATTGTGTTGCAGATGATGCTCCATTGACAAAGGGGGGAGGGAATTGGGTTTCTTCCTCTGGCCCATTGACAGAGGTGGGGGGGGGCAGGAAGGTGGGAGCTGCTTTGTCTTTAAAACATGTTTCTCCATTTCTCATCCAGGGAAATATATTCTGCCTTTTTAATATTTCCTAAAATATTTCATTCTTCTAGGAGAGGGGTGGGTGCTAACTTCCTACATTACCTTGCAAAACAAAAGACCAGCCTGTACCCTCCAGTGACACTTCCAGAAAATTAGTGGGGTTTCTGACTCCTTGCAATGTTTTGCTCCAATTGGAGCTGAACTGCCTTGGGAAAAGAGTGTAATAATGTGTATGTCAGGCTCAAAAACAAGAATGGTGCATTTATTCCATCCCCCCACCCTCCCAAGATGAGTTCTTTATTGTTTTTATACCTATAGGCAAAATTTTGCCAGGCTGAGGATGCTACTACCTTCATCTACACTATACTCTCTGAACTATTAAGGAGTGTAGAAAATTAGCACGCACCCCTCTCCTAGAAGAATAAAATATTTTAGGAAATATTAAAAAAGCAGAATATTATATTTCCCCAAAGGGAGAAATGGAGAAACATGCTCTTGGAAAGCAGCCCTCACCTTTCTTAATAGCCCTCAGCAGAGGTCAGCACTTAAGAGATAAAGAGATAGCCAGCTCTAGTCATAAGCAAATACTGCAGGCAGAAATTCATTCAAGACAGGATATTTTGAAATTCCCTGCAGCAAGGTTTGAACAAAGGTAGGATTAGCCCTCAGCCACAATAAGAATTGCCCAACGCCCCTTGATTGCATCAGCAGTCCAAACTTCAACCAAACTTAGCTCAGACAAACATGATCCCTACATGGCCCCGTGGGAGTCTGACAACAACCAATAGAATACGTATTCTTGCATAAGAACAGGAAGTTCAAGTGCAAAGCCCAAGAGAAGGTATTACCCCCCACTCTCAACTCCATGTGGTCAGCTGCCCAGAATCACACATGCTTGATAGTTCTGTTTCATCAATAAATGGACCCTCTTTCCAATCAACCTCCAGTCTCCATTTTGTCTCCAGTGCCTTTCTCCCGGCTTGGAACGGGACCTGGATATTTCTTCCAACAGGAAGAATCGTCTTCACCTGCTTTCTCTCACACAAAATACCCCAGATTGTGTTGCCTCTTGCTCCTCTGGAATGCACCACATCCATCCTCCTGGGGATTCACCTTCTCCATCTGAGTGAGGTGACAGAGGAAGAGAATGGC
This sequence comes from Masticophis lateralis, assembly GCA_030761175.1. Taxonomy (NCBI): domain Eukaryota; kingdom Metazoa; phylum Chordata; class Lepidosauria; order Squamata; family Colubridae; genus Masticophis; species Masticophis lateralis. Next base: position 12,299,765 of record JAUDYJ010000006.1, on the reverse strand, counting down.
AGAAAACCATCTCCCAGTTGTACTCTGGGGGCTTGCTCATGCAGCAGCCATGCTGAAGAAGAAATGAAGAAGCTTCTTGAATGAGAAACAAAATGTTTTCTGAGAAAAAAAACCCAAGGAAGTCCAGTAGCCTTTTGCAAAAGCACCTTTGGGATAACCGTGATCTGGGTGATTGAGAATCTCCATAGACATAGACGTATTATGTCACATCACATTACTGTGTTTCCCCGAAAATAAGAACTCCCCAGATAATAAGCCCAATCAGGCTGTTGAGCATATGCACTAGAATAAGCTCCCCAAAAATAAGCCCCAACCCCAAAAATAAGCCTCCCGAAAAATATTTAAAAGTATGCGCAGCCGGTCCCCGTCATTTCCTCTGGTTAGGGTTAGGGGGACAGAGCTGGAAATCAGGTAAAACAGCAAGAGGAGCTCCGTCTTGCTCCAAGTGCCCCAATATAATAAGATCTCCCCAAAAATAAGGCCAAGCACTTATTTCGGGGGTTCCAAAAAAATAATAATAAGACACGGTACTAAATTCTGTGTAATACCAGAGAATGTCTCAAAGCTTGAATGTTTTGAATGTTGGAAATCTGTTCAGATTTTCATCTTCCAATGCTTCAGAGATTTTTCTCCACTGAGTGGAGATTGTGCATTTCAGGAGCGGCCTACAGTTGCTGAGAGGTTTTTTTTTTTTTATATGAATATATAGAATCAATTCTCAGCTAAACAATCTGCAGGCAAGTATTTCTTAGGGAGCCAAGGGAGGTGTAAACAAGCTATTCCAATATATTTGGAAACAGCCACGGGAAACTTTAGTTAGAATTCTTTGGGCTGCTAACATGCTTTTCCCGTTCTTTCTGCATCAGAGGGCAATGAATGGGGATATTGTGGAGCCAAACGATCGAGCTGGTGGCGAGAGTCAAATGGCTGCACAAGCTTCTTTACAAATGTGTAAACTGTTGGCTGTGTTGAAGGTCTGAAAGACTCCTCTGTTAGATCTGCAGGACAGGCAGAAATGGACCTTGTTATGACCAGGGTTTTTTGTTTTTTTTTTTTGTTTTTGTTTTTGGATCTTGTCTGTGTTATCATCACCCTCCATGCCTCCAGCAGAAACCTAGGAAGGAGAAACAGCAGAAAGAAGGGAGAAAATAATGAGTTTCTTTATGTGTTTATTTTAAATGTAAGGTTGCATTTTGCTGGTAGAATAAGTCAAGCCATAATTGTCACTTGAGGCATAAATTACCAAGCTCGGTGTATTATATTTTGGACACATGAAAGCAAAAAAACGTATTTGCCTTCAGAATTTTATCTTTCCAAGCTGGAAATATCTGAAGAATGGCCAGCTGAAGGGTGGGTAGACTCTTACAACAATCATGAATACACGACTGAAAGACCAGATGGGAGACAGAACATCCTGGAGAAAAAAACTATGTGTTTTAATTAATATATCTATCTATTATTTCATGGCACATAATCAATTTGTTATGGGGTCAAAACTGGTGGTGGCTGGAATCAAAGTCAAAGATGAATGGTGTCACTCGGGCTCCCCTCTCTCTTCTCTCTTTCTTATTTTCAGCTTTTCTCTGGTTTTCATGGTCTTCTCTCTCTCACCTCACTTTTCTCTGACCTTCTTTCCTGACATACAGGCCAATGGGAAAAACAGCTGATCATTAATGCTATAAAATAGGCCTGGGCTATTGAGCTAATCTTGCAGAGGAATTTTGAAATGATGGTACGAATCTAGGGAGCTAGGGCAGAACTCGGAAATTCTGATGTCCTGAAGTTTTTTTAGACTTCAAATTTCATCAGATAGCATGGACAGTGATAAAGAATAGCAGGTGTTGGAGAACACTAGATAGTTCATTTGTGGTTTCACCATGGATGTAGAACTCTAATGGGGTCAAAGGCTGGCTGAGGGTTGATTGTAAATCGGGTATTGGAAGGATAAGGTTAAATGGGTATGGACAAAGGCAATATTAGGCACATGCAGTGTTCAAATCACATTTTAATGTTTAATTATACTTCTACCATGCCACAATCAAAATTATCTGTAGTGATAGATAGATAGATAGATAGATAGATAGATAGATAGATAGATAGATAGAGATAGATAGATAGATAGACAGACAGATAGATAGACAGATAGCTAGATGATAGCTAGATAGCTAGATAGGAAATTTTGAGTAGTTCGGAGAACCGGTAGTAAAGATTCTGCCCCCATCTATTCTCTGACTCCTAAGTCTCAGCTGATCAGGAGGAAATGGGGATTTTGCAGTAACCTTCCCCTGGAGTGGGGTGAGAATGGAGATTCTACAATATCTTTCCCCTGTCATGCCCACCAAGCCACACCCACAGAACTGGTAGTAAAAGTTTTGAAACCCACCACTGCTTTTAGCCCTCCCTACCCAAAGATATACTGGGACGCGGTGGCTCAGTGGCTAAGACGCTGAGCTTGTCGATTGAAAGGTTGGCGGTTCAGCTGTTCGAATCCTTAGTGCCGGGTAATGGGGTGAGCTCCTGTGACTTGTCCCAGCTTCTGCCAATCTAGCAGTTCGAAAGCACGTAAAAAATGCAGGTAGAAAAATAAGGACCACCTTTGGTGGGAAGGTAACAGTATTCCATGCACCTTTGGCGTTTACTCATACCGGCCTCATGACCACTGAGACGTCTTCGGACAGCACTGGCTCTTTAGCTTTGAAACGGAGATGAGCACCGCCCCCTAGAGTCAGGAATGACTAGCACATATGTGCGAGGGGAACCTTTACCTTTATCTTTATTTTTACCTAGATTTATATAGATTTATTTTTACCTAGATTTATATATGGAAAAAATGGAAGAAATAATTCTATGATACGACCCTGACTTGCTGGAGGAAAATACTGTGCATCAACTAACTAATGTGTTCTCATTCTTGCTTGGTATAATAATACTGGGTTTTACAGCTTTTCAGCAACTATTAATGAATCTATCAGAAGTGCTATTTAACTATTAAACTATTAGTACCACATCACCTACCAATCGTGGTTATTGTAGATTAGCTGGAGCTATTGTGCAATTTCTATCTCTGTGCAGCCAAGAAGAAAACATATGGGGATTTAATCCTGACAAAATAGACATCAAAATTGCAGGTTAGGTCTGACACACATTTTTTTTTTCCTTATGAACATTTCAGGACACATGCCGAAGCCCTGCAAACTTAGGAAAAATGTGCAAGTTGTACAATCAGCGATATTCGTCTCTCTTGGCCTATTTCTACATATTGCATGTATGAATAAGCTCTTATGACATATAGTGTTAGTGTTGTGGTCCGCCAGCAGCCTATAGAGCTGGAAGCGGAGTCTGACAGCGGTGAGGCTGAGGAAGAACACGGGCCAGTCCTGGAAGCTGGGGAAGGCCCGGATGAGGGCTCTGCGTCAGAGGCAGAAATGGGGCCAGGGCCATCGGGGAGTGATGTGCGGACTCCAGCCTTCAGAGGCTGACAGCAAAGAGGCAGAGGAACAGGAGGAGCCTGTTCCTAGTGCATGTATGAGAGGAGCTGCCAGAAGGCAGGAGCAGATACAGCAGAGAGGACGACTTGGGAGTAGGGCCAAGAGATGATTGGCCCCTCCCATAAAGCTTAAAAGAGAAACAAAGGCGCTTGGGCTTTTTGCAGGAGAGAAACATTGCTAACTCTGTTTCTAGTCAGCATCTCTTGTTTGTTTCTGAACTTCGTGGGGCTTTGCCAAGTAAGGCTTTTGGCAGGGTGTCAAAGAAGATAAAGGTTGATGATCATCCCAAAGGACTTCTTCCGAAGGACTTGTTTTGCAACTATTTGGGACTCAGCTGGGAATGAACGTAATTATCAGATGTTACAATAAAATAGGTTTATTTGGGACTAATTGTGCCTTGTAACAGCTCTTGGCCTCTTTGCCGGAAAACAACCCTTGAGAGAATTGCTTCTTGTTTGGCTGTAGTTATTTCTTCTGATCCTGAACTATTGCCAAGAAAAGCCTTTGGCATCCCAAGGTCAGAGATAAACTAAAGACTGGTGTTATAAGGACTTTGCTTTCATTTAGTTTAGAATATGCTGAGAATGAGTTAATTCTCAGCTGTTTTAATAAAATCTGTTTGTTTTTGGAACTCTTTGCATTTAATATCAACTACGTGAGCCTGGGTCACAACAGTTAGGCCATATTACAGATATCAATCTAACCAGCCATGATGAGAATTATGAGACCTAAACTTTACGCATCTGGAAAGTACTGCCTTTTTATGACCCTGTAATCCCTTAATTTGGGGTAGAGTCAGGGTGACTGGATTGATCTGAGAGTTTACTGGCTGGATGCCTTTCCTGATGCCATGCGGAGTTCACAGCAGATATTTTTTCTTTGCGCCCTAGGAGAAAGAAATGTGCTGCTATCTAGGATTGAACCCTCAATTTTCCAAATGGGAGGTGAGCATTTTTACCACTAGGCCACCACACACCATTTCTATCCAATTATCCAAGGTCCAAGAAGGCTGTTACATCATCTCTTTGGCTCTCCTTTATTTCTTTCCGTTTTATTCCTCTCTTTTTAAAAAAAAATTCATACGAAGGACACCGCTCAGAAAGAAAGTTTCAGTCTAGTGTGATGAAAAATTCATGTTCAATTTCCGGCAGAATGACGTGGTAGGAACCTGGACTAGGACCATTTCAGATTGCAAGATCAAAGATCACATTTGTAAAATTCACTCACATTTTTTAAAAAAAAATCTCCTGCATTGCAGAGCATGAGTCATACTGTACTATTTTACAAAAGGGTCAGGCATTCAGATTATCTTATCTGCAGTCTGAGATGCTGTAACCTACATTCTAATAACATTAGTCCTGCAGTAATGGGGCTCTTTTCTTGCGCTACCCAAGCAATTTTTCTTCTTGCCTGCTGCACTCTTTCAATCTTATTGGCCATTGTGTTCCCGTCTTGGTGTCTTATGGTCTTCTTGGGGAGAAATGAAAATGTCAGCTTCACACAGGTCATAAAAGGCCTGTATGCTCATTTACTAGCTTTGCATTATATATGGATTTATGGCCTATATTGATTGGAGGAAGGATGTCATAGCTACTTTTAAACATTGTGGCTTTCCATCAGGGGATGTTAAGGCATCCACTCCAGTGGTTGCCAACCGGAGAAGTTATTTATTCAATTAAGTAATAACGAGACATATTGACTTCCTTTGAGGTCAGCCGCAGATGGTTATATATTTGAACCTGACTGCCAGCAAAAACAACAAAACAAAGGAATTAATTCCATGCATCCTGTTTAAAGAATGATGACATTTTGTTTTATTTCTAGATCGCTCTCCATTCGAGTTCACATTTTAAGCCATCTCAAGCAAGCTGGCTAGAGCTTGAAAAGAAAATACAATAATCTAATGACTTTTAGTGAGTAAAAAGGTTTTTAAAAATCACAGGTCCTACTTCCTTCCACAAAGTTCAGCAAATTTCCCAGAAGAAGGCTTTTTTTCTGAAATATTGGAAACCCAGGGGCTTAACGAGGAATAGTAAATACAGATAGTCCTCAACGTATGACCATAATTGGGACCAGAATGACTGTTGCTAAGCAAGGCAATTGTTAAGTGAGTTGCACCTGATTTTATGACCTTTTTGCTACGATTGTTAAGTGAATCCCAGCAGTTGTTAAGGGAATCACATGGCCATTAAGCAAATCCAGCTTCCCCCCATTGACTTTGCTTGTTGGAAGCCAGCTGGGACTTGTTGAATGACTGAATGGGCAGTGACACTGCAAGTCCATCACAGTCATGTGATGTCTCGCTTAGTGACAGAGTTACTGATCTCAATTGTGGTTGTTAAGCGAGGACTACCTGTATTCCCAACAGGCGGCTCTCTAGCCTCTGCTTCAACATACCACCCTTCTGAATTGTACTCCTGATGGCTCTTTGTTGATTTTTATTTTAATCATAATCATAATCATAAGTTTATTTGTCATATATAAGATAACAGGTAAAAGTATAAACTTAATTTGAATACATGAAAAGAGTAAGTAAAAAGGAATATTAGGACAGGGACGGTAGGCACGCTGGTGCACTTATGCACGCCCCTTACAGACCTCTTAGGAATGGGGTGAGGTCAACAGTAGACAGTTTAAGGCTAAAGTTTTGGGGGTTTGGGGAAGAAACTACAGAGTCAGGTAGTGCATTCCAGGCATTGACCACTCTGTTACCGAAGTCATATTTTCTGCGATCAAGTTTGGATGGTTTACCTTAAGTTGGTATCTATTATTTGCTCGTGTATTGTTGTGGTTGAAGCTGCAGTAGTCACTGACAGGAAGGACATTGTGGCAGATAATTTTATGTACTATGCTTAGGTCAGACTGAAGTCGGCATAGTTCTAAATTGTCTAAGCCCAAAATTTGGAGTCTGGAGGCATAAGGTATTTTACTGCGGTTAGAGAAATGGAGGACTCTTCTCGTAAAATATCTCTGGACTCTCTCGATTGTATTTATGTCCGATATGCAGTGTGGGTTCCAGACAGATGAGCTGTATTCAAGAATTGGTCTAGCAAATGTTTTGTATGCTCTAGTTAGTAGTACAACATTATTAGAGAAGAAGCTACGCAAGATTAGGTTAACAACTCTTAATGCCTTTTTGGCAATGTTGTTACAGCGGGCTCGGGCACTTAGATCTTTAGAAATGAGTACTCCAAGGTCCTTGACAGAGTGAGGGTCGTCTACAAGGTCATGCCCATCTAATTTTTATTTTATGTTTTGATTTTTTTTCCTGACATTCCATTGGAATTTGCTTTCCTTAACTTAAATTTATATCTTGGGCCTGAGAGGAGCAAGAGAGAAAACATTTTCTGTGACATTCTTTCAGGTATTTGAGCAATGTTATCATATTCCTCCTTTTCCTGATCTATTGATGTGACTCAACATCCTCAAATAAGCGACGTGTTGATTCCGCACCTCACTCACACACACACACACACAGGAGTGAATCACATCATGTGCTATGAAGGGCAGAACGAGGTAATTTCCATTGGCAGTTCCAGACTGAAGGAAGGGAATGTAGAATGTACATCTTTAGCCTTGGCTGTGGATGCTGCAAACATTGTTTAGAATAAATGCTTCAGGCCACATAGAAGTGTGAGCAAAACCCCTCTCCACTAGCCTGTAAAATTGCTGCATTAAAAAAAAAAATCGAGGGTTGGGGGGAGTGGGGAAGTTGCTGCAACCTTAAAAGTAAATTTGACGCAGTCTTTTTTCAAATCTGGCAATTTTAACATCTGTGGACTTCAATTCCCAGAATTCCCCTGCTAGCATGTAATTAAAAAAAGCACCATCTTTTCAGGCTGCTCTAGCTGCAATTACTTTTCCACTGGGAAAACAGGAGGAGTCACTAGCCAGACAAAACCCATAGACCCTTTTCTCCAACTGTTTCTCTCTATTTCTAAGCAGCTTTGGTCACCACAATAAATCATGCCGTGGGACAAGTTTGCCTTACGTGGCTTTGGCTTAAGATGATGACACTTCAGATGTCCCTCAGCGGGAGAACACTGTTTGATATCCAGCTATTCTGAAAACAAAATGGAAGTACCCACCTCAGAGGTGGGTTGCCGCGGTTCAGACCAGTTCACAAGAATTGGTAGTAAAACTGGCGGGAGGCTCTGCCCACTGCCCCGGATGTCGTCATCAGCGATCTGCACATGTGCGATCCTGTTGCGAACCAGTAATAAAGGTAAGTAGAACCCACTCCTGACCCCCATTATATATAGCGGGGGTCCCCAACCTGTGGGCTGCGGCCCTCTACTGAGCCATTGCCTGTTGGCCAAAGACCATGTGAGCGGGCTGGCCAGTGCACATGTGTGGCCAGTGCTCACAGCCCCACCTGCATGAACGTTGCCACAAGCATCGGAGGTGTTTGTGGCCCCATTCATGCAAGCACCGTCCCGAGCATTGCTGGTGTTTGTGGCCCCACTCGTGTGACCGTTACCACAAGCATCGGGGGCACTCGCAGCCCCTCTCATGTAAGCAACGGGTGTCTTTTCGGTGAGAATCAAATTCCTGACAGTGGGCAGAATTAGCCTGCAATACAGCATTCTAACCACAGGGCCACCACGTATCTTACTAGCATCTCTTATCAGTGGCACTTTTTATGACTCAATTAGCAGCAAAGACGTCTATACCAAGGTACGCATGTACTCAAAAACACTTCTTCCAAATTGTTTTTTAAACATGCTTCACTTAATGTATGCACACATGTACTCTGTTTAGCCAGAGGAAGGCAACTTTTGAACTGGCAGGTGATGCAAATGACTTCAGATGTTGTTGAAACCATGAATGGTTTTGGAGACTACATATTTTTTGGAGTATAAGACACACCTTTTTCCCCAAAAAAGAGGGTGAAAATCTGGGTGCATCTTATACTCCGAATGTAACCCGGCCCAACCTCTCAAACGGAGGTTTCAGAGGCTGAAAAAAGCATCAGAAACTAAGCTTCAGAAAAGAAGCCCCCAAACAGAGCTTCAGAGGCTTTTTTTCTGAAGCTGTTTCAGAGGCTTTCAGAGGCAGGAAAAAAACCAAGGCACAGAGCTCACAACCAATGAACCTATTGCTAAAATTCACCTCTGGGAACAGCTGATTGGGGGTATTACCTGCCAATCACCTTTTTTCTTATTTTCCTCTGCAAAAACTAAGGTGTGTCTTATACTCTGGTGTGTCTTATACTCTGAAAAATACGGTAGTTGTTGCTTTAAGGTGTTACTTTAATCATAATCTTTTTTTTTTTTTTTTTTGGAACACCTGAACCAGACCAGACTTTGCTTGCCTTCTGATTCAAATATCTTCTGCCTCTGTCTTGCTCTTTTCTGTTTCCTTCCATGGCAGTAAAAACCAAATTTTCACCCACCTTCTCTGTTTCTGCTGCAAGAGGTGTGTGTACAGTGTGAGTGTAAGTGTGCACCAGGGGTGAAATTCATTTACCTTCCTTATTGGTTCGCAAGTGTGCACGCATCATCCTCACATGCGCAAAGCCTTTTGCACATGCACAGGCTGAAAATCATTGCAAAAAAGGGATGTCATGATATCCGCGTGGGTAGGTGGGGCTTCACGCAGTCGGCCCGTATTGCGCGATCCAGTAGGAACCAGCTGAATTTTACTCCTGGTGTGTACTTCTGATTGTGTGCTTTATGAGAGTGGGTTTGTGTGAGACAGACTGTGACTGCCATATACAAGGGGAGTCCAATTAGTTGTATAAACGGAGTACTTCGTTTTATAGGCAATTACTTTTATTCAGTGTATATATTCGGAATACGGCTTCTGCCAGGCAGACAAGCATTTATGTACATATTTCTTGGGAAGCAGACATTTCTACGACCGATTTCAGCTTCAGAGTTAGCAATGGTAGGTTAACAAAGTGAGAAGCTGAATATCTCACTGGACTTTGGTCTGTGCTGGCGATAGGATTCTATCTCCACAGTTGCATCCTTGAAGACGGGTCCAAAGTCAAGATGGAAATTGTTGGCAGCACACCTGAAGCCCTGCCCCTTTGCACGGGAGGGCAAACACAGTGCATATAGGAAATGTTGTGGCCCGCCAGCGGCCAGTGGATCTGGTGGCAGACAGTGAGGAGATTGGGGAGGAAAATGGGCCAGTTCTGGAGTCTGCGGAAGGCTCTGATGAAGGCTCTGCATCAGAGGCAGAGATGGGGCCAGGGCCATCTGATAGTTATCATCTGCCTCTGGAGTCGGATATCAGTGGGGCAGAAGAACAGCTGGAGCCTGTTCCCGATATGCACATGTGCAGGGATGGGTTCTACTTACCTTTACTACCGGTTCGCAGCAGGAGCATGTGCACTCGCTCTCTCACTCCGCTTGCGCGTGTGCACTTCTGTGCATGCGCAGAAGCTTCTGCGCATGCGCAAATGACCCATGATGACATCGTGGCAGATGGGCGGAGCCTCCCGCTAGTTTTACTACCGGTTCTATAGAACCGTACAGAACTGGGAGCAACCCATCACAGCGCATGTGCAAAGCTGCCAGGAGAAGGGAAAGTTAAGGAACAAGGGCCGACTCTGGAGTAAAGGCACAAGTGGAGTGAAAGGGGAGTGGAGTTTGCAGGAGACAATTAGTTCGTTTAATTAGTTCGTGACTCTCAGAGACTCCTTGCCACGTTTTGAAGAAATCGGCCTGGCAGCTCTCCAAGCCAGAGAAGATCTGTGACTGTAAATTCTCCCTTGAAAGACTTTGCTGGGTGTGAATGAGAGGAATTCACAGTAACTTAGTAAAAAGGGGTTTTGGTTCGGGGAAGACTAAGTCAGAGCACAAAAGAGACTGTACTACCATAACTGCCATCTTGACTCTTTTGTATCTTCTGCCTATTGATAACCTGATGGAGCTGAGTAAGCCTTCCTCCAACTTACTCCAATGATGACGAATCTATGACATGCATATCATTGGTGACACGCCATGACATTCTGAGTGACATGCCCACTGTTCACCAACAACAGCTGTTCTCCAAAATTTGCCCGGTTCTTGGGTGATTTCCAGAAGCAGAGGAGGCCACACAAGAACGGGGTGTGTTCTCATGCGGCCTTCAGAAGTTGCCACAAGAGGACTAGGCTCCAGAGTTTCCAAAGATTGCTTTCGCATGGTTTTTGGAAGCCACGGACAAGAGTTCTCTAAAGTCACTTCAGGAATGAAGGCCTTGTGGGACCTGGAACTGGCTCAGGTAGGCTGTAAGCACCTGTCAATAGAACGACAACACTGCCTCAAGGTAGGTGGCATACGGCAGATAGACTGTACATGTAGTCCTTGACCTATGACCACAACTGAGCCAGAGGTGGTATTCAGATGGTTCAGACCGGTTCGGGCGAATCGATAGTAGCGACCTGCAAGTGGGCCCACCCAGCCGCCTACTCGCCCCAGCGCTATGCCATCCTATTTAGCCACATTTTCTAAGCCGTGTGCATGCATGCAAGCCATGCGTGAGAGTAAAGCATATGTGCGGGAGGGCACATGCATGCATGGAAGGCGTGTGTGCACTCACATTTTTTGGTGCATGGCGAACCGGTGGTAAAATTATGTGAAACCCACCTCTGATCAACTGAGCCCAAAATTTCTGTTGTTAGGGGAAACATTTGTTAAGTGAGTTTTGCCCCAGTTTACAACCTTTCTTGCTACAGCTTTTCAGTGAATCACTGCAGTGGATAAATTAGTGAACATGGCCGTTAAGTGAGTCTGACTTCCCTATTGACTTTCCTGGTCAGAAGATGGCAAAAGGGGATCACATGATCTGAGGACACAGCAACAGTCATAAGTGTGAACCAGTTGGCAAGCATCCGAATTCTTGATCACGTGACTATGGGAATGCTGCAACGGTCATAAGTGTGAAATAATGGTCATAAGTCACTTTTTTCAATGCCGTCGTAACTTTGAACGGTGACTAAATGAACTGTTGTAAGTTGAAGACTATCTCCGCCTTGTTTCCCTCAAAATAAGACATCCCCTGATAATAAGCACAATCGGGCTTTTGAGCGCATGGCAATAAGGCCAAGCTTTATTTTAAGGTTCAAAAAAATATAAGACAGGGTCTTATTTTCAGGAAAACACAGTATTTTGTTATTGTATTCACCGTATTTACAAACAAATATGTAAGGAATTGTTTCTCTTTTGTGCTGAGGGGAAGTCACATGCCAGCAGAATCAACTTAGGCATTCTGCAAATTTTTGACCACAGAGCCCTCAAGTTTCGCCATCATTATCCTAGCCAGCTTTTAACTGATATTATGGGGAGTGTATTGCCTGCCGTTTTCCTTTGCCTTTGTTGAACTGCTCCACTGAAGCATACCTGCAAGATCAATCTTGCCTTGGCTGCCAGAGAATTCACCTTACAAGAACCAGCAAGAAACTAATAATCAAACCTGTAAAATTTTACAGGCTTGTAAGGAAGCAGGAAGGGGATGATGGCTGGTACATTCGAAGAAAACAGCTGCCTCCCAAAGCAGTAAATTTTAACAAGCACCAACTCTATACAAGCCTTTGTCGTTAATTTCATTAATGGGTTTTATTCATTAACGGCATGATTTTAGGTATATCTGTGCAATAGTAGACCTACCTATAAAAGCAAACATATCTGCAGGCGGAGTTAATGCGCTATATGAATGCATGGTTTTAAGCCGGGTTTGTTTATGTTAAGACATGGTGGCTTTCAACTGAAATCTGGACGAGATGGGAGAGAAGATGCTGCGGTTTTAAAGAATTCATTTCCTAAAGTAAAAATTATGCTAAAATTGTCTAGAGAACAATTCTTAAGAGTTGAGTATAAAAAAAAAAAAAAAGTGAAATTTTGTCAGCCCTTTGAGGTTATCCAGACCACGTTTCCACAAGAAAACTAGAATTAAGCTTTCTTTCTTCTTCTTCTCCTTCTCCTTCTCCTTCTCCTTCTCCCTATCCCCCTCCTCCTCCTCCTCCTTCTTCTGCCATATCCGTCATCGGACATTGGCGATAAAGTTGGCAATCCTATTTTTGTCAAAAAGTGCTGCTGAGTTTTATCCAAACCAGTCCCTTAGATTTTGAAGCCATGATGTTCTTCTTCTGCCTGGACCTCGTTTGCCTTCAATCTTTCCCCAGAGGATTAAGTGAAGGATGCCGTATTTTTCTGGGTATTACATCACATGTCCAAAATATTCTAACTTTCGCTTTTTAAGGGCTTTGATGATTTCCCTTTACTTTCCCAGGCAGTTTATCACCTCCTCATTTGTGATTTTGTTAACCCAGCTTATACATAACAGCCGTCTGTAAATCCACATTTAAAATGCTTCTAGTTTCTTCAAGTGGTTTTCTGTCAGAGACCAACTCTCTACTCCGTAGACAAGGATAGAAAAGATGTAACATCTGACAAGCCTGATTTTCAGTCTTAGGCTTATGTCGTGACTGCAGAAGGTCTTTTTCATTTTGAAGAATGCTGTTCGAGCTTTCTCTATCCTTGTCTTTACTTCACTAGTCATGTCCCAGCTTTCATGTAAATTAAAACCGAGGTACGTGATCCTATCAAATTTTTCTAGTGGTATTCCTTCCGAAGTTATCAGTGGTAAGTTAAGGGGTTACTTTACTTTAATTACATTAAAGTTTAAACTTTCTTACAGTAGGCCACAATTGCAGAATCCTGCAAGTTTCTTTTTTTCCTCCCCTCTCTCTTACATCTCAGTGAGTCAGGAAGAAGGTAACTTGAGTCTCTTTCTAACACAACCTTTCCCAGGTCTTCTTCTTCTTGGTGGCTTTCATACTGGCTTCTGAATATTTCCCTCAAGCTCATCTCCATGGCTTTCTACAGTTTCTCCTTGGATGTACAACACAGAGGTGCTATGCTGTCACAGGATCTATAATGCTTCTCCAAAATCATTTTAATGCCATGTCCTCATAGTAATAGCAAACCTACTCTCTGAATTAGAATAGCCTGGCAGCCACATTGAAACATCTAAACATCTAAGTCTTGGTGGCGCAGCAGATTAAAGTACTGTTAAGTAACACCAGCTCCCTGCAATTACTGCAAGTTCGAATCTCACAAGGCTCAAGGTTGACTCAGCCTTCCAACTTTTCGAGGTAGGTAAAATGAGGACCCAGATAGTGGGGGCAATAAGCTGACATTGTATAAAAAAGAACATTGCTTGGGGGAGGGGGCAAAAGCTCTACTAAGCAAGTATATACAAAAGTATGAAGGCTATTGCTTAATGCATTGTAAGCCGCCCTGAATCTCCGGAGAAGGGCGGCATATAAATCGAACCAATAAATAAATAAATGTCACCTACCTACAGAAGAATATAGTCCACGCTTATCTCGGAAACTTTAGACTTAACTGCAGTGAAAGTCTTTGATTATTTAACGATATTTATATCATTAAATATCATAAACATTATCATATTTTATTATTTTTTATTCTTTTTTTTTTTTTAGACAGTGGCCAAGATTTAAGGCCGCGAGAGTGTGTTGTACTTTGGGCATGCTGGCAAAAGTTCAGTGGTGTGTTATGATTCAGTTCCTGGAACGACAGGGAATATTTAGAACCGGGAATATTATTTTCCGCTTATATAGTCTCTATGATGAACTGTTAAAAACTTACACTTTCTGGCACCTATCCAAGGACAATACCTCAATTGCTAGAGTACAATAGCTTCTCTTGCTTTCAAACCCTCCCACGGGGCTTTTTCAGAGTGAAAAGCATGGCCCAACAAGGAAGCTGTGTAGCAGAAAAACAGCAGGACTCTGCGGTTATGTCAACTCCAGCAAATAATAACCTCAAAAGCACCACGGAGAGAAATGTGAAAGAAATCCACAACCAACCTAAGAATCGGATATAAAAGCAGAAGCCTGTTTCGGATTTTTAAAAATGGCAACTGCGATTGTGACACAGCATTTTGACAGAGCATCCTCAACTAATGAGCACAATCTCTGTTGCTAAGCAAGGCAGTTGTTAAGTGAGCCGCTCCTGATTTTACAGCCTCTTTTTGCCATGGTTGTTAAGCAAATCCCTGTGGTTGTTAAATGAATCGCACTGTCTGGCTTCCCCTGTTAACTTTGGAAGCTTGCTGGGAAGATTGCAAATTGTGATCACACGAGTCCAGGACACTACAACCATCACAAATACATGCCAGTTGCCAAAATTTGATCACATGACCACGGGGATGCTGCATGTCATAAGTACAAGGACTGGCTGTAAGTCCCTTTTTTCAGCTCTGTTGTAACTTCAAACAGTCCCTAAACGAATGGTTGTAAGCCAAGGACTACTTGGGTTTGTGTTTTCAATGCTGTCAAAATGTATTTCTTACCTCCACGAAGTTTCCTCTGTGATCTTAGGCTGAAAAAAGGCACCCATACCAGCAGTAGGATTGCAAATCACACAGCTCTTGGTTAATTTCTGTTATATCAATCAATAAACAGTTCCAGGTTGAAATGTTTTTGGATGTAGATACGCTTAGTCTTCACCCAGGGTTTTGTTTTAAATGCATTTGCTCTTGTGGCAGATTGTTTTAATGCTCACATTTATTTAATGGGTTTCGATCTGAACACATGCATTTATTATGAACATGTAATTATGGGGGAGTTCCATTTTTTTGCCATATAAAAGTGTGATAAATGATAATTTATTATTATTATTAATAATAATAATAATAATAGTTGAGCGACTATGGAAAAAGAAATCATGTGTTGTTCCGATTGTAATTGGAGCCCTTGGAGCAATACCCAAAGGGCTACCCCGCTATTTAGAAATTCTAAATTTACCGGACTTGAACATTTTGACTCTACAAAAAACCACCTTACTCGGAACAGCTTACATCCTCCGACGATACCTTAACAGTTCCTAGGTCCTTGGTTAGGACTCGAGCTGCTGAGCTATTAACCAGCCTCAAAGACTGTGAATCTCACTACAGATTAACCAATAATAAGTAGAATAGTTTGTTAATTTGCTTCCATATAATTCCGACCCCTGATTCCAACTTGCTTGCAAACTTGTACATGTAGAGCTGTATGTATTAAACATGTTTACAGCATGGGTGACTGCTGCTCTGAATTGGGAATGTGATGTTATCACAAGGTACAGGGTTTATTGTCACAGCTGCACACAATTGTCCTAAAACCTAAAATCAAGTAACCCAGAAGTTGTGAATGCTCCAACACTGGAAGTTTTAAAGAAGATGTTGGACAACCATTTGTCTGAAATGGTAGGGTTTCCTGCCTAAGCAGGGGGTTGGACTAGAAGACCTCCAAGGTCCCTTCCAACCCTGTTATTCTACTCTATTCTAACTAAGCCGGGCTTGCATACAGTAAATGGAGGAAGGGCAGGCTATTTGCTGGATGTTGATTGGTCAGAACAGTCACATGACTGGGCCAATTTACTCTTTTACACCTGTCTTTGATTAGTGACTCCATCTTTGTTCTGAAACATAGAAGAACATCAGAGGAAACTGTGAAAGAAAACATGATAAGTTGGCTGAGAAATATGGGTTATAACATAGAATTGGATAAAAATGTGGCCGCGCGGGTGATTATGGGAGCGACAGGGCGCTCCCACGTGACACCTCTCCTGCGCAAGCTGCAGTTGGTTCCGGTGGTCTTCCGGGTGCGCTTCAAGGTGTTATTTTGACATTTAAAGAGCTCCATGGCATAGGGCCGGGGTATTTGTAGGACCGCCTGCTGCTACTGATAACCTCCCACCGGCCAGTACGCTCACACAGAGAGGGCCTTCTCAGGGTGCCATCAGCCAAGCAATGTCGGCTGGCGGCCCCCAGGGGGAGAGCCTTCTCTGTGGGGGCACCCGCCCTGTGGAACGAGCTACCTCCTGAAATTCGTTTGGTCCCAGACCTCCGCGCTTTCCGAAAGGTCCTTAAGACTTATTTATTCCAACAAGCTGGCCTTGCTTGATTGATTTTAATGGGGTTTTTAAATTTTGGTATTATTAAATTTTGGGGGGTTTAAATTGGGTATTTTAACTGGTTTTGAGACTTTTATATTGGAACGCCAACGATTTAATCTAATTTTAATTTTTTTAATATTTGTATTATATGTGTTTTAATCTGGCTGTTCACCACCCTGAGTCCCCCTCCCGGGGAGAAGGGCGGTATATAAATTGAAATATAAATAAATAAATAAATAAATAGGATAAATAAATAGGATAAACTATGGACAGAAAATGTAAAGATGACAATGTTGATACCATACAAAGAAAACCTATATAAAATATTCTACAGATGGCGTCTCCCACCAGCACGCTAAAATGTTTCCAAATACATCACCAATGTGTTGGAAATGCAAGTCATAAAAGGGGACATATTATCATCTCTGGTGGTCTTGTAGAAGGGTGCAACATTACTGACAAGAAATTAAGAGAATGATTGAAGAAATAACGAGGTTAAAGATTGAAATGAAACCGGAACTCTTTCTATTTGGAATGATTACATCACAATATACGAAAGAGATGAAATATCTTATTGTTCACATCTTAACTGCGGCACGCATAGTGTATGCTCAAAATTGGAAATCCGAATTATTACCAACAGAAGAAAAAATAATTGCAAAAATAACAGAATGTGCAGAGATGGATAGACTTACAAGAGAAAGAGGATACTGATTTTTACAGAGTCTTGGAAAGATGGTATACATGGCTTGAAGGAAAGATAGGGTTAATAAAACAAAATTCTAGGAGAACCTAAATGAGAAGCATAGAAAACAGCGCAGGAGGAAAAGGTTAGGGTTATATACAGAAATAGCTAGTTAGTATGATTCTCAGAAAGATATATGTGGATATATATAAATGTGTGAAAGCGCAAACAAGTAAATATGTAGATTGTTAAATAAAGAAATAACAGGTGAAATAGGAAAATATACCACCGATGTGATATCTATTTTGCTTTTGTTAGTTTGATGCAATGTATCAATGTAAATATGTTTGTATGTACTTTTGTTTTATACTAATGTTCAATAAAAAAACTTTAAATTAAAAAAAAGAACATCAGCAACTATATTTTAGTTTAGCATGTTGCATAAATCCAGCTCAAATGGTTAATTTTATTACGATATTGTTTGTAAGCCGTCTAGAGTCACTGAAAGTGAGTGGGCGGCCATATAAATTCTCTAAATAAATAATTGTTCAGTATGTCACGCAAACTCATAAAACTATATCAGTTTTTTTGAAAAAACCATAGTTAAATCAACCCGTTACTGCTTGTGTTTTACTGCTGATTATAAGCTCTGGAAACAAGCAGCAAGATAATTAAATCTACATTATAAAATCCATTTTGTACCTATTTAAAATCACCCCTGAAATGTACCAGACTTTTTTTTTAAAAAAAATATCAACTAGATGGAAGGAAGAGAACCAGAAAAGGTACTAAATAAAATCCAAACAATGCCAGACAGGTAAAAGATACACAAGTTTATTTCTTTGTTTGTTTGTTTGTATTTTTTTTTTAATTTGATTTATATGCCGCCCTTCTCCGGAGACTCAGGGTGGCTTACAATGCGTTAAGCAATAGCCTTCATACTTTTGTATATTTATATTTTATACAAAGTCAGCTTATTGCCCCCAACAAACTGGGTCCTCAATTTACCCACCGTATAAAGGATGGAAGGCTGAGTCGACCTTGAGCCTGCCTGGGATTGAACTCGCAAGTAATTGCAGCAGCTGGATCTTAAATGCTGCCTTTGTAGGAGGCATTACTCCCCTACATTATACTGCCCTTCTCCCAAAGGACTCAGGGCAATGTACAGCCATGATAAAAACAATGACAACAGCAACCCAAAAATTTAAGAAGGTCAATTAAAATAATTAAATCATTGGCCATGCTTAAAACCCTAACTAAAAGCATAGTTAAAACTATTATAAAAAACCCATTTAAAATCCTTGTTCTGTCAGACCGGCTTGCTGAAATAGTAAGGTCTTCAGAGCATGACAGAAGGCATGAAGGTTGGGGATCCTTCGTATGTCCAGGGGCAATTCATTCCATAGGGCCGGGGCCCCCACAGAGAAGGCTCTCCCCCTGGGGGTTGCCAGTCGACATTGTTTGGCTGACGGCACCCTAAGGAGGCCCTCTCTGTGAGAGCGTACCAGTCGGTGGGAGGCAATCAGTGGCAGAAGGCGGGTCCTGCAGGTATCCAGGTCCTAAGCCATGGAGCGCTTTAAAGGTGGTAACCAACACCTTGAAGCACACCCAGAAGACCACCGGGAACCAGTGCAGCTCGTGCAAGTGTCTGGTATACTGGCCTTTCTTAGTTCAATCCTAAACTAGTTTACAGTGCAGCTAAAACTTGCTCTATGCAACAGGGATTGTGAACTTTTAACACTGATCCAAACAGTGACACACCTGGGGGGAAAACCTGAATTTCTCAGAGTAGAAATGTCTATGAAATATGGCCAAAAAAGGGACAACAACAGCCATGATGGTACAATCGGTCCTTTGTGGTCGTTGTTGTTTTAATTGGATTGCACATAAAATAAACAGCTTCAAGGACCTCCTTGCAAAGGCCCTTCAAGGAAGGGTTTAATTATTTACCGAGATGCATTAAGGATGCAAGAGGCAATGCTATGTTGATGCTGAGGCCAAGACTTCTGCCAACGTCCTCCAAAAAATGCAGCAGGCTTACAATGGTTTTGAATTTCTGCCCCAGTGGAGAGCTGCCAATTCAAGCCCGCCTGCCGGCTGCTATTGTCTTGCACACTTTCTTCACTCTACAAGGAGCCAACTACTTCAGAAAGCATCTCTAGACAAGGAACAAATTACTGCTGTCCTTCAGACTATATATACAGCTGCCAATTTGTCTGGGGCGAAACTTGCCTTTTGTATTTCACTTGTCCTACAGCCCCCGAGAAGAGTTGACACATTACTGCATTTGGCAAGATTGGAGGTTTTTTTTTTTTTAAAAAAAGAAAAATCTGGTTTTAGGCTGTTGCCAGCGTAAAAGGAGAAAAAGCCAGAGAACTGTATATAGTTCTTTTACAATGTAAGGGCTGGGCCTTGTTACTTTGAAGTAAGTCTTTTTTTAAAAAAATTGCTTTACTTACAGTTTCCCTAATCAAGTAAAGGTAAAGGTTCCCCTCGCACATATGTGCTAGTCGTTCCCGACTCTAGGGGGCAGTGCTCATCTCCGTTTCAAAGCCAAAGAGCCAGTGCCTTCTGAAGATGTCTCCGTGGTCATGTGGCTGGATGACTAAATGCCAAAGGCACACAGAACGCTGTTACCTTCCCATCAAAGGTGGTCCCTAGTTTTCTACTTGCATTTTTTTTTACATACTTTCGAACTACTAGGTTGGCAGAAGCTGGGACAAGTAACAGGAGCTCAGCCCGTTACATGGCACTAGGGATTTGAACTGCTGAACTGCCAACCTTTTGATCAACAAACTCAGTGTCTTAGCCACTGACCCACCGCATTCCTTCTTTCCCTAATGCAGCCCTCTAAATTTTGCAGTCACCAGCAAGTCACACAAATATACTGTGTTTTCCCGAAAATAAGACCCTGTCTTATATTTTTTTTTAACCCTGAAATAAGCACTTGGCCTTATTGTCAAAAGCCCAATTGGGCTTATTATCAAGGGATGTCTTATTTTGGGGAAAATAGGGTATATATATATATTTTCTTACTTTTCATAGGTTTTATGTGTGTTTTTCTTTAATGGGCAAGCACAAAATCTGCTGGCTGTCAGAATGAAAAAAAGGGGGGGGAAACCCAGAAAGTAGTGAATGTGATTTCACTCAACCAGGGTTGCAGAAACATCTTAGTTACGTAGGAAAAACCTGGTTTAAAGAAAAACACACACACACACACATATATATATACAGGTCCTTAATTTATGACCAAATTGAGTCCAAAACTTCTGTTTCTAAGCAAGGTAGTTAAGTAAGTTTTGCCCCATGTTATGACCTTTCTTGCCACGGTTGTTAAGTGAATCATTGCCGTTGTTAAGTTAGTAGCACGGTTGTTAAGTGAATCTGGTTTCCCCATTAAAATTTGCTTGTCAGAAGCTCACAAAAGGTGACCACATGCAGTGGTGGGATCCTTCCGGTTTAACAACTGGTTTGGTGATGGCGCGCTTCACACGCCTGATGCACACTGTGTGCATGTGCGCAGTTTGAAGAGGAGAAACACAGCTGAGATGCGGCAATCTGCTCTGTCACGCAAATCAGCTAAGAAGATAAAGGTAGGAAAATAGCACAGGCAGGCGGGTGGGGCCATCTGATCGTCGGGATGAACCGGTTTGCTCCCAGCTGATTGTTGGAGCTACCGGTTCGTCCAAACAGGTCCAAACCAGTGGAATCCTACCCCTGATCACATGCCCCCAGAACACTGCAACCATCATAAATATGAGGCAGTTGCCAAGCATTTGAATTTTGATTGTGTGACCCTGGGGATATTGCAGTGGTCGTAAGTGTGAAGAATGGTTTTAAGTCACTTTTTTTCAGTGCCATTTTAACTTGGAACAATCACTAAACAAATGGTCATAAGTACAGGAGTACCTGTATTAGGAGAAAGGGTAGAAAATTCAATGTATTATATATACTCACAGATAAGCCAAGAATTTTAGGTGCCAAAATCCACACAAAAAGTTGGGTTCAGCTTATCCCTGGATGGCCTTATCCACAAATATATATGGTAGTATATTTTGAAAATACCTATGTACCCTGTATATGTATCCATGTATTCACCATGGATATATTCATAGCTGACACATTTGGAATTTTTATTAAAAGTTTGAGTGTCAGCTTCTCTGCAGATAGGCTTATTTGTCAGTATATATGGTTAAAAAAAATGTTGTATATGAATTGCTTCAGCAAAGGATGCCAATAAAGTGCATTAGCAGCCCTGCAGGACAAAGGTGGGTTCTAAAAATGTTTACTACCGGTTCTGTGGGCATGGCTTATTTTGTGGGGGTGGCTTGGTGGGGGTAATGTGACTGGGTGGGAGTGGCCAACTTTTTTTCTTTTTACTTTTAAAAGCATTTTTTCTACAACCTTAAGAGGTTGCAGAAAAAAATGCTTTTAGAAGCCTCTGACGATCCAAGTTGAGCGACGCAATCATCAGAGGCTTTTTTTTTTACTTTTAAAAGCATTTTTTCAGCTGAAGAGGTTGTAGAAAAAATGCTTTTAAAAGTTTTTTTAAAAAGCCTCTGATGAGGTGGGTGGGATAAGCAAGCAGCAACCAGGCGGGGGACCGGTTCGGGGGCGTGGCCAGTCAATGTTATTACCGGTTCTCCAAACTACTACAAATTTTTACTACTGGTTCTTCCAAACCGGTGCAAACCAGGAGCAACCCACCACTGCTGCAGAAACTGTAGCATCCCAGATCAGATAAACCAAATTCACAACCGTCTTGAGTTTAATTCAGCCAATTCAAGGCAGATTTTAAAAGGGATTCTCTTCTTTCTATTGCCAAACTAATTTCTGTGTAGAGTTGGACTAAGAGCCAATTTTAAGCTGTATGAAGATGGGCAGCAAATAAGAGATGAGTCCTTATCTGAGTCAACCCACCATCTGGAACAGCTGCTGCATCGTGCCCAAAATGCATAACTTTTTGGAGCTGGTTCTGCTTTTTTTTCTCCTAGCTGAGTTACTCATTATTCTTCCCACGATGTGACAAACAACTCAGTACTATTTGTTTGGAACTGTGAAGTCCTGATCCAGAAGCTGTTCTTCGAGACAGACAAAAAAGGAGAAGAAACTTTGTCTAAGTGCTCAGCGGCTGGATTCTCCTGCATTTTTTATAGAAGTTCATATTCAGTTCATTGCAACATGTTTGCTTTCAAAGACAGTGGCAGGGAAATTATCCCGGGTATGGTGCTATGTTCCTACAGTTATTTCATGACAATGAAGCTAAGGGGTGTGTAGAATATCCCTGCTTTTTATTGCGTAATAAGACGATACAATTTTGTACATTGTTCCAGTGAGCTGAAGAGTCAATGGTTTTTGATGTCTCAATTCAGTCCTGAAAGAAGATGTGTTGAAGGAACTCAAGGAGGGCTCAAAATGTTTGAGAATTTCTGTTTCAGGACCCCAGGACACTGCAATAGTCATAAATATGAGTCAATTACTAAGCACTAGTAGTGGATTTCAAATCCCAGCACTACCAGTTTGTGTGTGCGTGATGCTTCTGTGCATGCACAGAAGCATCCAGACAGGTGGGTGGAGGCTCCCGTCCACACTGCTTCTGGTTCACCCGATCCGGGGCGAACCGGTAGCAACCTGCCACTGCCAAGCACTGTAATTTTAATCATGTGACCATGGAGATGCTGCAATGATCATAAGGGTGAAAATGGCCACAAGTCACTTTATCAGTGCCATTGTAGTTTTGAATGGTCACTAAATGAACTATAAATCGAGGACTACCTGTATTAAAGAAGGAAGCTGTACAGAAAGACAAATATAGATGCTTTTCATTTAACAGAAAATGTTTTAATGACATTTGTGATTGATCTGCCATTCTGTAAGAATACTCTAACATTTTCATTTCTTTTTCCTCAGCTAAAACTGACATTTTCTGTCAGCGGCTGACCATGCTGGAATACCTCTGCATATTTGTGTGCCAGAGAAAGTGTGCGTAAAGTAATACAAATGTAGGGGCCTTTCTTCATGTACTTAAAGTTGTCACTTCTTTAAAAGCCACAAGTTGAGCCCATTCCTTGCTGCCGGCTAGGAGAAGGGATAAGGGATTGTGTGACTGGCTGGGAAACTGTCACAGAAAATTGAAAATGGTGATCACATGACCGCAGCACCAGCTCAGCAGTGTAGTGGTTGCCAGTAGCACTGAAGCGGCCACAACTTCCCCAAATGTTATTCTCTCACGAGTCATGGGTCCCGGATTTTGGACCCATTTTCTAAGTTATCCCATTTGAGATACTTTGGTTCAAAAATTGTTGCCCTAGGACACACCGTTTCATCCAGGTAAAGGTCACAAGAGTTTTAGTAATATCTTTTAAGAACCTTCCTGATATTGAAGACAATCATCAAATTTTGGAAAGTCTTAAGGGACTTAAGTGGTATGATAAATTCCCACCCCGCAGGAGACTATTGCTGTGGCACAGAATGATTTTCCTCAGGATAATAATTAGCAAAAAAAAAAAAAAAAAAAAAAAAAGATTTCATTATCATTGGCAATCTGGTTTGTTATAATTTGCTTGTTATGATCTTTGTTATTGTTTGTATTTTATTTCGAATTATTTGTAGAGGCTTCATGGGGACTGAGAATGTAGCAGCAAACAAATAATAAATGCTTGATTGTAGAGAATTTAGAGATTGAGGCCGCTTGGGTTGTTTATCTGAACTGTGCATGCAGACCAGTGATGGGTTTCAAAAGAATTTTACTACCAGTTCTGTGGGTGTGGCTTGCTGGGCGTGGCATGGCTTGGTGGGCGTGACAGGGGAAGGATACTGTAAAATCTCCATTCCCACCCCATTCCAGCATAAGGACACTGTAAAATCTCCATTCCCTCCCCAATCCAGGGGAAGGTTACTGCAAAATCCCGATTTCCTCCCAATCAGCTGGGACTTGGGAGGCAGAGAATAGATGGGAACAGGGCCAGTCAGAAGTTTTATTACCGTTCTTCTAACTACTCAAAATTTCCATTACCAGTTCTCCAGAACTGGTCAGAACCTGCTGAAACCCACCTCTGATGCAGCCATTATCTGTAAACAAAGCAGACTATTTTGGCTTATCATTCAAAACACTGGTATTGACCTGTAAGCCTTATCTGGCTCACCATCAAGGCATCTGGGGAACCACCATCTTCTGATTGGAGAGGCTTCTGATTATCCCATATTTTTGCGAGATTATAGAAGCAGGAAGGAGCTTTTCTTTCATGTAGCATTTGTCAACTTTAGCAACTTTTAAGACGTGCGGACTTCAACTCCCAGAATTCCCCAGCCAGAATAGCTGCCTGGGGAATACTGTAAGTTGAAGTCCACACATCTTAAAAGTTGCTGAGATTGACAAACGCTGCTTTAATGACAAAAATTTTGGACAATAGCCTTCTCCTTTCGATATTTATCCTCCACAGTACAAACCTTCTGGGAGTCCATGAAGTCAGCACTGTTCCACCAGAGATTTGTGGCTGATGGCCATTTTGAAATATTCTTTGAATTTTTTTTATAGTAGCCTCATTTATTGTTTCTGAGTTGTTATGAATGATTCTGCCATGGACATTTTAATATTTAATGCGAAATTATTACAGCAGTTATTTTAATATTAATATTGATTGAACACGTTGTTGATTGCGCATTTCTCATGGACTTTGCTGCTAGCAATTCTTTATTTTGTTTGTGAGCTGCCAGGAGTCCATTTGGATGTAGGACCGTAATGAATGAATAAAAATATCCTAATTTACTCCTCTCTTTTTTTAAGGCATGAAAAAAGAAACCTGCTTGGCACAGATATGAAGGACAATTTATTGTTTAAATACAGAGAACAAATGTCTGCCCTTAATTGTTTCTGAATGCTTCCAGGTAAGTCATTAATTAATAAGGGCAGCGTGTTTCATCACACTGGAATTTATATGGAGGCAATTAGTATTTCAAAGGGAAAACCACAAGTGTTGAATGCAGCAGTCATGTGCTTTTGTTTGACTACCAAAGGAACCAAATAAAAGTTTATTCAAACAACAACAACATTGCTTCGGTACAGTACTTCATCAAACAACAGGTAAATTTATAGAACAAAAAAATGCCAACATTCATTATATATCCTAGAACGGAGCTGTCAATCTTCTGGCCCGCGGGCCGGATGCGTCATACGCTGGCCATGCCCACACCTGCTTCAGTGAAGTGGGACGGAATGTCCCAATACATCACGTGATGTCACCGTGACAACTTGAGTTTGACACCCCTATCCTAGAACTATTAGCATAAAAGAACTAAACAGTTCCTAAATATGGCAGTATAGTCAACATCTATATACTACTAAACTCTTCTTACGATTTGTATCTGGGCAAAACAGAGTGTCATGCAACAATTTTTGAACCAAGTTATCTCAAGTGCAGGGGTGAAATCCAGCAGATTCTGACAGGTTCTAAAGAACTGGTAGCAGAAATTTTGAGCAGTTCGGAGAACCAGTAGTGGAAATTTTGAATAGTTTGGAGAACTGGCCCCAGAGTGGGGAGGGAATGGGGATTTTGCAGCATCCTTCCCCTAGAGTGGGGAGGGAATGTGGATTTTGCAGCATCCTTCCCCTAGAGTGGGGAGGGAATGGGGATTTTGCAGCATCCTTCCCCTAAAGTGGGATGGGAATGGAGATTTTGCAGTATCCTTCCCTGCCACGCCCACCAAGCTATGGCCAGAGAACCAGTAGTAAAAAAAAATTGGATCTCATGACTGCTCAAGTGGGGTAATATACAGAATGTATCCAAAACACAGGACTCATGACTCCCAAGAAATTTGTGAAATTGGAAAGGTTGTGGCTGCTGCACTGCAGAGATGCTGCTGCAGTCATGTGAGCTTCATTTTCAATGTTTTGAGACAGTTTCTCAGCCAGTCTTGCAATCCCTTGCTTACCCTACTACCAAACAGCAGCCACTTACCTGCCTACTAGACAGGAAAAGGAAGGGAGGGAGATTTTCAATGCTTCCTGCTAGTTTCCACAAGAAAACTCATTGAGGAAGGTAGCAGGAAGTCATAAGTCACTTTTGCTCCCTCTGATTTTTTTGCCCAGCTTGGTCGTTCTGTTTTTCTGTTTGAGTAAAGAAATCTCTCTGAAATGATGACCCAACAGAGTACGGGTTTTCTAGTTTATTCTATTTTTAATCCTATTTTTATTTTATTCTACCTGCATTTAACACATCTGATCCTTTAATACTCTAATATGGAAAGAATGTCTTTTGTTAATTTTTCCTTTATTTTCTATTACACAGTTCAAATGAGATGTCACATTTTGAAAATTGAATCCAGCTGAAGATGCGCACCATTTGAAAACAGTTGTGCTGTCACAGCTTGATTCTGTCTGCAGATGATATGCCTAATTTGATTGAGACTACTTCAGGATGATCTGTATCACCTTCGGAAGCCACTGAGTAAAATTTGGCATTTTATGGTATGCCTTTATGATTCAAAAGGTTCTTTTTAGATTTGTTTCTCCGGAAAAATAAAATCAGATTAGGAAGAGAAAGGAAAAACAGTAGGGTTAAATAATTTACACTTCTACATTTGAATCACAAAAAATGTCCTTCAAAATTTCACTTACTGCAGGCAGGCAGAACCAAAATTTGTGCACCCATGTTTCTGGAATTGATCAGACTTCATTCTTTAGAAGAATCTATTCTGATCGGCAATCAGTCCATTTTGTAAGAAGTAAAAATTTACAAGGATTTGTAACTATCTCAGGCTGTTCAGTAGAGAGCATAAATTTTGGATTCCTGAATCTCCTATTTCAAATTCTATGTTAAATCTGATTTTGTACAGGTAGTCCTCGTTTAGTAATCAATTGGGTTCAGCAACTTGAATCTTAACCAATGAAGCCACTAAGTGAAATGATCTTACTTCAGTTTTCCTTTGCTTTACAGACCTGTAAAAGGGTTAGGGTTAGGGTTAGGGTTAAGGTTAGGGTTAAGGCAGGAATGGGTTCTACTTACCTTTACTACCAGTTCACAATGGGACCGCACACGCATGCACAGAAACTTCCTGATGATGTCTGCGTCAGTGGGCGGAGCCTTCCGCTGGTTTTACTACCGTTTCTTGTGAATCAGTCTGAATCAGGGGCAACCCACCACTGGGTTACGGTTAGGGTTGGGTTAGGATTAGGGTTAGGGTTAGGGTTAGGGTTAGGGCAGTGGTGGGTTGCTATTGGTCCGCCCCGGATTGGGCGAACCTGTAGCAGCAGTTTTGGAAGGCTCCGCTCACCCACCTGGATGTCTCTGTACACGCACGAGCGAACCAGTAGCAATAGGATTTGAATCCTGCATCCATCCATCCATCTTTCATCTATCTATCTATCTATCTATCCATCCATCCATCCATCCATCCATCCATCGCCCACAAGTGAACCGGTAGCAACGGGTTTTGAAACCTGCCCCTGGGTTAGGGTTAGGGTTAGGGCTAGGGTTAGGGTTAGGTTAGGGTTAGGGTTAGGGTTAGGGTTAGGGTTAGGGTTAGGGTTAGGGTAACATGTCTTTCTGAATGGATTACCAAATCTGCATTTCTAAAAACTGTTCTCCTCTAAAATCAGTTTCTCCTTGGGGCAGGAAAACTGGGGCTGGTTTCTGCCTCCCTTAAGATTTTTTCATTTCTCATTTAGGGGAAATATTTTATCCTGCTTTTTTAAATATTTCCTAAAATATTTCATTCTTCTGGGGAGGGTGGCTTCCCACAATACTAATAGATATTTTTACTTTCATGTAATTTTAGATATGATGATTATTGTGATGATGATGATGATGATGATATCCATTCAGTCAATCCACCTGATTCTTAGCAATTCTATGGGCCAAGTCTTGCCACATCTTTTGACCTTGCACTACTTCTTTTGAGTTTTTTAATGCTCTGGCTGGTGTCAGCTTTGATGATGTCCAGCAACCATGTTCTTTGGCAGCCTGGTTTCCTTTTACTGCTAATTCTTCCCAGCATAATTGTTTTCTCCAATGAATCCCCCCACATGATGCGGCCAAAACAAGTGAGATGCAATTTTGTGATTTTGCCTTTCAGTGACATGTCTGGTATGGTGTGCTCCGGTACTTGCTTCTTAGTTAAATTAGTGACTATATTATAATTTGATGTAGGCTATATCCTGGATTTTATATTTTACATATTAGATTAGGTTAGGTTATTCCCACTCCATTCCAGGGGAAGGTTACCGCAAAATCCCCATTTCCTTCCGATTAGCTGGGACTGTGGAGGCAGAGAATAGATGGGGGCGGGGCCAGTCAGAATTTTTACTACCGGTTCTCTGAACTATTTAAAATTTCCACTACGGTTCTGCAGAACTGGTCAGAACCTGCTGAAACCCACCTCTGGTTTCTACCAGCTAAAATGGGCTCCCGAGCTCCAGTTTCAGCTGCCACAGTCTCCTGCAACCCTCTACCACCACAGGCACCCCTAACAGGAGTGATGTTGAGCTGGCCACACCCACCTGGCCATGCCCCCCCCCCCCGCCCCGAGTTCAAGCACAACCCTGATGCGGTCCTCAATGAAATCAAGTGTGACATCCCTGATCTACCTACTGTGTCGCATGCTAAGTATATAACTGAAAGCAAATCAGTTGCACTAACTAAATGTGCAAGGCACAAGTCTGTGCATACCATACTTTTATTTAATTAGCCACCTATGGATGCTGAGGAACAGCCTGTTTACATAAAACATGCTCTGCCAAGATTTTGGTCTAGAAATATTCATTCAAATGTTCTGGTCCTCTGGAGGAAATACATATCATATCATTAAGATCCTGGGAACTGTGTTCCCAAAGGACTTGCTTTTCCCAAAAACATGACTTCCTGGAGGAATTTCCACAGGCTACTGTCAGGGAATTTCTGGAGTTTGCAAAACATTGAACATTAAGAACCTATTCCCTCTGTGCAAAGCTAGATGTGAAAAATGGTGTTGTTATTTTTTTGTGAGAGGACCAAATCCCTAATTTTGGATGCAAGAAAGATTTTGTTTTTGTAAATTTTGTTTCAATTAACTTCTCTGTATGCTGGAAAGAAGAAGAAAAAAGCTGAGAATAGTTTACTAATTTACTGCCTGGCATCAAATGAATTGGAGGTCCACCCTCCTGAAATTCTCTATCTGCATAAGGGAACCACTGAAAGGGGTTTTAAATAGATCCAAAGACCCATCATATTAGTCAGTCTATTCTTCAGCTCTGATGACCTTGAAGTGAGAACTAAGTGCTTTTATATGTAGTTATAGGGAACAGTTATTCAGCTGTGAAACGGATTCCAACAACTTGGAATGCTTTTTCTAGGGTTCCATTTTTGCAAACATTTTCTTAGTCTCCCTCCATTGAGAAAACTCTCATCCAAATGAATAATTCTTCAGTTCTGAGAAATGGTTCTTGGGTTGTTGTTTTTTTTTTTCCTATGCAATCCACAACATTTTCGCAACTTGGTGCTATCTTTAAATCAAGGGTGGGTTCTACTTACCTTTACTTTGCAGCGGGATCACGCATGCGCAGATCGCTGATGGCGACATCCGGGGTGGTGGGTGGGGCCTCCTGCCAGTTATGCTACCTGTTCTTGCGAACCGGTCTGAACCGGGGGCAACTCACCACTGCTTTAAATGATTTGGTACGACAGTCCCCAGGATTCCCAGTCAGCTTAGTCCCCAGGATTCCCAGTCAGTGGGTCAAACTGGTGACCCACTGGCCGGATGCGTCACGCTCAGGCCATACCCACCCTGGCTCCATAAAGGCAAAAAACATCACGATACATCACGATACATCATGTGACACAATCGAGTTTGACACCCATGGGCCTTAAACCCTTGGAGATTATGGTTACTGTAGACCTAAAGATCCAGATTGAGAGAGCTAATGTACACAAAATGACCAATCTAATGATTGGAAATTCTCAGTGATCTGCCTATATTTTTAATTATTGCTTGACTAAAACTTCAGCCTTGGCGTCCTTGTTATGTACCATTTACATTAGAAGGTATTAGGACTATGCAATTTCAAATTCCTCAGGAAGCTGCATCTTCTCAGGTAAATCTGTTTTGTATTAAGAACTAGTAATTTTATTTAATAGACTATTCTCTATCAACTTGTAAAAGTGAGGCAGTTTAGAATAAACAGTGTTGGCCAATTCTGAGGTGAAATAAAGAGACTGAGGGGCATACTATTTTTATTTAAGTCCCCTAGTAAATATAATTCATTGAGTTCAAAAGTCTTCCCAACCTTTTTTTCAGGGCAAGATAAAAATGTGACTGTTACTAACATAGATATTTGCTATTAGCCAAGAGAAAAAAGTCCTTCCTTCCTCCCTTCCTTCTTCCCTTCCTTCCTTCCTTCCTTCCCATTAGCAAGTCTAGTCCTTTGTCTTCATTGTGACAATTTTCAGGGACTTAATGAGTGCTCTCTTCTTTCCAGTGTCTCTTGTTTAAGCTAAGCATGCCCAACAGAAATAGAAAGGCATGATTATTGATTGCAATCTGGAAACTCTTGTTCTGTTGATGCAGCCTAAAACTGCAAAACTGCATTTGCCTGTTTTAACAGCCATATCACACTCTTCACTCAATTGACCATTACTCCAAGGTCTTTTTTCACAAGTATTGCCATAAGCCCGTCCAATTCTAAAGTGAACTTGTGAATTGTCTCAGCCATGAGCTGGCCTCACAATGTAAAAGTTTTCACTGATCGTGCTAGACTTGAAAAATTGTCCCTTATATTTTCTACTGAAATTAAAATAACAACAAAAGAATACTTCCATTTGAAGTCAATGTGCTCTTCCCTTCCCTTCCATCTCTCAAGCAATTTCTCCTACAGTAGCACTTACATCACTCGTTGGAGCAGTGACTGGTTGACCTACAGGCCTACAGGCTCTGAGAAGATTGTCAGGATCACGCCTTCTGAGGATTTGCATGACACACTGAGGCAGAAAACAAATCTATGTTAAAACCAATCAAGCTTAAAATGGATTATGAATGCAGCTGCTACCTTTTTAACTGACCTGGTTAAGTGTATGGCATGCACATACCCCATGTGTCAGTCTGTGGGGCAGACTTTCTCAATCTTGATGCTCTCCAGTTTTCTGGACTTCATCCTCTGGTGTGCTCAGCAAAACCATCTGGCTGGGGGATTCTGGAAATGACCTCCACTGCTAAGTTGGTCAAGACTGATCTAAGTTATTTTATTGAGTATCTTGATATGACACATATACCATATTTTTTGGAGTATAAGTCACTCTGGAGTATAAGACGCACATCAGTTTTGGGGGAGGAAAACAAGGAAAAAATATTCTGCCTACGCCTACCAGCATCCATTGGTATTCACCTTGCAGAAACAGTGAACAGCCAGGTCAACTTCAGCACATTATCACAGCCTGATTCAGCACGAGCAGCTGATTGGCAGGTGGATCGGCCTCCCAGAATACCTCCAATCAGCTGTTCCAGGCTGCAGAGATTGCCACAGACCATCACTATCTCCATGCCTCATGTTTTTGGCCTCTGTGCCTCGCATTTCTGGCCTCTGCGCCTCATGTTTTTGGCCTCTGAATGCTCTGTTTTAGACCCGTTCCAGGCTGCAGGGATCGCCACAGCACATCACCGCCAATTGCCACCTCCGCATATTGTGTTTTTGGCCTCTGCGCATCGCATGTTCAACCTCCACAGGCCCCGTTTTGGGCCTCTGTGCGTTGCGTTTTTGGGAGGTTCCAGGTGGAAATCACCACTGCCACCGATCCCTGCCACTTGGAACCGCCCAAAAACACAACGCGCGGAGGCCAAAAACAGGGCACGCAGAGGCCAAAAATGTGATGCACAGAGTCAGCAATCGGGGGCAATGTGCTGTGGTAATCTCCGCAGCCTGGAATGGGTCTAAAACAGAGCATTCAGAGGCCAAAAACACAATGTGCAGAGGCCAAAAACATGAGATACAGAGGCGGCAATGTACTGTGGTGATCCCCGCAGCCTGGAACAGGTCTAAAACAATGTGCGGAGGCTGAAAATGTGACATGCGGAAGCCAAAAACAGCCGAAGAGTGGGGCCAGCAGGTGGGCGGGGCTACATTCGATGTATAAGAAACACCCAAATTTTCACCCTCCTTGGGGCGGTAAAGGTATGTCTTATACACTGAAAAGTACGGTAATTGGATTACAGGAAATGCCATAACCCAGTTAGCCCTGGAAGGAGAAATGATTAGCTTCAGCAAAAAAATAACCCTTCTATAAATGACGTGAAAATGAAGTTTGGTCATTTATGATTCAAACTTATAGTCCTTCACAGTTCTCTCTCTCTGCTTCTAAGGAAGAGAGGTAAGAAGCAATCTTGCCTTCAAGGGATTTTATATTCAAGGAAACCAATTCCTAGTAGGAAATGAGGTTTAAGCAGGAATTTAGTTCATGTGAACAAGTGTCGCTTAAACATACAAGTGGCCGAGGTTATTTGTGCCTTTCCAGTGACACGATTCATTCATGCCTCAGCTGCTGCCAGAGCTGGTTAATGAGCCACCATGGATATTTTCCCTCTCCAACGAAGTCCTATTATTATATTTAATTACTTCACCAGAATTATTGATCTGGAAATCTTTACACGGGCTTTATTTCCTTCCGGGGGGATAAAGAAAGATCAATATTTATTTTATGTGGTGCGGTTCTAGGTTCCAGTTTTGGGAGTGAGGGGGGGGGGGTGGATGCAGGGAGAAGGTCTCTAGTTTGTAGGATCAAACACATGCTGAATAACAATATACAGTGACTGCTGTATATCTCTAATCACTGGAACTCTTGTGTACTAATTGAGGACAGGGGTTTGGGAAGTGGTGGAATCCTGCCGGTTTAACAACCGGGTCAGTGACTGTGTGCTTTGCACACATGGACGTGGGCCATGCATGCACACGCCTGATGCACGCTGCGTGCACATGTGCAATTTTACGAAAACGTACCTTCCGCATTACTGCTGGGAGTAACACAGCTGAGGTGCAGCAATCCGCTCTACAGCATGAATCAGCTGAGAAGATATAGGTCAGTAAAGTGCAGGGACAGGTGGGTGGGCCCACCTGATCATCGGAGCGAATCAGTTCGCTCCCAGTTGATCATCAAGGTTGACTCAGCCTTCCATCCTTCTGAGGTAGGTAAAATGAGGACCCGGATTGTGGGGACAATAAGCTGACTTTGTATAAAAAAGAACACTGCTTTGGGCGGGGGCCAAAGCCCTACTAAGCAGATATATACAAAAGTATGAAAGCTATTGCTTAACACATTGTAAACCGCCTTGAGTCTCCAGAGAAGGGCGGCATATAAATCAAACAAACAAACAAACAAACAAATAAATAAATAAATAAATAAATAAATAAATAAATAAATAAATCTGAGCTAATGGTTTGCCGAACCGGTCCAAACTGGTACAATCCTACCCCTGGGTTTGGGGAGGGAGATATTTTTTTCTCCATGTTATATGCCAGGGGGGTCAAACTCACGGTGTCATCAATGTGGACTTTTTTCCCCTTTGTGAAAATATTTACAGACCCCTCACGTCCTGAACATAAACTGTTTCAACTCCTACCCTTAAAATGACACTACAGAGCATTGCACACCAGAACAACTAGACACAAGGACAGTTTTTTCCCCAATGCCATCACTCTGCTAAACAAATAATTCCCTCAACACTGTCAAACTATGTACTAAGTCTGCACTTCTATTAATCTTCTCATCGTTCCCACCACCCATCTCCTTCCACTTATGACTGTATGACTGTAACTTTGTTGCTTGTATCCTTACGATTTATATTGATATTGTTTCCTGATTGCTTGTGTGTACCCTACGACTATCATTAAGTGTTGTACCTTATGATTCTTGATGAACGTATCTTTTCTTTTATGTACACTGAGAGTGTATGCACCAAAGACAAATTCCTTGTGTGTCCAATCACACTTGGCCAATAAAAAATTCTACTCTATTCTATTCTTTGCTAAACTGGGCAGGGGCATGATCAGCCTGTGAGGCATCTGGCCCGCGGGCCGCAAGTTTGACGGTCCTGTTATATACCCTTCTTCTAGATTGGTTTTAGGGCAGGGAGTCACACAGGGCTCTCTACCTTGACTTATAACAAGTCACCTAGTGATGATTCAACGTCCCAAAAACTACTCATGACCTGGTTCCAAAGTTCAATGGCTGCCCCCCTTCTGCAATCATGTGACCACATTTTGGGCGCTTGGCAACCAACCTGCATTTACAGTCATTTGTAGCATTCCATGACCTCAATTTATGGTGGCATTTACTTCTAGTTTCCTGCAAAAACTGGCCTATAGAGAACAATGAGTTCTTTTAATGACTGCTACAAATATACATACATACATACATACATACATACATACATACATACATATAATTGGGTTGGTCACGGGATGATCCCCTTTATAATCATCATGGCTCAATTACAATCATAAATTGAGGACTACCTGTATAATCTGTAAATCTTATCGAAATATCACGAGACGTTCCAAAACCGCACATATATTCACTGTACCATACTTCACCCACCATTGATTTTCTTTCCT
Source organism: Masticophis lateralis (assembly GCA_030761175.1). Classification (NCBI taxonomy): domain Eukaryota; kingdom Metazoa; phylum Chordata; class Lepidosauria; order Squamata; family Colubridae; genus Masticophis; species Masticophis lateralis. The sequence continues at coordinate 12,265,124 of JAUDYJ010000006.1, read as the reverse complement.
ACTTTTTCTTTCTTACACACTTTCTTTTTCCCTTTCCATTCATTTTCCCCTCTCCCTACTTCCTTCCTTTCCTAGATAGCAACATTTCTCCTTCCCTCTTTTCCTTTCTTCTTTTGTTCCTTTTTCTTTTCCCCGTTTAAATTTCAAAAGTCACGTTGGGATCTCCGTAGCGCAGAGGCCTTTTCTCGAAGGGGGGAAGGCAAGATAGGTCTTGTCTTGGTATTTTCCAATTAAAAATATGGCAATGCTGAATTGTAAGCTGAGAGACTCGGAACTCCAGCTGGGTGTCCTCCCCCAGTGGCACCATCACTAATGGCCATAAATAAATTTTACTGCTGACAAGAGTAGCTGAAAATATCCTAATTTAATCAGCTGGGACTTCTGCAAAAAAAAAAACCCAAAAACCCATAACCGCCATACACATAAGCTATCCAATTAATACTGACTTCACCTAAATGCCTTTAATACAACAGTTTAGAAGCTTCACCTTTCTTTTTAAGAGACTAAGTGGCTTCAAACAATCGGCCGCACCCTTGCCGTTTCTTTGATTGCAAGTTCCATTCAAGTCGGGCAGCCGTGTTTACACCAAGTACAACTGGTTAAGCATTTACTTCACAGATACAAGTGTTCCGTTTAAGGAGAGACAGGCTTGGCTAGAAAGACCTGTATTTCTTAATTATCATGTACACAGAAAGGTGTTCCTAAGTCTATAGTTGTTGTGTTTATGGGGCTTATGTGACCTTCTGATTTAAAGGAACTCATGCAAGTTACTACAGGTAGTCGTCAATTTATGACCACAGTTGAGTCTAAAATTTCTGTTGCTAAGTGAGACATTTGTTAAGTTTTACCCAGTGGTGGAATTCAATTTTCTTTTACTACCGGTTCTGTGGGTGTGGCTTGGTGGGCATGTGGGGGGGAATTGGTGGGTGTGGCTTAGTGGGCATGGCAGGGAAAGGATACTGCAAAATCCCCATTCTCCCCCACTCCTGGGAGAAGGATATTGCAAAATCCCCATTCTCTCCCCACTCCTGGGGGAAGGGTATTGCAAAATCTCCATTCCCATCCTACTCCTGAGGGAAGGGTATTGCAAAATCTCCATTCCCTCCCCACTCCTGGGGGAAGGGTATTGCAAAATCTCCATTCCCACCCCACTCTGGGGCCAGCCAGAGGTGGTATTTGCCGGTTCTCCGAACTACTCAAAATTTCCGCTACTGGTTCTCCAGAACCTGTCAGAACCTGCTGGATTTCACCCCTGGTTTTACCCCATTTTATGACCTTTCTTCTCACAGTTGTTAAGTGAATCACTGCAATTGTTAAGTTAGCAACATGGCGGTAAAGGGAGTCTGGTTTTCCCATTGACTTTGCTTGTCAGAAGGTCGCAAAAGGGGATCACATGACCCCGGGGCACTGCAACCAACGTAGATATGAGTCAGTTGCCAAGCGTTTGAATTCTGATCACGTGACCATGGAGATGCTACAATGGTCGTAAGTGGGAAAAACAGTCATAAATCACCTTTTTCAGTGACACTATAACTTCGAACGGTGGCTAATTGTTGTAAGTTGAGGCCTACCTATAGTATGATGATGTTCCAACTTGAAAAAAATCCAGAACTTAAAAGCTGTGGTGGCGCAGTGGTTAGAATGCAGTATTGCAGGCTACTTCTGCTGACTGCAGGCTACCAGCAGTTCAGCAGTTCAGATCTCACTGGCTCAAGGTTGATTTAGCCTTCCAGCCTTCTGAGGTAGGTAAAATGAGGACCCAGATTGTTGGGGGCAATATGTTGACTCTGTGTACCGCTTAGAGCACTGTGAAGCGGTATATAAGTGCTATTGTTATTAAAATATCTAACTGTGGGATTGTTTGCCTAATATTTAGAGCATGCTAGGAGACAGCTCAACCATGGGATAAATCCACTTCCATATTTTTTTGATCACCATGCAAGATACTGAGGTATTTTGGTAATAGTATCACCAACAGAACAATTCAAAAGTTCTCAGAATTTTCGGGATGGGAAATACTTCTCATCTGTTCTTGCTAGTTGCTGTGTCAGCTTTGCCTGTAGCTTTTTGCATTTCTTTTCTGCAAAGCATGAGGTTAAGTCAAACAATTGATATCTCCCTCTTGAGCAGGGGTGTCAAACTGGCGGCCCGAGGGCCGGATGCCTCACACACAGGCCATGCCCAGCCCAGCTCTACAAACACAAAAAAACATCACGATACGTCACATGATGTGATCAAGTTTGGCACCCGTGCTCTTGAGCAAGGATGGTGGCCTTTTCATTACAAAGGGGATCCGTTTGGAGAATGAGTTGCCTGTTACTGTATAAAATATCATGTTGATCATCTCCTTTAAACCTACGGATTGGGTGGAGATTAAAATTGCATTGTTAACCATTCTTTAATTGATATCTTTTCTTTCCTAAGGATTTAAGATGAATTACAGGATTAGAAAAGTGTCTCACACCCCTTTTCCATCTATCTTAAAATGAGCCAAGTGAGCTGATGAGCAATGCTTCAGAAAACATAAACAGAAGCAAAAAGAAAGGAGAGAGAGAGAGAGAGAGAGAGATAAATCAATGTCCAGTTTTTAATGTATTATTTTCTACAGGAATCTCGTTTTGAAGTGTCACTGGCCAGTCCAATTGTCATTAAAAGAAGTAGAAGGCTTTCTTAGTGATTAATTCTTAATAAAAGTAACTTTCTAACCCATAGGCCAAGTACATTATTTCTCCTGCTGTAATAAATGCAAGTCAGATTATCCAGCCTAGGTTTACAGTTACCTAGATTCAGGAGTGGGATTCAAAAATTTTAGCAATCAGTTCTCTGCCTGGTTGCTGGGTGGGTGTGGCCATGGTGGGGATGGCCTATTTGGCCTCATGCACCACGATGGGGGGAGGGCATTTTCACCCTCCCCAAGCTCCGGATGTTTTCCTCAAGCCTCCGGGAGGGCGAAAACGGCCTCCCCGGGTTCCGGAGGCCCTCCGGAGGCTGGAAACGGGCCCATTTCCAGACTTCCAGAATTTCCAGGAGGCCCATTTTTCGCCCTCCCAGAGCCTCTCCGTGGGTCCAGCACTTACCTGGCATCCAAAACGGGCCGCATGGAGACTCCTGAGAGGGGCGGGGTGGGCGGGGCCAGCCAGTCTTTGCCACTACCGGTTCGGTGAACCAGATGTAAAATTAGCATCCATTTCGCCTGAACTGGGCTGAATCGGCTGAATCCCACCCCATAATGCTTAGATTGCATAATGGCCTTTGAGATATTGTTGCTTTTGGCTAGGAACTCGTTCTTTCAAAAGAGATGACACAGAAAAAAACTTTCCATAAGAGCCATTCAGAGTATGACTTTGTAGATGCATCAATTCATTTGATTCATATTTTAGTTCTTGTTCTGATATCAGATAAAGTTTACCTTGTCCAGTCATGTCTGACTCTAGGGCACAGTGCTCATCTCTGTTTCTTGGACAAGGGAGCCAGCATTGTCCAAAGACATTTTCCATGGTCATGTGGCCACCATGGCTGTGTGCCAAAAATGCACGGAATGCTATTACCTTCCCACCAAAGTGGTACCTATTAATCTACTTGCATTTGCCTGCTTTCGAACTCTAGATGAGTAGGAGTTAGGGCAAGGAATGGGGACTCACCCCATTCCATGGTAGTCGAGTCTCAAACCTGGGCTATTCAGTGATTATTCTGCTATAAACCAATGTAAAGGTAGAAAACCTGAGGTATGGTGCAATGCAGTGATGGGTTTCAAAATTTTTTACTACTGGTTCTGTGGGAGTGGCATGGTGGGCAGGCCTGGCTTGGTGGGCGTGGCAGGGGAAGGATGCTGTAAAATCTCCATTCCCACCTCACTCCAGGGAAAGGTTACTGCAAAATCCCCATTGCCTCTCGATCAGCTGGGACTCGGGAGGCAGAGAATAGATGGGGGCGGGGCCAGTCAGAATTTTTACTACTGGTTCTCCGAACTACTCAAAGTTTCCGCTACCAGTTCTCCAGAACTGGTCAGAACCTGCTGAAACCCACCTCTGATGTAATGGGCTGTGTCTCTATGTGTATTACTTCTTTTGATCGTTAGAAATTCCAGGGTTGATCTGGACTAGAACTACAATTAAAGTGGAGAGGAATAGGAATTAGTATAGATAGTCCTTAACTTACAACAGTTCACTTAGTGACCGTTCAAAGTTACAACGGCACTGGAAAAAATGTCTTACAACCGTTTTTCACACTTATGGCCAATGCATCATCCCCATGGTCACGTGCTGTACATTCCGATGCTTGACAACTGACTCACATTTATGACGGTTGCAGTGTTAAGTGAATCAGCGCAATTAAGTTAGTAATACGGTTGTTAAGTGAATCTGGTTTTCCCATTGACACTGCTTGTCAGAAAAAAGGGGATCGCATGACAGGACACGTCATAAACATGAGCCAGTTGCCAAGTGTCTGAATTTTGATCCAGTAACCATGGGGATGCTACAATGGTTGTAAATGTGAAAAATGGTCAGAAGCAGTGGTGGTATTCAGCTGGTTCGATCCAGTTTGAGTGAACTGGTAGCGGCAGCTGCGGAAGGCTCCACCCACCCACCCTGATGTCATCACGTCCCTTTTTTACACTCTGCACATGCGCGGAAGGCGGAGGGTGCACGCGCTCACATTTGTGAACTGGTAGAGAAGGTAAGTGAATACCACTCCTAGTCAGAAGTCACTTTTTTCAGAGCTGTTGTAACTTTGAATGGTCACTAAACAAATTGTTGTAAGTCAAGGACTACCTGTCAAACTGTGATTAAGATAACCATGATTAAACCAAACCTTTGGTTCCTTTGGTGATGAAATGCCTCCTGGCAGTTACTTAAAAACATCTGGCTCACTTTAACTGCGGGAAAAATTACTATTCATGGTCACTCTGAACTTGGTTAACTGCAAGTCCGCACAAGTTGCTCTCATCTCATGCCTGCCTTTAATTACATTGAGGCAGCCGGCGGGATGTTTCCTCTTTTGATGGGGAATCTAAGCAAATTTAGGCAGATCAAGACGACAGAGACAATTTTGATCTTGAGTCTTGGAGAGCAGATTGAACTGTGTTGATGCTTTCTTTATGACATAATTATGTGCAATCATAAATATTAAAGTTAATACTTTTTTCTATGAGTAAACATTAGCACACCCAGTAACACTGGAGCGTTAAGTGTTTAGTTCCAACAATTCTCCATTAATATAGGCACAGTGGGTGAGTTTATATTATGAAAGCATGGACAATTCCTCTCCCTGAACAACTGAAATCAAATTAAAGATTTCTGCCTTGTTCCCTTGATTAACATGAAATAAATTAGACCGTGTTATTATTGTTGGGCTTTAATTATTGCGCAGGTTAGTTTATTTCAGGCAAATCTCAAGCAACCTGCTCTTCCCCCCTCCCCCCTCCTAATCTTATAATTCCAGATCCAAAGAAACAAAATAATTTTGGAAACTGTAATAAGCAAATGTGAACAATTCCTATTAATGGTTTCTAATAGTTGCAATTTTCCTCCTGTGCAGTGCGAAGTACAAAGGTATGAAAATGGGTAATAGATTTCTGATGAAAATCTGCAGGGATCTCAGAAATGATACAGCTGCTTTAAGCAGCCGAATGCAACAGGGAAGCCAGAATAGAGCAGAGGGTTGGACTAGATGACCTCCAAGGTCCCTTCCAACTCTTATTGTTTGTTTGTTTGAGAAGTGAATGTTCCAGCAAATTCTTCAGTATCGCAACCCTGCTTCTCACCCATTTAATAATCTTTCTACCACTTCAAACTTCAATGTTGGATGGCAACATCTGGTGGATTGCGATATAAAATTATTTTGAAATTGATGAAGGGATAACTTTAAATGCACACCCGGTTTTTGGTTTTTCCAGATGACCCTTCTTTCTTTCTTGCCATTACTGGGTTTGGTTTTTTAAACTGGCTTTCTTTCAAATTTGCCTAACATATTTTTATTTTAATGTGTTAAGGTATCACAAAAGTTTTTGCAGTATTTAGTGATATTTATGTGAAACGCTGATGTCTTTGGCAAAAAAGGGCTACACAAGTATAAATAATAACATTTTTTATGGAATAATTTCTCTCTTGTGCTACCAAGCAAAGACATGAATAATAATTGCACTAAAATAGGTGAGGAAAATTCCATGAATCCACAATGATTTTTGTTTCTTCGCTTTTCTTTTTGGCAGTTTCTGGAGATTTTTCTGGGTGGATCCGGCTACAATTGTCCAAAAATCAGTGACCTGGTTTCCTGCCATTTTGAGGTGGGAATCACATACGTACAGCAGCATACACCCACAAATAGGCTTAACATTTAAGAGACACAAAATCATATAGAATAGAATAGAATTCTTTATTGACCAAGTGTGATTGGACACACAAGGAATTTGTCTTGGTGCATACGCTCTCGGTATACATAAAAGAAGAGAGACATTTGTCAAGAATCATAAGGTACAACACTTAATGATAGTCATAGGGAAACAGTCAATATAAATCTTAAGGATACCATCAAGAAGGTTACAGTCATACAGTCATAAGTGGGAGGAGATGGGTGATAGGAACGATGAGAAGTTTAATAGTAATGCAGACTTAGTAACTTGTTTGACAGTATCCTAGTTTATATAACCCTTTTTTTGTTTGTTTATTCATGTTAGAAGCATCACAATTAAAATAAGGCCCTATGTGACATAAAATTTAAAATATAAAATACAATATTAAAATATTTATAAATTAAACAGATCTTGCCCAGAAACTAGTAACATTAATAATTGCGTTCTGTTGCACTGTCAAGAAGTCCTTAGGTGTACACTGATCAGGACACAAAGAACAGGTATATACATGTGTACTTGTCTGCATATCACCACACTCACAAAGGAAGGAGCCACAGGATAGACCCATTTGTTCAGAATTTCTCTGGATCTTGTTGTACCTGTGTGGGGTCTATTCCAGTGGTGAAATGTAAAATTTTTACTACCAGTCCTGTGGGCATGGGTTGGTGGAGGGGTAATGTGACTGGATGGGCATGGCCAATGGTTTTTTTTTTTTTTTAACTTTTAAAAACATTTTTTCTACAACCTCTTCGGCTGAAGAGATTGTAAAAAAATGCTTTTAAAAGTCTCTGACGATCCCAGCTGAGTTGCCTGATCGTCAGAGGTTTTTTCTTTCTTTTAAAAACATTTTTTCTACAACCTCTTTGGCCAAAGAGGTTGTTTTAAAAAATGCTTTTAAAAGCCTCTGACGATCCCAGCTGAGCCGCGCAATCATCAGAGACTTTTTTTTTAACTTTTAAAAGCATTTTTTCGGCCGAAGAGGTTGTAGAAAAAATGCTTTTAAAAATAATATTTAAAAAAAGCCTCTGATGATTGCGCTGCTCAGCTGAGCGGGAGAGGGCAGGGATTTTTGCTACCGGTTCTCCAAACCTCCCACCACCTTCGCTTCTGGATCGGGTGATCCGGTCTGAACCGGGAGCATTTCACCCCGGTCTATTCAATGATTTCCATACTTCTCTGTTGGTTCCATCCAATGTTGGTTCTTTGTAGCTTTCCATAGGTCCACTCTACTTTCAAATTCTTCAGTCTTCTGTTGACCTAAGGAAACTTTTCCTGGATTTTAGTCTCTGCTGTATAAACCTGTTCTAACTAAATTGAGAAATATATCATGTTTTCCCCAAAACAAGACCGGGTCTTATATTAATTTTTGCTCCAAAAGATGCATTGTGGCTTATTTTCCAGTTGGGTCTTATTTTTGGGGAACTGGCAGGAATTTGCCAAGAGAAGTAAGGAAATTAATTTGGGTACTGAGGATTTGGTGGCACAAGATTGTAACTCTAAACAGAAAAAAATATAGGATCCTAAAAATGCTTAGATAAAGAGAAGTGGAGACTGTGGGAAATGACAGGAAACTTCTTGCTAGTAAGGAAATCAGATTTAGAGATCTCTGCAATAAAGTTTTTTTTTTAAAAAAAGACTGGTTATCCTTATATGGACTTTTTCTGAAAGAGGAAAAGACTGAATTGATGATTTATGGATTTGGGTGTTAGAAAGGGTTAAAGAGGGAGTTGTAAGTAGTAAGATAGCAATTAATAGAAAGAAGGGCAAAAGTCAAAATTCTGTTTTCTTCACATTTCACATTTCTGTTATTTTCTTTTTCATCACATTTTAATACTTCTGTTGTATTCTAATAAAACATTTTTTAAAAAAAAAATAGGGCTCTCTAGACAGAGGGTGTCCGTCCAAAAAAGCAGGGAGGCAAGAAACAAAAGTCAAACATTAGGAAAAGTATAAAAACAGTAGAACACAAACAGAGAGAGAGATGGGCGAGCAATGAGGAAATAAGAAATCCAGCCCAGAACAGAAATTTAAACTTGAACAAAGGTTAGGAAAAAGGAGAAGTGTTTAGCTAGCCAGATAGCCTAGGATATTGGAAGTTGGCAAGACCACATTTGCAATACTGTGGTCAGTTTTGGTCACCAAGATACAAAGATGTTGAGACTCTTGAAAGAGTGCAGACAAGAGCAACAAAGAGGATTAGGGGGTTGGAGGCTAAAACATGATGAACAGCTGTGGGAACTGGGTACATCTAAACTAATGAAGAGAAGGACTAGGGGTGACCTGATTATAATCTTCCAATATTTGAGGGGTTGTCACAGAGAAGAGGGGGTCAACCTATTCTCCAAAGCACCTGAGGGCAGGACAAGAAGCAATGGGTGGAAACTAACCAAGGAGAGAAGCAACCTAGAATAAGGAGAAATTTCCTGACAGTTAGAACAATTAATCAGTGGAACGACTTGCCTCCAGAAGTTGTGAATGGTCTAACACTGGAAGTTTTTAAGAAGATGTAGGATAACCGTTTGTCTGAAATGGTAAAAGATCTACTGCCTGAGCAGGGGTTGGCCTAAAAGACCTCCAAGGTCCCTTCCAATTGTGTTATTTTGTTACCATAATGAAGTCTGGAATTTCTGCCATAAGTCATGACGGTCAAAAGTCTAGGCACTCTTGTGAATGAAGCCATTTTTATGGCTTTTTTGTGGGAACTATTAAGTGAATGCTATTGTTAAATGAATGCCAAGGTTGTTAAGTGACTCAATGTATTTCTATAGGTGGGTTTTGTTGTTTTTTTTGCCAGAAACCTGCCAAAAAGGCCTGAAACCAGTAAAAAAAAAAAAGTCAGAAATGGAGGTCATGTAATTCTGGAATGCTGCAACCAGCCACAAAAATGAGCCTTTGACAAGTGCCCAAAATGTGATCACGTAACTGTATGGGTATATGCAGTGGTTGGAACCTGGGACTGAGCCCTAAGTAGTTTTTGAGCAGTTCGTTTTAATTTTGAATTATCAATAAGTTACTGGTTGTTAAATGAAGATTAACAACCAGTAGTACAGGGACCAAGAGAGTAAGCTTTAGGAGAAAGTTAGACTACTTGTGGGTAAGGTAAAGGTAAAGATTCCCCTTGCAGATATGTGCTAGTCATTCCTGACTCTAGGGTGTGGTGCTCATCTCCATTTCAAAGCCGAAGTATCAGCGCTGTCTGAAGATATCTCCGTGGTCATGTGGCCGGCATAATTAAACGCCAAAGGCGCACAGAATGCTATTACTTTCCCACCAAAGGTGGTCCCTATTTTTCTACTTGCATTTTTTATGTGCTTTTGAACTGCTAGGTTGGCAGAAGCTGGGACAAGTAATGGGAGCTCACCCCATTACCCCGCACTAGGGATTCGAACTGCTGAACTGCCGACCTTTCAATCAACAAGCTTAGCATCTTAGCTAAGGGGAAAACATTTTTCCCTAGCTAGAAAATTGTCCATTGAATCATCTGAGGAAGATCACAGTTTGAAGAGCAAAGAAAAAGAAAGGTGGGTTGGGATCAAACATAATGGGGAAAGATTTTATAGATCAGTTGTGGTATTTCTGCCAAAGGGGAGATGGGCTGCTCGGTTTAAATGTGTACTATAGTTTGAAATGTTTTGCACCTTTAAGGAGCCTTTTTTGTCTATTGTGGGTGAGAGGCTATGAATTATTAGCTTTGAGTAAGGCACCCAGGACACAAGCCAATTCATCCCATTAAATTCAATAGCCCACTGTTTAAAGTTATTTTTCTATCCATGTGATGCTGCCTGTGTATCTCTGTATGGCGATTGTTCTTCTAATGGAAGTGATAAAATTGTTCTTGGCTGATCTATCTGCTGCTAAATTCTCATTGTTATGACCTTTAACTGGACAAAACAGTGCATCATAGGGCCATGGTTTTTGAACTGAAGTATTTCAAAGGGGCTAATTTATGGAAGGTGTCCAAAATCTGAGACTCGTGACTTTGAGGACATGAAATTTCAGTTGTACCTGCTTGAATGATACTGCCTACTGCTGCTTTGCTGCTGCAGTCATGTGATCTTCATTTTCAATATTCCATTACAGTTTCCCAGCCAGTCTGGCAATCCTTCACTACCTCCTCCACCCACTTACCTGCCTGCAGGGAAGGGGGAGTAAGATGGGGGAATGGGAGAGAGAGAGAGAAGGGAGGACAGGTGGGTTTCAAAATTTTTAGCAAGGAGTTCTCTGCCCGGTTGCTGGATGGGTGTGGCCTAGTTGGCCTCCTGCATCACGGCGGGGGAATGTTTTTGCTCTCCCCAGGCTCCGGAGGCTTTTGTTGAGCCTCCAGGGGGGCGAAAACAGCCTCCCCAGGCTCCGGAAGCCCTCTTCCCAAACTTCCATTAGGCCCATTTTTCGCCCTCCCCGAGTCTCTGCACTTGCCCTGCACTTATCTGCATCCAAAACGGGTCCCATGGGGGAGCCCTGGGAGGGGAGGGGTGGGCAGGGTCAGCCAGGAGCAGGATTTGGGGGTTCTCCAAACTGTGCAGAATCTTAGCTAAAGGTTCTCCTGAATCCCTGTGAACCCCCAGCAGCCCACCCCTGGGATGGAGGGAAGGAAGGAAGGAATGAGGGAAGGAAGGAAGGATTGATTTCTGATGCACTGTGCCATATTCCTACAAGGAAATTCAGTGGGAGTTGGAAGTCACTTCTGTTCCCACTGCTTTTTTGCCTGCCCTTGGTCATTCTGTTTCTGTTTAGGAAATGAAATATCTCTGGAGCAATTATTCAATGGGGCACAGGTTATCTAGTCATCACTAGAGCCCTGGGTATATATATATATATTATTTACTGGATTTGATGAGGGGGAAATAACCCTTTAGAACTCCCCCCCCCCCACCTTAGACACTTGGTTAAAGTTTGATTTCAAGTATATTTGATAAGAGCTGAAGAGATCCTGCCTGGAGTGATGGCACAGGCCTGTGTTCCCAACCTCAACAACCTTTAGGATATGTGGACTTCAACTCCCCAATTCCCCCTGCTAGCATGGGGAATTCTGCCAGAATTCTGCGAATTGAATCCTCACATCTTGAAATTGCTGAGGCTGAGACACAGAGCCCATAGGGAGCTACCTCAGGGGCAGCTTCTGGGTTAAACCAGGACTGATCCCCATCCATCCACTTGGCATTATTGCCTGGTTCTCTGCAGTTCTCATCCCCCTCAAAAGCAAGAGGTCGCCCACTTCATGACTGGCTAAATAAGAGCCCTGGTGGCGCAGCAGCTTAAGTGGTGTTAAAGTGACACCAGCTGCCTGCAATTAGTGCAAGTTCGAATCTCACCAGGCACAAGGTTGACTCAGCCTTCCATCCTTTCAAGGTGGGTAAAATGAGGACCCGGATTGTGGGGGCAATAAGCTGACTTTGTATAAAAAAGAACACCGCTTGGGGGGGCCGAAAGCCCTACTAAGCAAGTATATACAAAAGTATGAAGGCTATTGCTTAACGCATTGTAAGCCACCCTGAGTCTTCGGAGAAGGGCGACGTATAAATTAAATTTTTTTAAAAAAAAAGACTGGTGTAACTGAGGCTTTTTTTAAAAAAAAAAAATCTGTTGCTTTTATTTCTATGTTTAGCATGTTTTTTTTTTCTATCTTCCATAAAAAAATAAAAAATCAGGCTGCCATACGGAAAATTAGATATAACATCATTAATTCAATTAAGACGGTGTGTTAATTAAAAGAACGTTGGCAGGTGCATTTTTATATAAGGCAGCTGGTCAAATTATAGTTCCTATTATACAGTTACTAAAGGCACAGGAGCCCCGCACAGTCTGGCTTCAAAACAGAAGACTCCCCTACCTAACCAGTATTACCTGTTGTGGGATTTGCATGGGTGGATTCCCTTCTGAAGTTCTTGAAAATGGAGTCTCTCTCTCTACCCAAGTTGGACAGTATGGCTTAACCTTGTCTTAATAAACAATATACGTATCATATTCCAACTTTTATCTGCCTCTACAATTTAAAAAAAAAAAGCCAGTGCAAGATTTTCTGTGTTACCTACCTAAGTACCTATAAACTCTTTCTTGGAAAACCTTATTAAAGGAGATGGTGATATGCTGTGTTCACAAACATCCACAAACTTTCCCTGCAGGGACATTCCGACCAAAATACTTATCTCAGTTCATTTAAAAACAGTAATTGCTCTTCCATGCCTGCTTTCATGTGTGTGTTTTTCTTCCAATTTCTTTAATATGCATCCAACTGTATCAGTGGCAAAAGGAAAATAGGCCGTTCTAATTTTACTGATGGGAAAATGTATGGGTGGGAAGCAGAGGGGGGTTTCGTATATTTTTCCTACTGGTTCACTGCGCGTGCCTTCTGTGCCTGAGCCCGACATTCTGCGCATGCGCTTTGCTCACACACGCGCCTTCCGCCTCAAAAACGCTTTTGCGCGCCTCAAAAATGTGGCTGAATAGGACGGCATAGCGCCGGGGTGAGTGGGCTGGCCCACCCACGATCGCCGCTACCTGTTGTGACCGAGGCCCAAATAGTGATCATCAAACACAATTCAGTCCTGGACAAACTTACTTTATTAAAACAGCTGAGAATTAATTCATTCTCAGCTTAGTCCAAAACAAATTCTTCATAACCGGTCCAGTTGGCCTTATCATCAACCTTTGATGTCTTTGGCAACCGGCCAAAGGCTTTTCTAGGCAAAAACGCCACAAAGTTCAAGAGACGCTGACAAGAAGCACTGGAATCAACGTTGCTTTTCTAGAAAGAACCCAACGGCTCGTTGCTGCTCTTTTAAGCCTTATGGGAGTGGCCAATCATCTTCTGGCCTTACTCCCGAGTTGTCCTTTTTGCTTCAGCTGCTCTTGCCTTCTGGCAGCTCTTCTCATGCGTGCACTAGGAACAGGCTCCTCCTGTACCTCTGCCTCTCTGCTGTCTGCCTCTGGAGGCTCCGGAGTTCACGCATCACTGCCAGATGGCCCTGGCCCCATCTCTGCCTCCAACGCAGAGCCCTCATCCAGGCCTTCCCCTGACTCCAGGACTGGCCCAATGTCCTCCCCAGCCTCCTCACTGTCCGACTTCACTGCCAACACTACCCAACACTACCGGTTCGCCCAAATCAGTCCAAACCGGCTGAATACCATCACTTGTAGGGCCTCAAACCTTGATCCAATTTTTTTTACTTAGCCAAGAGCTTCTCTTCCTTAAAATGTGCCCATAAATCAAGAGATGAATGTGCTGATTTTTTTTCTCCCCCTGCTTGTTATTAATTTCTCAGTTAGGTTCTTCTTTCTCTGATCTTGATTGTTTTCCTGCAGATGTTTCATTATCAGGGTAAGTAACATCCCTGACGTTAACAGCACAACTGATGTTATGTAGGATGGTAATGAGAGGTCTTCAAGAAAAGAACAAAGTTCCGAGAACTCCCAACAGTTCAACTCTGAGCTATACATGTTTTCTATTATTACAATTTTTGTGTGCCGGTATATGCATCTTGCTTTCTATAGCAGAGTACAAAGGAACAGGGGTGGGGAAATGAACATGTGGGGAAATAGGTGGGTTAAACAATTTAATTTATGGTGAAGGAGGAATTTCTTGCAGTTTTTCTGACTGGGTATGTCTCTTGTGCAGAGCAGTATTAGAGTGCATAAAGTGCAGAGTGCATAAACACAGAGTGGGTGTTTATATGACATGCTCAGCCATGTCATTTTAGCCAATATCCCAAGCTACCTCAAGGTACTTTAATCACAGTACAGGTAGTTCTTGACTCATTACTATAATGAAGCCTGCCTGTTAGGTTCATGGGTTGGGACTTTGTAATGGGTTACCAAGTGACCAGTTCCATTTTCCCTACCTTTTTTTGCAGTTGTCATTAAACAAACGCCACAAACAAAATGAACGTCGTGGTTGTAAACACTACGATTGTAAAGCAAATGCCGTGGTTGTAAAGCAAGCCCATTGTTTACTAAGGGCCATTTTTGCCAAAACCTGAAAGTAGATGCTGGATTTTGGCAAAAATAAAAGGGGCATAAAATGAAGTCATGTGACAAAGGGTACATGGCCATCAATGTGGGCTGGTTGCAGAGTACCCAACATGCGATCGCAGGATCAGGGAATGGGAGCCTGTCATCAGAACTTAATCATAAGTATCTTTGGGAATGGGGTGCGTGTGTCTCCATCATAACTTTGAATGGTTGCTAAGCAACCAGTCATAAGTCGAGGTCTACTTCTACAGTAACACGGTAAATGTGTTCAGAGAAAACACAAGGAGGTCAGATAAAGATCATCACATACTATGCCAAGGGTTATGTTTCTAGATGAATTCTCCTGTGGCTGATTGTGTTGTATATGTTTAGCATATCTGCTTACGTGGTTACCCTCACCCCCCCCCCCAAATGGATTAATTCAAATAAATGTGTTGTATGAAATCAATGTGCAACCAAGGTTCCTAAAATACAGTAATTTCTCACCTTAAACGTATGTTATCTGGACCTGCACTTAAGAGTGAATATACAATTAACTCTTTCTTCCAGGCTTTAGACATAGATGTGACAGGACACAGCCAGAGAATAAGTAGGGACTTTCTTCTAATCTGATTGGTTTTCCCCATTTCTTGCTAGGGCGATGGATGTTTGAGCCACAGACACAAATGAAATGCGTCTCAGCCGTCTATTCTCCAGCTCACAGTGACTTTGATCTATGGTGTATGTCCTCTTTTTTAACTGAAAAATGTAAAATAAAAAAAACTTTGAAACCGAAAGAAGCAATCATTCAGAACGAAGATGGTTAAGATACTGGACCAAACAGCCAGTATTCAGTAAACCAAGGCCAATAGTTTGCTCTTTTTGTGGCACCAGACCAACGAGGAAGTTCTTTACCCCTGGATTAGCTCCAGAGGTAGTTAATACATCATATATAGAAGTAAAACATGCAAGACAGAGTGACTACTATGTGTGAGAAGGGGCAAAAGGATCCCTGCTAACAAACATTTTAAATCAGTGCAACAACTTGCCTCCAGAAGTTGTGAATGCTCCAACACTGGCGGTTTTTAAGAAGATGTTGGATAACCACTTATCTGAAATGGTGTATGGCTTCCTTCCTAAGCAGGGGAAGGAACTAGAAGACCTCCAAGTTCCCTTCCAACTCAGTTATTCTAAAATTCTAAAAGGTGGTGAGAGAGCTCCAGAACCTTTGTGGTTTTCCTAAATTAGGACTTAGGAGAGTCCTGCTGAAGCAAAGGAGAGAAAAGAAAGGTGTATAAAAAAGCAAGGTGATAAATGAATGGGATTTTTCCTGTGGATCTGTTGCAAATGGCCACCTGAGATAGGGTTGTGATAAAGATGCTTCATCTTAAAGTAGGGGGTCTCCAAACTGGGAAACTTTAAGACTTGTACACTTCAACTCCCAAAATTGGTTGGGGAATTCTGGAAATTGAAGTCCACAAATCTTAAAAAGTTACTAAGTTTGGAGACTCCTGATCTAAAGCAGTCTGCTCCTGTTGATTGATCCTTTTCTGAAGAGTTTCACCTTCATTTCTGAGAAGATGAGATGTCAGACGTACCCAGAGTTTATTGGGAGAAGAATGAAGAGTGAATCAGATTGAAAACATATATGAGTCAACATTAGGGATTTTATTATGGTGGTAAGAACTGTTTCATGGGTCTTCACATATCTGCAAATAATCAACTAATGGTTGGTTGTTGCTAAGGGTCATTATAAGGATAGTTATTTGGATTTGTTCTAAGTTGGACAGCAACTGGACAGGTTCAGTTGAGTTGAATGAGACAGAGTGGATTCAATTATCTAGTTGTGTGCGCCTTCAAGTCAGCGTTGACTCCTGGCAACTGCCTGAACAAATCCAGTCTTCTGGGAAAGATTTGGGAAGTGGTTTGCCCTTTCTGCCTTCTTCTTAGGGCTGTTTGGTCCAAGGTCATCCAGTTGGCTACATGGTCTCCTGATTTCTAGCCTAATGCCTAAATCACTGCCCCAAACTGGTTCTCCCAATTCATGCTGTTAAGGGGAACTATAAATTGACAATGGCTATGGTATATAAGGAAAATCTTTATAGAAGGTTTTATAGGTAGCATTTGCCACCAGCACGACTGGCAAAAATGCTTAGTAATCTGTCTGCCAAATGCTGGAAATGCAATCAGACCCCAGGTACTTACTATCATATGTGGTGGACTTGTATGAAAGCAAGGAAATATTGTCAGAAAATAGACACTTGATTGGAAAGGATGATTAAGCAATGTATAGACCTGAAACCAGAAGTATTTCTGGTGGGAATAATGCCAGAGGGTTATGATAAAGGGACCACATGTTTAGTTTTGCATATATTGACAGCAGCAAGGATCGCATTTGCAAAATACTGGGAAAATGTGCATACTCCCCCAGATGTGGATATAATTTGGAAAATGTTAGACTGTGCTGAGATGGACAGACTGACTTTAAAAATAAAAGACAAGGATGACATAGAATACTATTTGATATGGAATAGATTTTTTGAGCGGTTAGAGATAAGAGGTAGAAATGAGAAGAAGGAAGATTGTTACGTATGAATTAAAAATAAAGATGGGCTATAACTATAAATTATAGTTTGGTAAAGGACTCCAGGGAGATGATCTCTGGTTGGATCCAGATGATATTGAATTCCTCTTTGAGTATATCTCCTCCTTTAAGAAGCCATCATTAGACTCAATAAAGCTAGACAATTTTAATCCAGTCTTCAACCTTTCCTTTTGCGGGAAGCTTGTTAGAAGAAGATGGTTGTAGCTGCAGAGGCTGCAGAAGAAATAAATTATCTGGACTCTTTTCAGTCAGACTTCAGGCTGGGCCATACCTAATACAAGGCTGTACTTGTTAATGATCTCTAGTAGAAAGAGGATGGATGTAGTACAACCTTCCCGATTCTCCTTGACCTTCTAACAGCTTTCCATACCATCAATCATAGATCCTTTTTTACTAGAGCAAATGGTACACTCACAAATCAGAACATCGTGTAGCAGTAACTCAAAACACGGATAAATGCAGCAATAGCACTTAGACTTATATACCGCTCTATAGTGCTTTACAGCACTCTCTGAGTGATGTACATATGTCAACATATTACCCCCCCAACAATCTGGGTGCTCATTTTACTGACCTTGGAAGGATGGAGTCAACCAGTCAGGATCAAACTACTGGCAGTGAGCAGAGTCAATCTGCAATACTGCATTCTAACCAGTGTGCCAGCACAACTCCCGCAAATCTTGTGGTAGCATTATTTTCTACCTATCTACACAAGAAAGGTAAATAGCACTTTAATACAATTGTGGGCAAAGGTTCATTCAGGCTGCTAGAAATCTAGGATGGGAACAAGAAGAGACAATCATGCTGAAACCATCCATTTAGGAGTAACACACACACACAAAACCACCCTTACACCACAAAAAGACCTTATGTTATCACAACTAATAAACACATCTTTTCGCAAACAGAAGCTATCCAGGCCTCATGCTATAGAGCCAGGCTCCCCTCCAGGTAATGTCCATGCCTAGACCTGCTTAACTTGCGAGGTGGAGCACCAATGTCTACAGTCTACTTTTATGATTAGTTTTCTGTTCAGAATGCAGCCAGTGTCATTACGCATTCCCACTGTACGTTTCCTTTTTCTTTCCCCTCGATTCCCCTTTCACATGACCCCTTCTTTTGACCTTTCCAATTACTCATCTTCAGCCAAGTTTTGAGGCTGCAGAAGGCATCCCTTATATGTAATAGATGCACACAATTATCCATTTAAAGAGAAGACAAGACATGAAATGGGCTTGGAGCAAGAGTACAGAAGTCTCTTCTTCATTCCTACAAACAGGACATACCCAATCGCAAGGATAAAATTTGGCTAGCTGGGGTTGGCTGAATAATTCAGAGCTGGCAAAATTCACCAAGTACAATTAAATCAAACCCAAACAAGCCACAATGAGTGTGCTTGCATAGCATGCTAAACCAGCTCTATCACTAATGATGGATATGTTAGACCTGACCTCCTTCCCTCTCCTCCCTTCCTTTCTTCCTCCTTCCCTTCCTTCCAAAAGGGTTGATTGGCCATTCTAGATAGAGTTTTCTTTCTCCTATGTCAGGGCTGTCAAACTCCCGGCACAAGGGAGTGCCCACACCTGGTTTAGCAAAGTGGGGGGAGAATCCCGATATGTCACGTGATGCCAACGTGACGACATGAGCTTGACACCCCTGTCCTATGTCATTCTGCATAAGCACAGAAGGAGAAAATACAGCTAAGTGTAGTAAAAATAGAGTAGGCCGAATGGCTCCATTCTATTGCCATTCCTATCTCTCTTCTCTATGGCTGGAAGCCAAAAGCAGGAATAATTAAACACACGCACACCTGCATAAGGGGGTGGGGGTGGGATGAGGATGAACAGTTAGGCAAGCCACAGTACAAAATGTAGTGAGGATACATCTCAATCCTAATCCTTCATCTGAATTTGTATTAGACCTGCCCATATTATGTTTGAATGCGTTGTGTAAACTAGGTCAGTAGGTTAGCAAAATCTGTGAATGAGTACGGAGAGTATTCTATCTGAGGTTTTCTTTTCTCCAGGCATACAGAGGGAGTCAACCATTGTAGTAATCATTTTTAATCCTGCCTAAAACTGTGCAGGATGGCATCCATTGCAGAAGGGGGTAGGTAGAGAGAGATGGAGTCTGGGATTTTAGACTTCCCCTCTTACTTGATCATGGCAATTAGTCACCTTAATTCAAATCTCATATTGACCAATAGAAGCATAGTGTCCAAAGCAAGGGAACAATTGGATCAAGTTTTGGGTACTTTTGAGTACGGTGCAGAGATGGACGTCACATACTGTAACAACTGGTTCTCCTGGAACTGAAAATGTGAGCACACGCACATGCGCGCAGTATCAAAAACCCGGCGATTATATAGGACATGATAGCGCCAGGGTGGGTGAGTGGGTCCAGCCACTAGTTGGAACTACCGGTTCGCTTGAACTGGTCCGAACCAGCAGTAGCCTACCACTGGTACTGTGGCCATTGTAGCAACACTTTAGAAAAGATTCAGAGAAATGGGGTCAAAAGAGGGCTTTTATAGCCCAAGAGCAGAGACTGCTTAGATTAGGTTCAAGCTTCAGAAAAAATAGGTGAGAACACTGTAACAATCCTAAACTGCAAAAAGACAAATTTTGATTGAATGTTAAAAGTTCCTAAAAGTAAGAGCAGCTCTATAGTGAACCAATTTTTGAGAGGAAGATTGGGTTTGCCTTCACTAAATGTGTTCAAGCAGAGGCTAGAAAGAGGCTGCTTGATAAAATTCCTTAAATGTCAATCTCTACTTGGGCAGCGAATCAAGTGTTTTGGATTTGGCTTGATCTAGGATGTTCACAATTTCCCAGTTAGCAGAATAACAGAGTTGGAAGGGATCTTGGAGGTCTTCTAGTCTAAGTATGGATCACGAAGTGTTTTTCAAACCTCACTGAATATAGCAGGACCTACTTCAGAGAGAACAATCCTTAAATTCTATTATTCTACAGAGGAATTACTGAGTCTATCATCTGCACCTCTATGACTGTCTGATTTGGTTCTGCAACCCAACAAGCAGACACAGACTTCAGAGGATAATTAGAACTGCAGAAAAAACAATTACTACCAACCTGCCATCCTTTGTGGACCTGTATATTGCACGAGTCAAAAAGAGGGCTGTGAAAATATTTACAGACCCCTTGCATCCTGGACATAAACTGTTTCAACTTCTACCCTCAAAACGACGCCATAGGACACTGCACACCAGAACAATTAGATGCAAGAACAGTTTTTTCCCCGAACGCCATATCTCTGCTAAACAAGTAATTCCCTCAACAGTCAAACTATTTACTAAGTCTGCACTACTATTAATCTTCTCATCGTTCCCATCGCCCATCTCCTTCCACTTACGACTGTATGACTGTAATTTTGTTACTTGTATCCTTACGATTTATATTGACTGTTTCCCTATGACTATACTCACCGTCCTGAGTCCGTAAGGAGAAGCGCGGTATATAAATCTAATAAAACTAAACTAAACTATCATTGTGTTGTACCTTATGATTCTTGACGAATGTATCTTTTCTTTTATGTACACTGAGAGCGTATGCACCAAGACAAATTCCTTGTGTGTCCAATCACACTTGGCCAATAAAGAATTCTATTAGATGACTGCTTTCGGTTTTGTGAAATGGATCTAACTTAGCTCTAGAGTCACCTGTCACATAAGCCCTTCAAAATACATTTCTTTCCTTCCCTTCCAGAACTGGGTTTTTGATTGCAGCCTTCTAAATCTTCTAATTTACTTCCTTCTGCTTCCTATTGACTGCCAGGATGGATTCCTCTTTGGGAAAAGTAAGAAGAAAGCTAATTTGAATATGTTAATTTATTTGTTCTTGCATGGCCCATTGATCAACACCAATATACACCCCTGTCAAAGAAAACAACAGTGGAAGTTATTGAATTGGATATGGGAAGATGTCTGCATTTATTCAGAGAAAGTCTATGGAAAATGGCATCTATCTTAATAAATGTATTATAAATTTGCAGGGAGTTCTTATCACTGCTTTAATAGCCTTTCTGAAGTTTGAAAAAAAGCAGATGATAAGAGGTCAGATGCTAGTTAACTTCTAGTGGCGATGGCACTATTGAATGGTGATTTTCTGGTTTCAGAAGAACACATGCAATACAGTTCAAATTTGGAATGCAGGAAGCAGCCAAGAAGAAAAACCTAAAACTGCCAAAGTAGATATAAAGTGCACTAAACAGAAAATTTTAGGAGTAGTTTTGTGTGGACAGAGTGGGCCATTTAAAATAATGGTATGATATAAATCTTGATTATTATTTTTTTTTTTTTTAGGTGGGAAATGGTGAGAATAATGCTTGTAAGCAAAGGAACATCTCAGAAAAAACAGAGATATTTTATTATTATTATTTTGGCTCATTTGACTACATTTGCAAACCAAAGAGCAACCAATTAATATTGCAATGGTGAAGAGTGAGCTATGGCTGCTTTCTCATATCTTATTGTTTTATTTATGTAATCTTAATTATATATATTTAGGGAGTCCATATTTACTAAATGGACCATATTTACTTTTTCAAAAGAGACAATAAAAAAAACTAAGAAGTTTTTCTTAGTAAAAAAAAAAAGCTAAAAAGTCCAGAACACATCTTCTCCAGTTTACATCCAGATAAGCAATTACTGATTCCAGACAAACAATTAGCAAAAAGCAATATTGTATTTAAGGAAAAAACCACACTCCTATTAAAACTGGCAGGGTAAACTACTATATATAAACAGGAAGCAAAATCTATTCAAACAGATGATATTACTTAACTGGGTAATAAAGCATGTGCAAATTATCAACCCAGCCCAGTTCCAAGGACTGCACAGTTCAATCCTGAGCTACATACAGCATATTCTCTTCTTTTGAAATATACCTTTTTGTATACATATATAAGCACACTCATACACTACCTAATAGTTATTCAGGGAGGAATGAAGGACAACGGCATATAAAAGGGACATCGCTAAAAAGTGTGCTAGGGCCATACCTCTTAGAATCAGCAGATACGTTTTGAAGAAGTGTGTGCACTTATTACTAATGCAATTTTGGAATACATGAGAAGCTACTTAATGCAACTTCAAGCAACTTCAAGCAAGAACACAGTCCTATTTAAAGGTAATGGAAATACAGAGGTTGAAGAAATGGAACAATCTGGAGTAGGAAGCTCTGGAGTGGCGGATATTAGCAACGTTTGGCACAGAGAATTTTTGGGTTATTGCTAACAGCTGTTTCATGCAACACAACCACAGACTACAAAACGTCTGGTCGTTGTTGATTGGAGACTGAAATCCAGCTGACTACATATTAGGAACAGAAATTGGAGAAGTTCAGGCCATTCAGCCCCATCGCTTCCAAGTGCGGATTGTGGAACAGATCATGAATTATTGGCATCAAAAAAGGAACTGAGTTGATAAAAACCAAAGCAACTAAATTGAAGAGCATAGGTATGCTAGAAGGATTTGTCTTGACGACATGCAGTCAGAATATTAAATCACTGATAGGGAAATTTAATATTTATAACTTATGGGAAATAGACCTGAAGAAGCTATGGAAATGGTACGAAATATTGTGACAACCAAAGTTGAAAAAAAAAAATCTCCAAAAACTTAAGTGGCATTCAGAATAATCTATTATGGTGAGTACTGAAAGATGGAGATCTTCAATAAGGATGGGAGATACTTAAAGTTTGCAAACTTTCAAAACCAGATAATAAAGGACAATAAAGGGACCTTAATTAAGATGACAATGGAAAGAGGAAAGTGACAAAAGGAAAACAAAATGTTTTTAAGAATTTCCGAGAAATCACAGGAGAATGTAATTAGGGTAGGGAATTATTTATCCAATCTTTCAGATTTCTAAACTGCCCATCTACCTCAGAAAGGCACTCTAGGCAGTGTACAATAAAATGTCAAAATATAAAAACACTGGATAAAAATTAAAATGTTAGAATTAAAATTTTGAAATTAAAAGAAATACCGAAGAAATCTAACAAGAATTTGCTAAAAGAAGCAGATGAATTTCAGAGATCGAATAGCAAGACAACATCTTTTACAGGAGGAGAAAACTTTGTAAACATCTTCAGAAACTAAGTAAGATGTAAGAGATCTTACACCAATATCAAACAGAAAAATACTCAGTGAATGAAATGCTTATTGAACTTCTAAAGTTGCACGAGAAGAGGCAGTAAAAACAGTCACAGCTCTACGTCTGGAAATACTGAATAAGATTGCTTGAGTAGGAATGGAGAAATTTGGCATCTGAGCTAGTAGGGAATTTAGCAATATTATCCACATGGCATGGCCCAGAAAATCAAAATGGCAGACTGGAACAGTATCATTGAAACTCTACTTTTTAATCTGCATATATGTGGCTGACTAGGTCGCTCAGTGGCTAAGACTCTGAGCTTATTGATCAGAAAGGTCAGCAGTTTGGCGGTTCGAATCCCTAGTACAGGTCTTCTGCGTGACCCTCCAACTCTGTTATTGTTACTATTTATATAAGGAAAATACGGGACCAGGTGAACAGGCAGGTTTCATCAAAAACAGAGGAACACAGAAGCAGATTTGCTACCGTAAACTGGATAATGGAAGGAGCAAAAAGATTTAAGAAGGAGGTTTATCTTTGCTTCATTGATTGCAGCAAGCTTTGATTGTATAGATTATGTCAGAAAGTGGATTTATTGTTTGGAAGACGCTTTACAATGAATTAGAATCTATTATTACATGAATTGAATTTCAAGAACAAGAGTGGTTCAGAGCAGGACAAGGAAGTGAAAGGAAAATACAGTTAAGGAAATCTTTAAAAGCATGCAGGAACTCATATAGAAACTACATTATTTCCTTTTGAGTGGGTAAAGTTCCAAGACCATTTCCGAAGCTTTAAAGAGTGCTTCAGGCTGTCTCATCTTGCATAGGCACCCACAACCACTTACACAATCCTATGAGACACATATCCAGCATTGCTTTAATTTTAAATTGCTTTAATTGCTTTAACAGACTGGTAGAATTGGAAGAGAAGATGGCTGGAATTGAAACTGGAGGTCAGAAATGGTAACATGCTATTTGGATATAAGTACCATTTTTGTCAGGTTTATTACAAGTAGTTTTTTGTTTACAACTGTTATTGAGTTGGAATTACAATCATAAGTTATTATGGTAGTTACATGGATCATCATGTGTCTGGACCTGATTTTTTTTTTTTTTTTTTGCTATTTTTTGCAGCGGTCATTAAACGAACACAGCGGTTTTAAGCAAATACAGGGATGTTTAAGAAATTCTATTTTACCAAGTCTGGTGGGTTGTTGGTTTTTACTTTTTTTTTTTTTTGCCAGAAATCTGAAGTAAACACTGAAATGCAGCAAAAAAACCATCAAAAATTGCAGTTATGTAACCCTAGGATGCTACATGTAGCTGAAAAGGTAAGCCAGTTGCCAAGTGCCCATCATGTGATCATACGTGTTTGTGTGTGTGATAACTTTGAAGTCAGGTTAGGCTAGTAGCTTTTGGGAGAGTAATTTTGAATTGATACTAAATGAGGGGCCATACATCGACACCTGTTTGTATGAAAATAAAAGTGGAATATAAACAAAAAAAAATCCCATTCATGTGAAATAGTAAAAGGAAGGTTATGTCGCCCCAGCCTGCTGCTTGATCTCAAGGCAGATTAGAGAAGTGGACCTCGCAATTTTGCTCTCTTCCATTCAAAAGGATACACCACAAAGATGGACACACATCGGGAAAAAGAACGAGAATAATCCCACGGGAGAATTGACAAAACTTGACAAGATAAGGATGATTTCTATGAAAACCATAATAATGAAAGAAAAAAAAAATAGTCAAATGCAATGGTCTTCCCAGCGGAAACCTATCGGGAGACCTCGGGGCAAGCAAGAAAGAAGGGAGATAGGAGCGCTCTCCGGGATCTACAAAGGAAAAGGCGCTGGGATCTATATAGCATCTTTTACGATCGCCGCGGCCCCATCGTGATCCCAAAACAACAGTAATGCTCTCGATCACTTTAGGGATATCTGGGGGGGGGGGGGGTTTGCAAAGGATCAAGTCGCTGAGCGAGGAATTGACCTGAAAGGACCGCGGACCGCTCGATCCGTCCTGCAAACGAGATAAAAGCGTCAATGCTCCTTGCAAGGCAACGATCCCCAAGCAGAAGCTCCCGTCCTTTGGCGGATGGACAGAAGGGGTGGGGAAGGGTGGGGGAACCGTACAAAACACACACACACACACACCCCTCCTAGATTCCTGGGAGACGCCGTGGATCAAGCTGGCAGAGAGGATCCGCGGCGGGATCCTGGGGGAAAAGAAGCCTCGGAGGATCCCGAGCGGAGAGGGAGGGGCGCCGATCGACGGCACAGCCGCTGGGAGTCCAGCCGCCTCGACGGCACCTAAACTAAATAACCCCGCGGGCGGGGTCTTGAGGCGAGCGAGAGCGCGCGCGCGCGGGACAGGGTCGGAGGGGGTGGGGGAAGAGAGGGAGGGGAGGAGGAGCGAGGTTGGAGAAAAGAGGCGCTGGTTGGCCGCCGCTCGGCTCAAGGGGCGGGGCGTCGCTTCCACCCCCACCACTCACTCACTCACTCCCTCAGTCAATCTCCCCCCCGCCCGCTTTCTCTCGCTCGCTTGCTCCCTCTCCGTCGCCCAGGTGCTGGTTGGCGGCCTCTCGCGCGCGGCCCCGCCTGCGCGCGCGCGCACAGACACACACACACACACCTCTCTCACTCCTCCTCCGCTCCCCTCCCCTCCCCTCCTTCTCGGCTCGGCTCGGCTCGCCGTGCCCGCGCGCGCCGCTTTTCGCCCGGGCTGCGCTCGGACATGGCGGCGGAGCTGAGCGCCGAGCGGCTGCGCTCGCTGCCCGCCAGCTGGAGCTTCGGCATCAGCCGCGGCGGCCGCATCTTCTTCATCAAGTAAGCCGGCGGGGGCGGGGTGCTGGAGGTGGTGCAAGCGGAGGGGAGGGAAAGGCGGCGGGGGGGGGGCGGTGTGCGGGCGGCCGAGGCGGGGTGGTGATCCCGGAGGGGGGTCGGGCTCCTCTCCCCTCACCATCTTTCTCTCCTCTTCTCTCTCTCCCCCCCCCCCCACTTTGGCAGCGAGGAAGCGAAGAGCACCACTTGGCTGCACCCGCTGACGGGCGAGGCGGTGATCACCGGGCACCGGCGCAGCCCAGGTAAGGCGGGCACTTCCCTCTGGAGGGCATCGGGCGGGGAAGGTGGGGGTGGGGGTGGGGAGCCGGGGAGGGAGTTGTTTCCACCATCCCCCGTTTCCCTGCTTCACTTTTACCTACACACCCTCCCCCTCCTCTCCCTTCTCCGTGCACCGGTTCCCCTGCTCTCCTGCACCCCCGGATTTGGAGGGGAAAAAAAAGCTCCCCCCCCCACTCCTCCCTTTGGCTGATTTTTCTTAATTTTAAAACCTCCCACAATCAAACCAACATTGTAATGCTGCCCCGGTTTTTTTTTCCTCTCAACTCTCCCCTTCCAGCCTCTCCCCCCCTCCCTCCTCTCCCTTTCCTTGCCTTTGCCTGCCAGCCTCTCCCTGGGTTGGCCTTTGACCACTGACACCTTCTTTTCTCTAAGGACTTCCTTAGGTGTATTGCTCTGCATTCGCTCCCCCCCCCCCACACACACTTCCACCTCCCTCCCAATTCCCCACTTCTCCGGTTCTGCAATTCCCCAATTTTCCGGTTGGTTCCCTCCCTTTGCTGCATCCCTGCCCTCTAATCTTTAGCCTGTTATTTCACTGTGATTGAACATAGACACCCATCCCGAAAGTTTTGTTACTTGGGTGCCCCCCCCTTTTTTTTTTGGAGTGGTGTTGGTGGTGGTGGTGGTGGTGATGGGAATGGATATGGCAACTCAGGTTTGGGAAGAACCCATCCTTCTCTTTCCTCCTGTGGCTCAAAACTTTCCCTCTGGATAAAACTGTTTCCTTGTTTTGTTTTGTTTTTGTCTTTGACCTTTTGACCCACCCATTTGATTTTCTTTCTGCCACTTGCCCTTTGGTTGGAATGCAAGATTCCCCCCCCCCCCCGTTTCAATTCAAGACTACTGTACTACCATTTATTTTGTGGCGTTATGTTTTTCCCCCTCTGCTCTATGAAAATTGTTCCTCTAATTGTTTCACCCTTCATGCAACCATCACTGACCTGCCTTCTCTTCCTCCCTCCCTCTCTTGCTCTAACCTTATCTCTTGGTCATTTTATCTGAAGCTCTTCTCCTGGGGTCATAAACCTGCCCACTCCTTTCTTACACCCCATCCCTTTCACAGCATCCCCTTGTCTTTCTGTTCTCTCCGTTTATCCTTTAACCAAGTAATTCCTAAGTTAAGGGTCCTGGACTTAGAATATTGTTTTGAACTCTATCTAGGCAAGTCGGGCATCTGATTGGAGCATCCCTTGTAAATCCATTGTTATCACCTAGTGATGGACAGTTTGGGCCTCTATGGCCCTGTATGTATCAAGGAAAAAAATCCCTCTGGTTTCTTCGTCATCCTTGTTTAAAATGTCTTTTCCAGCAGTATATTGACTCTGGATTAATATTAGCATCCCTGTTCGAATTCTGACCAGGACCTCTTTTTATTAACCTGCAAATATACCCATGTTATAGGCATCACTTTTCTGTCATTTATTTTCCGGTTATTGCATTCTTAAACCCAACTAACTTTTAAACTTTCTCATGTATGCTCACTTATGCCGCTTTATTAGTCTACCTCTCTCCATGGTTGCTGCTCTTCTTTCTCCAGTTATACATCCAGAGAATTAAGAGATGCCCATGTATGTTAATTTGATTGTATTTGCTCAAATGGATATTCTGTACCCTGGATGAATGTATCCACGCCTGGCATAATGAATTACAAGAGGCTCAGGGCTTTTAAACTTACATGTCAGACAGTGCATTATCATTCTAGTTTCTCTAACTAACTGATTGTACTTTCACTGGGCTCTAATAGGTGTGATAGCCAAATACTTTGTTTCTGTTTTCTTGTCTCTGTGTTTCTGGTGTTATAATTTAATGGACCCATTTGCATTAGGTTAATGATAACTAGGTTATATATGTTTATCCCACTTGTTCCTAACCTTGGCAGATTCCTTTACTATATTTTCTCCATATACCCTTGGTATTTGCATTCATAATTTGTTATTCCTACATCTTTAGTCTGATACCGATATTCATTCAGTTTATGACTTGTTATCTGTTGGTTCTCTCTTCCTATTGTTTAGGAGTTAATCTGGTAGACATTTTTATCTGTTCATTGGGAAACCTAACTATACTAATCTTTTCCTGATGACTCCTTCCAATAATGACTCCTGCATTGCTATCTTGCAATTGCTTTTGTATAAATGGGGGAAGGGAGGGAGGGGGTTTAGAAATTCACCTACCATTCACTTAAACTGTAGAGATTTCTGTAGTCCTCTTCAGTGATCTGATCTCTACCCATTCAGCGTGCTTTCCAAATAGCTCAGAGACCTCCAACATAGCTATTCCGTTTTGAGCAATATGTTGCTTCTCCTGGCTCCCTCAACATATTCTCTTTATGCTGTCCTACTCCATTGTAAAGCTTAAAAGAAAGCCATAGCTGAACCTTTATTTTAAAAAAATATAGAGCAGTATGGTTCTAGTTGTGGGAGGTGAGTATTTTCAGCAGTAGTGGTAGGATGAGCTATTCCCTTTGTGTCTTAAGAGGTGGCCAGTCCAGTTGCCACTAATGTTGAGCCAAGTCCCTTCTTAATTGAGAAGAACTGAGTACCCATTTTCCTCTATTTTTCATGTTTTAAGGCTATAAGCTTATTGCTTTATATTACATTTATTGCCATTTTTATAGTACATCTGTAAGTTTTCCAGAGACATCAAAGGAGGAGACAGCTTATATTTTCTAAAATAATGCATCACATAACATTCAGGATCAGAGTGGCATTAGTGATACTTATGGAAGGAAAGCTTTGTGTAAATAGCAGCATCAAATTGCAGGTTGAATACCGGCTGTCTCCTCAATGAAGAAAGATACTTCCTGGTGTAGATTGTAATTTGCAATTTAAGAATGAATATGTATCATATTTTAATGGTCCTGTGAGCACACGGTACCCTTCTCATCCTTCTTCCCTACTCTCATATTATAACCAACATACAATTCTGTAAAAATGCCTACAGCCAAAAGCTTTTTCACTGGGCAAAGCATGAATTCACTTGTATCTTTTCAGTGTCATACTTTCTAAAGCTCATTGGCTGCTTTTTGAAATTCATGCATTATCCTTAATTGTCTTCGCCCTTAAAGATACACCCTGGGTTTAGATAAGAGAGTGGGTGGCTTCTGAGTGACAGAAGGCAGGAGCTTGGAGTGTCTAAGGGAAATGAGTGGAGGGTGGGTAGACTCCATCTCTGCCATTTGTTTCTCTGGAGACGAAAAGCAACAGAGAAGGTCTGGCTGGAAAAAGAATAACTGGTTGCTGGTATAGCACATCCATCAAGAATGCCATGGGGAAATGGGTGTTGCTATTCAGCAGTGCAAGTGCTCCCCCCTTCTCTTTCTTTTATGCAACTGGATGTATGAAATGCGGGGGTGGGGGGAGAAGAGAGGCAATCCAGGGACACTTGGGTTAAGAGGACGACTGGTCTGGCATTTTTGCATTTCCAGAAATTATTGTTTATATTTCATTAGTCTTGCTTTTGATCCATGTAAACCTGGGAGCAGTTTCAAGGCAGAGTGAAGTTCTTTTGTTTATCTCTCTTCCTAGTCATAGTTATGGGAAATGTCATGGGCTAGTTTATAGCCAGCTGTGTTTCAGAGTCAGAAACCAAAACTGCTGGTTAATTGAGAAGAGTTCCCTGCTCCTTGTATAATTAGTGTTTGCATTAATTGAAAAGTCCAGCAGGTAAGGGGAAGGGGCAGATGTGCTTGAGTGATTTGGCTGTTGAACGCAATTGTTTTTCTCCTGTAATTCCACCCTGGTTTTAAATTAATGCTTTTGACTTTAGTGAGGGAAGAGTTTTTCTTACTCACATTTCAGATGTATTCTGTTTCATTCTACCATAGAAATAAGTGCTTTTGCTTTGTTTTGTACCCCTGCGAGTGCCAAAATATGTTAATGTCTCTTAAGGAAAAAAAAATCAATTTTGGTTGCTTTTAAAGTATTTTGGATAATGAACAAAGCTTAGTTTTAGACAAATGGAATTTCTTCTTAAGGCTTGCATGGCAAATTCTGAATACTCTTATAATAATATTTGGATAGGAAATTGTACCAACCAGACCTGCTGTTTTACTCTTACATGGAAATAACATGTTGAAAGCTATTTTACGCTGGCTTGTATAACCTTTTAATTGTGATTGTGGGAACTTATTATGTTTATCTTGAGGAAAGCATCTCTGAATTTAATTGCTCTTTGTTTATAGAATGTTTACCATGCAAAAGTGTTCTTCACCAAGCTCCCAAAATAGCTTTAACTGTTTCACCAAAATATTCTAACACCCAAAGTATTTCAATTACCTGTGCTCAAACATATATATGGTACTATTATAAAAAGCAAAGGCAGCTGTATTTATGCACAGTGCAGTAGGTGAAATGATTATTTTAAGCAGTGAGCCTTGTAATTAAGCCCAACTTTTTAGTGATCCATTTTTTCCACAATGCTTTGGGGTTTGTGTGTTTTTTTTGTTCTAAAGATGAGACTAGGTTTTGAATCTTGTTTTTAAAATATTGATGCTTAATTGATGACTATAGAAAATCAGCGCATCTCTCTTGCCTTGTCACTAGATTAATAGTGAAAATTCAATCTCTGTACTACAGGTAGTCCTTGATTTACAACAGTTCATTCAGTGATCATTCAAAATTACGTCACAGGAAAATGTGACCGTTTTTTCACATTTACAATCTTTGCAGCCTCCCCGTGATCACGTGATCAGAATTCAGCTGCTTGGCAACTGACTCACATTTATGATGGTTGCAGTGTCCCAGGGTCATGTGATCACCTTCTGCAACCTTCTGACAAGCAAAGCCAATGGGGAAGCCAGATTCACTTAACAATAGTGTTACTAACTTAACAACTACAGGTGATTCACTAACAACTGCGCCAAGAAAGGTCGTAAAATTGGGTAAAAGTCACTTTAAAAATATCTCACTTAACAACAGAAATTTTGAGCTCAATTGTGGTTGTAAATTGAGGACTACCTATATTGCTTTACTTGTGGATGCTTCCAAGTAAAACTTGAAGATATAGCTTGATGATGATACCATTTTAGATATTTCAGCTCAGGTATTTTATGATTGGCACAACAGCTACCGTTTTTCCCCAAAAATAAGACCCTATCTTATATTTTTTTGAACCTCGAAATAAGCGCTTGACCTTATTTTCAGGGAGGTCTTTTATTTTGGGGTACGTGAAACAAGACAGGCATCCTCTTGTTGTCTTACCTGATTTCCAGCTCTGTCTCCTTAACCCTAACCAGAGGAAATGGCAGGGACTGGCTACGCATGCAGTTAAATATTTTCAGAGAGGTCTTATTTTCGGGGAAACACGGTACATGAAGTGAATGAAGCCAGTTAACTTAAAGATGCTGGAAGACATTTTTTTAGTATATCTATCTGTAGTTGATGAGAGGAAATATAATACTAAGAAATATATGTGGCAATACTTCAATTTGTTAGGATTTGAGAATGAGTTACTGTGCTGTGTTTTACTTTCATGATTTAAATCTTATTTGCCCTTGAGTTCATAATGAGTAAAAATTTGGGCCATGTGTGAGGTATAAAATTGATAGTAGTGTTTTCTTTTAAAACATTGTAGAGTAAAAAGAGCTAAAACAATTGCAAATAAGAAGATTTTCAAACATATGATGAGACTATTTTTTTCCTACCCTAGATCTACCCACGGGTTGGGAAGAAGCATACACTTTTGAAGGTGCAAGATACTACATAAAGTAAGTGAAGCTCAGCATGCAATATTCTGCTGAACCTGCTTATTGCTATATACTTTGTCCTAAGGACCCATCAGAGTGCGGTTTAATGGCAAGATGGATGTACGCGATAATCTGTAGAATGGGATTTTGCTATGTAACAACAATGCCTAATGGCAGTAGTTTAAGGGAAGGAAGAATGGCATATGTTTCTGATTTTTGCGGTGATCCTTTGAGATAGGTGAAACTAAGGAATAGCAACTTGATCAAGACAGCTAAGGACTACAGTATTTGTAAAGCTTTGTATCTAATGGGAAATCCAGGTTTCTCACATAAAAATTCAACTTCTGCACTTATCCTATATTTTGGCCACTCTAGGATGTTTAAATTGACAGTTATGGCGTTCTCATTTTGATGGAAGATGTACTGTAGTTTGGGATCAATGAAAACATAAAACTCCACATCCATAGGAGTCTTGTATGTGTTTGCCATCTTGAAATATTTATTGAAATAAATAATAAAGGTGGGTAAAACATCTAATAAATAAAATGCATTTGAAGAGGAAAAAAATAAAGATTTACTGCTCTGTGGGTCCTCCTGCCTACCTAATCTTGAGTCTTGGAAGTTTGCATTTATCTGTTTATATCTCTGGCCTTGTGGGTTAATAATAATAATAATTGGAGGATTTTGCAATGTGTGAGAAATTTTATTATATGATAAAATGCTTCAGAAAACAGTCCGCATGTATTTCTATTTAATTTCTGGCTACTGGGGAAAAAAGAATGGTTTCAATCCTCAGTGTCTTAATTTAGGTAGTCTTGGGAAAATGTCCTTCATGAAATCTAGAGAAGCCATTGGTAGTTACCATAAATACAGTGGTGGGATTCAGTCAGTTCGCACCATTTCGGGAGAACCGGTTGTTAACTTTCTGAGCAGTCTGGTGAACTGGTTGTTGTAAGAAATCATTAGGGCAGAGAGCCGGTTGTTAAATTATTTGAATCCCACCACTGTATAAATAGCATCATGGATGGTTAGACTATACACTTCTTTATTCTATAAAAGTTTGAGGCAATCTCTGATATCCTACCTAAAGGACCTACTTCTTAGTGACAAGCCTGATGTTCCAGTTCTGATATTCTTAGGAAATGCACATATTTGTGTATTAAATGCGATAGCTGTTTTGTATTCTATGCCAAAATATACGGTAACTTATTCCACTGAATTTCCTAACTGGCCATTGGAACAAAATACTGCAGAATAATGTAGAGAAAGCATGGAAAATGCTGAAGTCAGTAACATATTGGTTATCATGCTGTTTTTGTAGAAAATAACCATTTTTGAATTTTTCTGTTTTATGACTTTTGTGGTATGTTTAAGTACAGGATGTTATCAGAACTGTTAAATGGTGGGCATGTGGCTGATAGTGCTTCATCATCAAGTTATTCTGTTGTCATTGAAATAATTATCTAAATATTATGCCAAAGCTCAGAAAGCATATGTTCCTCTTCTCTAAAGCATTCTTGACATAATTTGGTAATGAAATGTTGTGTGACTCTCTGGTGTAAATATGCATATCCTGCAGAATGCATGGAGTTTATGTGGTGGAATGTAATCCAGAGTTCCCAGAGGAAGGGGCTATTTCTCAGGGAGCAAAGGGACAGCATAGTTTGCAATCTTCGATATGCAGAAAAAGGGTGGAGTTGAACCCCCTCCCTAGAAGTTTACCGAGTATATCTAATAGTGATGCAAATAGTTGTTTTAGTCTGGCAAGATTCCTGTCTATAGGCGAGCAACAATAAAGAAACTACCCTGAAGCAGCTGCTCATGTCATTCTTGGGGCTGATGGTTCATGTCATACAGAATAGGTCTGTGAGTGAGATGGGCGGTTTCTAAATTTAATAAATACAGGTCCTTGACTTATAACCATAATTGAGCCTGGAATTACGGTTGTAGGTTGTGCGGGCTGTTAATCCCATCATCATGTGACCGATTTTCTGATTTTCTGATATTTTTGTGGTGGTTGTTAAGTGAAGCACCATGATTGTTAAGCAAATCCATAGTCGTTAAGAGAACGCCAAGTGAACTCATTGTCCGCAATGGTGGTATTTCCCAAAAATCAGAAATAATCAGTTTCTGGCAAAAAAAAAAAAAAAGGTCAGTTGCAGTCATGTGACTATGAGGCACTCTAAATGGCCGTAAATGTGGGCCAGTTGCCAAGTGCTGAAAATGCAGTCACATGACTCAGTGGGGGATGGTGGCCATCAGAACTTCAAATCTGAGTCAAAAATATCTTTTTTGGCTTTATCATAACTTCGAACTAAGCGACTTGTAAATTGAGGACTACCTGTAAATAATAAAATGGCAGCTTTTTTACATTAGGCTGGTAATCCTATTTATTTTGGGCAATGTGAAACATTCTTCAGAGATTGATTCACAAGATTTCTTACAGCTGGATGTGAAATTCTTCTTTTGACAAGAGTTCCCATTCATTTTTTTTATTTATTAGTTTCTTCTCCTTAAGGTAGATCAAATCAGGTAAAGCACATAAAATACAATAATATAACAATAAAATGAAAATCATTGATTGCCAATTAAAAGCTGTACTATGAAACAAAACAGCGTGAATAAAATACATTTTTCTGCCAGCTAGCATTTTTCCTTCTATTGAAAAGTAGCTGCCAGAAAGCATTTTTTCTCATTTCTTTTCATAATTATAGCTCCAGTACTGGCAAAAGTGAGAGAAATCGCTTGAAAATTTTAACTTTGAATAGGTTTGTAGGGAATGTGTACTATAGTAAATGTGTGTGCTTCTAAATTTAAATGTCATTTCCTCCACTTTGAAACAAGAACAGAACAGAACAGAATAGAATTCTTTATTGGCCAAGTGTGATTGGACACACAAGGAATTTGTTTTGGTGCATACGCTCTCGGTGTACATAAAAGGAAAAATACATTTGTCAAGAATCATAAGGTACAACACTTAATGATAGTCATAGGGAAACAGTCAATATAAATCTTAAGGATACCAGCAATAATGTTACAGTCATACAGTCATAAGTGGGAGGAGATGGGTGATAGGAACGATGAGAAGATTAATAGTAATGCAGACTTAGTAACTAGTTTGACAGTGTTGAGGGAATTATTTGTTTAGCAGAGTAATGGTGTTCGGGAAAAAACTGTTCTTGCGTCTAATTGTTCTGGTGTGCAGTGCTGTATACTATCGTTTTGAGGGTAGGAGTTGAAGCAGTTTATTTCCAGGATGCGAGGGGTCTGTAAATATTTTCACAGCCCTCTTTTTGACTCATGCAGTATACAGGTCCTCAATGGAAGGCAGGCTGGTAGTAATTATTAGAAATAAATTAGTGATTAGTACTGTTGGAATGTCACATTAGTCAGAAAGAGATATAAATAAGTTTTCACAATAACAATCTGACACCTCTAAGGATCTAATAGTTTGATCTAGTAGTTTTAGCTGGGTAAATTTGCTCGAATCCTTTGCTTTCTTGTTTAGAAATGCACTCAAACTTTTAACCCAGGTCTTTAGGATCATTATAATTTTCTCAGCACAGGTTGTATTTCAGAAAGCAAATGTCAATTGTTTAGGTATAAGATTCATGGATGAAAATTGTATCACAAAACTACTACCGGTACAGATATTCTAGTACTTGCCTGATCTGGCAAAGATATTTACATATGAAGCTTCTAATCTCACCTGGTGCTCATTTGCCTGAACTTTTTTATTTTATTCGGGAAGAGTTATTATATTTGGGAAGAGCTACTGATCCCCAAGTAAAGTATTGATTCCACAACCTCTAATTTGTAATCTGTTGCTCCATGGTTTCTTGCTTACAATTTTCATCCCTGTGTCATCTCTGCTGCCCTTTTGGCTTTCCTGATACGTAATTTCATCTAGGACATATTCCGGAACAATATGGCATGATGGTGAAAATAATTTCTGTGCTTGGACCTGAGATTTGAGAGGTTAATGGCAAGAGTTCTATGTAGATGTTTCATAAAGGTCCTTTTGAGAAATACCTGTATCTTGCAGTTACATAGGTGATGTCGCAAACATTTTTGTAGTGATTTCTGCAAATAGGTCTGTAACATTAAGAACACAACCTGATGGCCAGAACTGATATGTTATCCCAGAGATACTCAGAAATTCTATTTAAATTATAAGTTTCAATAAGAACAAAGGGAAAATTGTTAAATACTTGACTGGGGAACAATCAGACAGGCACAACCATTAGCACAGCAAAGGTATGCACTATTGTTGTAGAGTGTTGAATTTTAACAGTATATTTATGATGTAAAAAGTGTGTGAGGGCCATATGCTTTATGGTCCTTCCATTTGCAAAATAACAGAATTCAGGTCTTCCATTTGATCCCTAACTATTTAGTCATTTTATGAAATGCTCTGCAAATTTTCAGGAGCTTCAGAAGGAAAACTTGTAAAGTGAAAAAATGAGGAATTACAGCAGAAAACCTATATGCAATAGTAATATACATGTAGTCCTTGACTTATGACCATAATCAAGCCCATAATTATGGTTGTTATTGCTTGCAGTTGGGAGTCAAGGCATCACATGACAAACTGATTTTTCAGCATTTTTTCTTTTCTTTTCTTAAGGAAATCCTTTATACCCAATAGGCTATTTTTGATGGAAACCAGAAGTAGATGCCTGAAACCAGCAAACAATGTCAAAATTTGTGGTGATGTGACAATGGGATGCTGCAAATCGTTATATATTTATATATTTTTTTAATATTTTATTTCAACTTATATACCGCCCTTCTCCCCGGGGGGACTCAGGGCGGTGAACAGCCAAATTAAAACACATATAGTACAAATATTAGAAAAAATTTAAAATTAAATTAAATCATTGACGTTTCAGTATTAAAATCTCAAATCTACAAGTTAAAATACCCAATTTAAAACCCAAAAATCAGTAATATCAAAATTTTAAAAAAACCCATTAAAACCAATCAAACTAGGCCGGCTTGTTGAAATAAGTAAGTCTTAAGGGCCTTTCGGAAAGCGCGGAGGTCTGGGATCAGTCGAATTTCAGGAGGTAACTCATTCCACAGGGCGGGTGCCCCCACAGAGAAGGCTCTCCCCCTGGGGGCCGCCAGCTGACATTGCTTGGCTAATGGCACCCTGAGGAGGCCCTCTCTGTGCGAGCGTATTGGCCGGTGGGAGGTTATCAGTAGCAGCAGGCGGTCTCGCAGATACCCCAGCCCTATGCCATGGAGCACTTTAAAGGTGAGAACCAACACCTTGAAGCGCACCTGGAAGACCACTGGGAGCCAGTGCAGCTCGCACAGGAGAGGCGACACCTGCACGGCCGCATTCTGGACTAGTTGGAGCCTCCGGCTGCACCCCAAGGGGAGCCCTTGTAGAGAGCATATGAGTTATATATATGAGCTGGTTGCCAAGCACCCAAAATGTGATCACATGAGCATGGGGGTACAGGGTGCAGATGTTGTAACTTCAAAATTAGGTTAAGTAGCTTTTGGGGGAATCAGTCGTAACTTTGAAGGGTGATAAGCTGCGGACTATCTGTACATATTTGTTGTGCTTATGGCAGACGTATTTGAGACATCACTAGAAAACAATTGCAGATTTGAAAGGCTTGATCTCAAACATAGATAAAATAACAATATGATTACTTAATGAAAGCAATGACAGGAAATACTCTTTTACCTTGTTGAAATTGCAAGTAAGATTGCAATGAAGTTTCCTAACTATACATTTTCATCAGGTCCTCTAATGAACTGTGATTATAAACAGGAAAAGAATGTGGTGAAATCACAGAGAAGAAACACCAGTGACTCCTATTAACAACCAACAAACTTTTTAAAAAAATTATCACAATAAAATGAGGAACATTGTTTTCTTTCCTCAGTAAAATTCTTGCTAAACTATTTATATATGTAATAGCAATTGTTTATCATTCCATTTTTCACTTATATCCTCCATCATGGATTTCCAATATTTTTCCATGGGATATTAGATGCTTGTTCCACAATATTGGTACGTATTCTTATTCCAAATTAAGCTTCTGGTCTGCAGATTAAATCTGGAGACTTTCTGTATTATGGCTGTCGTACCAATAAAACCAGATAGATATCTTTTTGCAAAGAGGTGCCATCATAGCTTGAACATTTATTGCATAAGTATTCCAAATCATATGGGGAAATTTATACTAATTAAAAAGAGTATGTGATATCCAAATTATTGTTATCTGGATTGTTACCTGTTTTTCCTTCTTGGTGTTGATTCTGTACTAATTACATACTGGAAGTGTTCTCCAGAACAAAGACTGGTAAATGGAGTCTATTTGTTTTGGGTAATAAGGTTTTGTCTGAAGTTGTGATAGCATTTTACTTTTAATGAGTTTAGTGAAGGATTCCAAGTTTTATTGTAATTCAATTTAGTAGAAGAATACAGATACTGCAGTTTGATAGTACGGGTTAAAGGGAAAAAATAGATTAGTTCTATCTGAAAAAGTAGATATTTCTAGCATTGGAAAACCAGCTATTTTATCTACTAAGAATTTAAAGTAGACAAGCGTACTGAAATTCCTCATGAACAAATTGTTCTTTGGATAAACAGAATTGTGATGCTGAGCCCTAAAAAATGATGTTTAGTTTATAGTAGGACAGTAGGAGTCAAAAAGAAATTGATGGCCCATAATCAATCAACCAATGTTTTCAATAGAGAAAGGTAATTGAAAATAGCTTTACTAGTTTCCCTTTTACTATAAATTGCTATATTACAAAATTTAATTCACCTCCCGGATCGACTATTGCAACACTCTCTACATGGGGCTACCCTTGAAAACCACTCAGAGGCTTCAGCTGGTGCAGAATGCGGCCGCGCGGGTAGTGATGGGAGTGTCCCGATGCTCCCATGTCACACTCCTCCTGCGTGACTTGTGTTGGCTACCGGTTGCCCTCTGGGTGAGGTTCAAGGTGTTGGTGATCACCTATAAAGGCCTACATGGCTTAGGTTCGGGGTATTTGGCGGAACGCCTGTGGCCAACAACAGCTCCCCATTGGCCGGTGCGCTCACACAGAGAGGGTCTACTTGGGGTCCCGTCAGCCAGGCATTGTCGGCTGACAGCCCCTAGGGAACGAGCCTTCTCTGTGGGCGCACCTACCCTCTGGAATCAGCTCCCCTTGGAGCTCCAGGTAGCCCCCAACCTTCGCTCCTTCCGCTGTGACCTTAAAACATGGTTGTTTCGCCAGGCTGGCCTGGACTGAATGGGTTTTAATCGAAATTTTAGTTTTTAGTGTCTGAATTTTAATCTGGACTGGTTTTATTGTTGTGAGCCGCCCTGAGTCCTCGCGGAGAAAGGGCGGCATATAAGTCTGATAATAAATAAATAAAATAAATAAATAAATAAATAAATAAATAAATAAATAAATAAATAATTGAAACTGTGGTACTAGCTCTTACAATGATTTGAAGCGTCAGTTGACGTACTTCAGGAAGAAAAAAGGGAAAAAATGAGCTAAGTGAGGCTTTTTCTCCCTCAATTTTTTCATGCCTCTCCATTTCATGTTCTTGTTTAAGAAAAGTGAATTATCTGTATTGCATTTTGCATGCATGAAGCCTCCTAGAAATCAGAAACGTGTAATTAACTTTTAATCCCTGGTGCTTTCTTTGCACTCTTACGAGAGAGCAGGTGGCCCTAGAACCAAGCTAGTCTCATATTGATCTTTTGTTCTAAATTGGATGGTGTTTAGGGTGTTGTCTTTTTGACCTGTGAACAAACCCCAAACAAACACAGAAAGCAGTGTTCCACTGTTGATTTTGCTTCTGGTATACATTTTTTGCAAGGTGAGAAGAGGTCAGACATATAGATAATTGCAGTTGGTGTTTGGCACTGTTAAAGAGATGTTGATATAAATATGACAAGGAAGACTTGTCCCAGTGCTTGGTATTGTGACCTTCTTCAGTTCTATATCAACAAGGCATAGTATTCTTCCTAGAAAGAAATATTTTCAGATTAAAATTTCTTCCAGATTAGGCATCAATAAAGTCTTTGTCAGGTGAGAATTTTAGAAGGGTTAGGGATCTGCATTTGGACGGCTTACACAAAGAGGCTAGAGGCAGCGACTACAGACAATCCTTGATTTATGACTGCAATTGAGCTCAAAATTTCCATTGCTAAGCGAGACAGTTGTTAAGCGAGCTTTGCCCCATTTTACGACTTTTCTTGCCACAGTTAAGTGAATCACTGCAGTTGTTACATTAGTAACATGGTTGTATAGTGAATCTGGCTTCCCCATTGACTTTAATTGTCAGAAGACCGCAAGCGATGATCACATGACCCAGGGACACTGCAGCCACCATAAATAGGATCCAGTTGCTAACCATTCGAATTTTGATCACGTGACCATGGGGATGCTGCAGCAGTTGTAAGTGTGAAAAATCGTCATAATGGTCATTTCAGAGGGTCATTAAACGAACGGTTGTAAATCGAAGACCACCTGTACTTTGGTCTCAACCTTTCTATTTTAAAGTGTCCCAAGCTTTATGTTTCTTTAGCAGATTTATTAGTTGTATTATCTAATGCAGAGGTTTTCAAACTTGGCCGCTTTAAGACTTGTGGACTTCAACTTCCAGAATTCTCCAGACAGTGTAGCTGTCTGGAGAATTCTGGGAGTTGAAGTCCACAAGTCTCAAAGCTGCCAAGTTTGAAGACCTCTGATCTAATGTATAGTTAAGGTAAGAAGAAGTCACTATTCCAAGGGACATATTTACTTAAAATATATTAAACCGAAGACCACTTTCTGTGGAACAGGATGGTTTTTGTCTACAGGGAAATAAAGTATTGTTTGCCAAACCAATTAGAAAGGGTCCATTTAAAAAAAAAGTGTTTCAACTTGTGTTGCATTTAGTTAAGGGGGTGATTACCTGGAAAGGTACAAGGGATTAGTCTTGATTTCCCCGTGTTTACTTTTGTTTCTTCGATTCACTGCCAGTTTTCTGCACTTGTGAAATGTTCTTAATTAAAACGTACTGCTAAGTCTCTTTATTTTCCCATGGTAGACACATCCTTGGGAGGCTTTCAATTATGAACTCTTCCTGACAAATTCTTTTGCTTTCCTGAGTGCTGAACCTGAGGCAATAACACTGCTAATCAGATTGGGGTCTACAGCCACTACAGTAATATAAATGTTAATTTAGTTCTGCATTCTGATTCCACATTAGATCAAAATGTCTCTTCCAAGAATCTAAACACTGTACCTAAACATTTTCCCCTCAAACACTAAACTAAGTTAGAGTACTTCATATCACAATCTCATCTTTTGATGTGGGACTTCTCAAACCCTCTTGTGATCAGATAAAACAGAAGCTATAAACACTGACTATATCCTCTATTTAGGATGTTCATGGAAGCAGCACTGCTATCCTTAACTTTAACCTTACCATGAAGCTACAAGCAATCCTCAGTTAACAAAGTAATAGGGACTGAGATAATTGGGATCAGGAACTCATTGCTGAGTTATATGGTTGCAAAGCACCATGTCACATGACTGCATTGACTTTAGACAGCAGTTCCGGTTGCAGTCATTAAGTAAATCCTACAAGGTTGTTAAGCGCAACATTATGTGATCACCATTTGCAACCTCTTGATGGCTTCCCCACTGACTCTGTTTCTCAGAAACCAGCAGCGAAAGTCACAAATGGCCGTAGGGACATTGCAAATGGCTGCAGTTTGAAGAACAGATGTAAAGCACCTCATTCTGTGCAGTCGTAACTTCAGTCAGCTGAATGAGTGGTTGTCAATCCAGGACTTCCCATATCTCTATTTAAACACACAAGACATATAAGTAATCTTTATAGTAAATCCTTGTGGGGAGAAGGAGTATTAGTCGAAGCTAAGTCTACAGTCATTTGCATCCGTTCACTTGCAGAATTCTGTAATTCAGTGTTATTTACTGCCAATGACAAATTATAATGCAAAAGGATTTTGCATTATACTGGCCAGTTTGCTCCCACAGAGAGGGACTCCTCAGGGTGCCATCAGCCAAGCAATGCCGGCGAGCGACACCCGGGGGGAGAGCCTTCTCTGTGGGAGCCTCTGACCTCTGGAACGCACTGCCCCCAGAAATACGCACAATCTCCAATCTCCATGCTTTTCGCTGTGCCTTCAAGACCCTGCTTTTCCGACAGGCAATTTAAAACTCGATTACAATTTAAAACTTGTAATCGAGTTTTAAATTTGGAGTTTTAAATTGGTTTTTTTTTAAAATTAATCTGACCAAACAGTGTAATATTTTTAATAATTTTTAAAATCTAAATTATGATGTTTATATATTGTGTTTTTATCTGGCTGTACACCGCCCCGAGTCCTTCTGGAGAAGGGTGGTATAGAAATAAGAATAGATAGATAGATGATAGATGATAGATAGATAGATAGATAGATAGATAGATAGATAGATAGATAGATAGATAGATAGATGATAGATAGATAGATAGTTTCCATTGTCTGGACTGCTTCAGAGGAATGGACTTTGTCCATTAAAGCACTATGAAGCGATATATAAGTCTTAAGTGCTATTGCTACTTCTTCCTTTTTTTTCAGTCCATAGTAAAAATCTTGCTACAGCATTTGAAATCTGCTCTGTGAATGGTGTTGCGTAAGAGTGACATTTTATTCTATGAGTGTTGTCTCTGCATCTGTTCTTAGAGCAGTGGGTAAGCTGCCTTCCCCCATTAATATTGAGAGATGGGAATTTACTTCTCAAGCAAGGGATTATCTCCGTGTTTTCGATGCTCCGTGCCTTTGCATTGCAGTGCTCATTCACTTAACATGCATGTCATTATACGGTCAGTGAGTAGGAGTGCAGTCACTGTTGCAATTCAGAAATAAGATACGTCTTATTTTCCAGCAAGTATATCATGGTTTCGTGCATATTAGCACATTCTGGAAATTTGAAATCCTTCCTTGAAAAGCTTGTTTATGTTAGGATTTAAAGAATTGCAATTCCATTTGTTTCCCTGATATCCCTTTTGATCTGTTTCTAATACTTCTTTGGAAGTACTTAGATGAAGAACATATCAGATCCTCTCCTTTGACTATCTAGTGAGTAAAATGAAAAACAATATCTGATACAATCATTCATAATATGAAAGCTAAACTCTATCTGGACAATTAAAATAATAAAAAGCTGTTTAATGTTACAAAACTAAAATTGGATTATTAGATCCAGAAGCCAATAATAATCTCTATTTATTTTAAGGGGCACCATCGTTTTTCAGAGACGGATGCTTTATTTGTAGACTTGATTTGTTTGACTTGTTTATTGAATAGAAGCAGATGAACTAAGTATGATTTCCATTCCACTACTTGGCCTTTCGGATCTCAGGGATTATATTGATTTTAATAATTGCATTTGGAAATGGGTATAGCTCAATATCAAATGAAGGTTGCAAAGATCTGTTGAAAATCCTACATTTCCAGACCTTTAAAGCAGAGATCTTATTTTGTGGTCGTCATTGTGTGGGAGCCTTATATGTGTCTTAGGATGTGTGGATATATATGGCCACATCTTGGGAAAATGCCAGAATATTTGGAGTGAAAAGATTGGTGTTTTGTAATTTTGGCAATCACCCATGGAATACACACTAAAAGTTTGTCTGTCTGTGTCTGTCTGTCAACCTGTCTTTGGAGTCCCGTGGGTACCAATTGGGCGGACACACATGCTGTAATACGTATAGATGGCACAAAGAACAGCCTTAAAGTACAGAATAGTCCTCAACTTACAACCACTCATTTAGTGACCATTCAAAGTTACAACGGCATTGAAAAAAGTGACTTATGACCGTCTTTCAGAGTCACAGTCTTTGCAGCATCCCCAAGATCATGTCATAAAAATTTAGATGCTTGACAACTGGCTCATGTTTATGATGCTTGCAGTGTCCCGGAATCACATGATCCCTTTTTGCGATGTTCTGACCAGCAAAGTCAATGGGGAAGCTAGATTCACGTAATGATCAGGTTACTAACTTATCAACTGCAGTGATTCAGTTAACAACTGTGGCAAGAAAGGTTGTAAAAGTGGGGCAAGATTCATTTAACAAATGTCTCACTTAACAAAAGAAATTTTGGGCTCAATTGTGGCCATAAGTCAAGGACATTACCTGTACAATGGGAGATCTGTTAGCTAGGCAACAATCAAAAAAATGTGGTTTAAGTCAGGAGTGAAATGCTACTGGTTCGCTCCGGTTTGGGTGAACCGGTTGTGATAAAAACTACCAGTTCAGGCAAACCGCTATTTTAAAAAAAGGTTCAGTTGAACTAGTAATTTAAAAATTACTAGTTTTTTAAAAAGGAGCCTGAGTAGCGTAGGGGGCTAATGCCTCCTACTAAAGGCAGCAATTAACATCCAGCTGCCTGCAGTTCTGCGAGTTCAATCCTAGCCAGGCTCAAGGTCGACTCAGCCTTCCATCCTTTCTAAGATGGGTAAATTGAGGACCCAGTTTGTGGGGGCAATAAGCTGACTTTGTATAAATATACAAAAGTATGAAGGCTATTGCTTAACGCATTGTAAGCCGCCCTAAGTCTCCGGAGAAGGGTGGCATATAAATCAAATTAAAAAAAAAAAAAGCTACCGGTTTCGGCAAACCGGTAATTAGCTACCATTTGGTTGAACCGGCAGTTTAAAAAGGTACCAGTTCGGGCAAACCTGCAGTTTAAAAAAGCTACTGATTCCTCTGAATCGGTATTTCCGATGATCAGCTGTGGCGCGGGTTTAGCTTTGCTAGAAAGCAGGATTTCCTGCTTTCTAGCAA
This sequence comes from Masticophis lateralis, assembly GCA_030761175.1. Classification (NCBI taxonomy): domain Eukaryota; kingdom Metazoa; phylum Chordata; class Lepidosauria; order Squamata; family Colubridae; genus Masticophis; species Masticophis lateralis. Next base: position 12,220,486 of record JAUDYJ010000006.1, on the reverse strand, counting down.
AGCTAAATCATGTGCCACAGCTGATTCCCGCCCCCGTTGCTGTTCTACTTACCTTCCCAAGCCTCCATTTGGCGCGTATTGTGCATGCATGCATGTGTGCGCAGTGCACATTTGGTGTGCACTGCGCACACATGTGTTTGGCATGCAGCGTGCATGCGTGACCACCAAACCAGTTCAAATCTCACCACTGGTTTAAGTCCATTCCAAAAAACAAACTTGAGAAAAAGCCTTGAGAAGCCCTTCCCTAATTCAATTGAAGATGGACAGAGGAAAGAAGCACATAGCAAGATTTGGTTCTAATAAATGTAGTTTTAGACTCATTTATTACTTAGTCTAATAGTCTACCTTATAGGACCGTCAATACCTTGTTACTAGTCAAATATATATTTTGTTACAAATCATGTTTACAGTATATGATAGTGGTCTGCATTAAGTTGGAAAAACTCAAAAAACTGTTCTCTTAAAGTATTTAAATAGCAGAAGGCTTTCAGTTATCAATAAACAGTTCATAAACTCATTTTTCTTCCTTCCTTCTTTTAAATAAGGAACCTTCTTCCAGGTGGTTTCAATGATTCGCTTCAATATTGACAGACTATAATTGCTGCTTTCCATTGAACAGTTTTTCAGGGATAATTGAAAAACTATGTTATAAGAAGGAGGGTCTGACCTGGATACTGGTTTGTGTTTGCCATATGAGTGGAAGCTGCATTCAACCTTGTCTTTAAATATTTCAGTATTTTTGTCAGCTGTTAGCTATAGTATATAGCAGTGATGGCTAACCGTTTTGCCATCGCATGGCAAAAGTGGGGGGGGGAGTGCGGGGGTGGTGTGTGCATGCCCATACCCATAATTTAATGTGGCCCATTCCCCCACGCATGTGCACGCGACTCCCCCACGCATGCACACGACCCCCCCCAGACTCCCCCCGCTTTTGGCACGTGATGGCATGGTGGGTCGAGTAAGCCCGGTTCTTTTTTGCCCTCCCCAGGCTCCAGAGGCTTTTTTGGAAATGGCCTGTTTCCCGACTTCCAGTGGGCCCGGAACGCCCGAATATCAGTTGGCCAACGCATGCATGTGCGCTGGATCTGAGCTAGGGCAACACTTGTGTGCCCACAGATATGGCTCCGCGTGCCACAGGTTCGCCATCACGGGTATATAGCAAGGATAGAAAAGTAATCAGCAGATTGAGGTCTGCTTATAGTTGAGTTGACCTTCTGTTTTTGTTTATTGAAATTGGTCAGGCATGACAATTAATTTGGAGTGTCCCTTTCTTTACATAGCTGGTAGTGCTTTGGCTCTCTCTGCGTGGTGAAAATTGCAACACTGCAGTGTCGTATAAAACATGGTTATGTAAATCTATGCTAAATGGTAGATGAACCACTGGCTTCAATTTTGTTTCTTCTCCTAGCAACCATTGTGAGCTACAAATCATAGGCATTTGCAAATATAATACATAATGTAGTTCTTCATGGAGATTCTAACAAAACACACTACATAATTCAAGGCACCTACCATGTAGAATGTGTGTTGCTTTTTTATATAGTGAAAATAATTATTTCCATTTTCTGCTTATACTCATTGTTGTTACGCAATTAAAACAACAGCTAAAATAATGAATTGTTTCTAGAATTGTCACCTGAATCTGCTTAAAGTTACAGCAGTATAACTTAACCAAAAGTATTTGTCTCTGTACAAGTTCTACAGAACATAATATTAAAGTGATTTCCTACTGCAGAAATAAAAGCTTGTTATTTAGTTGCAGAAAATGAGATTTAAGCATTGCTGGAATAAACTTGAGGCACACAAAGATAAGGTAGAAAGAACAGGGGGTATCATAGCTATATGGGCACAAAGCAGATAAAACCAAAGCTACAGGAGAGAATGATCGTGGCAGAATTATCTCAAATTTCATTGCCTCAAATGTGTCTGAATAGAAAAGCATAAGAGGAAATGAGCAGGAATAACAAAATCATCTTGGCATCGTGAATTGTCTTTAAATTGTTGGAAAATGAGGATGGATTTCAAATAAGTTTTAATTTTTTTTTCCATCTGGGTGAAAATGTCAAGTGAAAGTTGCTTAGACAGTAATTAAAAAGTAAAAACCTTTCTGAGAAAGAATATCAAGATGGCAGACTATCAAATACTATAAGCCAACTAGAGTTATCTTGACGAGTTGGGCAGCAAAGAAAGTTAATAAACAAATGTCTAATGAAAGATGTTGCTGTGATGTTATGAGGTAATCTTTTTTTAAGCTATATGATCTGTCATACATCAGAATGTATTGTATTATTATTTTTCCCCCTGAACCCTCTCAGTGTCATAATCAAATCTTACCCCCCCCCCCCCCCCGCTGTACTTTTCCTCTTCCCCACTCAGCTGACTTGGATGTAATTGGAAAGTTGTGCCTAACAGCTAGTAAAAATAACACTATGCAGATTTACTATCTTTGCCATCGATATCACCATGGAATGCCTTATTAAATTTTATTACAAATTTAATCCTGCCATTTTACTACATAGGCAAGATTGGTAGTGAATGTTTTTATTATCATAATAAAGACCCCACCTCACAAATTTACATGCATTTCTAGGATGACACAATACTAGGTTTGGATTCTTAAAAGGGCAATGCCTGGAGTGAGTGGCAAGATAAATTGCTTGGTATGAGATATAGATTAATTGTAAGGAAGTTACAGTGGTCGTAGTGTATTAAAAGAACTGAATATTGGAACAGCCCTGTAGTCCAACGTTGTCTTATTTTTCCAAAGCACTGTCATTGAATGTGTCTGGGGAAAATGATTTGTATTTCATTAAAAGTTAGGGCTATCATTTTTCCTTTTTTTATTTCCCCTAATGTTTGAGAGAGAGAAAGGTGGGGAGAAATAAGTTTTTATTTACTTCATTTTATAGTATATGTATTTTTGCAGATACAATATTTATTTACTTACTAAATTTATATGCAGCTCATCTCACGTAGAGGTGGTTTACAACAAAGGCAGCAAGTCAAAATATTAAAATAATAAATAAACCTAATAGTTAATAATATATCTCTGTTTCTCTTCTCTGTCCTCCCCCAATATTTTATTTTGGATATAGAGGTCGGTGAAGGTTGAGATTTGGTCCTCTTCTGTCGAGTGTGGTATTTTTTATTCAGTATCAATGTTTTTATTTAATTGAAAATAGATGCTGCTAATTCTGACATTTTTAAGAGGTAAAACACACAGTGGTCTGATTTTAAAATCAGATTTTAAAAGATCTGAATTTTCAGTTAAAACAAAATTAATGTATAGTAATGTGATGGCCAGTGATTTAATTTTGACCTGAGAATCATATAGCTACCACTTACTGCTAATGTCCTTGACATAAAATAATTTTCTTGAATTCAAGATTGGCATCTCAATTTAAACATATTTCAAATCCTATACCCTAAAGATTAATTAGAAATGTCACTTTTTGCCTTCAACCTCTTAAGTCCTTTGTTTTATCTAACAAGTACATTTATTTGCTCCAAAGATTTAAAATTAGAATCATTTTATGCAAAAGAGAATTTTGCCATGAATTTTTTCTTAAAATTGTTCTTTCAGCCTTGGTCACCTGCCTTTCAACTGAAAGCTCTGCACCGACTTCATTTTATGTGACAGCTGAATGTGGCATAACCACAGTGTGTCAAGAATAATTGAGAGGTTTCTCCAAAATATACTTTTTTATATAAACCAGCATTATTTTTATTCAGCTGACATGAATTTTTGTTTTTTCTTTAAAAGGAAGATGTTTCATTCCATAAGACTTGCTGCTTTCCACAGATTCATCTTTTAGTCAGCACACAGTGTTTCAAATAATTTGAAGTTAATTTAAAGTGAAGGATTTATTTTCTCATAATAGCGAGTTTTATGGAGACATGAAATGTTCAAGTCGTATACCTTCAAATGAAGAAACATGGTTGTAAATTTGAAATGATGTGAAAATATTGTCATATACAAAGAGAATATTATTACCTCTGGTTATAATCCTTCCTTTAGTATAGGGTATCTGTTTTGCTTCTGGGATTAATGGTGCCATGTGCACAGTCTCTTATGGGAAACAGAAGGTTAATATCCTTAGCCAATGAGACTCATTCCTTTCCTATAGCAAAGGAAAAAAAACCTGTAGAAAATTGTTTTAGGATTCCTGTCTGGAATAGCAATAACAATAGCACTTAAACTTATATACCACTTCACAGTGCTTTACAGCCCTCTGTAAGTGGTTTACAGAGTCAGCATCTTGCCCCCAACAATCTGGGTTCTCATTTTACCAGTCTTAGAAGGATGGAAAGCTGAGTCAACCTTGAGCCTGGTGAGATTTGATCTGCTTTGATCTGGTAGCTGGCAGTCAGCAGAAGTAGCCTGCAGTACTGCATTCTAACCACTGTGCCACCACGGCTCCTAATATACTATAACTAGTATTCCATTAATTAGATTGCTGAGATAGAAAAATTGTGCCACAGATTTCAGCAACCTGGCTGAGAAGGGCTAGGTTGCCCATCCTTGCTATTTCAAACTATCTTGACTATTTATTTAGACTAACTATTTATTTATTTACAGTTAGGCAGGAGACTACAGTGTTGGTAGAAAGTAATTATTTGTAAATTATCAAGATCCAGTCAGGGTTAGAGGACTAGCGCTCTTCAGCTGAAGAGTGCAAGTCCATTTAGTTCATGCTCACACACCTATCTATGGTACACCACAGGGGCAAACTAAATCCGTCCCAGAAGGATGAGTGGTATCCTGCAACATTTTCCAGGGCCTGCTCTCAGCACCAATGTTGCTGGCATTACATCCAAGCGGGTCCAGCATCAAAACACTGCCATGTTTCCCACTGAAGTGGTACCTATTCATCTATTCAGAGATAGCATTCTTTCAAACTGCCAGATGGGCAGAAGCTGAGAAAAGTGACAGAAGCTCACTCTGTCATGTATGTGGTGCTAGGATTTGAACTACTGGAGCAGAGATCATCTCTAGCCATCTTTAAGCCTCTCAGCCACCGCGGCTCTGAGAGGATAATTTTATCAGATAAATTTCTGTGGGATGTGCCTTTGCTTAGGGAAGTAACAGAGAGAATGAAATGTTCTGTAAGGGAATTGTACTTAGAATGCAAAGTCATATAATCCATGTTGGTATTACAGCTTTATTTATTTATTGTTTTTATATCCCATGTGTTGGCTGGTTAGTGAGTTAGTACATTTAATGAGGTCAGTGGGTGTGGTGTGGTGGTATGAACCCACTAATCTAATTGTTGGGTTTCTACAACTTGACTATGTTGATTTAACCAATTCCTGAACTTAATATAATATCCTGTACCCAAACCAATAAAGTATATTATTGCTTAATATGATGAAACATATTGAACTTCTTCCTATCTAGGCTAGACTAAACTAGTTTAGCGTGTTGCACTAACAAAGCCGGTGAATAATAGAGTAGGTTTTGTATTAGGGCTATTATTGAGTCAGACTGTTCTGCCCCAGACAGGTGTGTGTTTGTAGAGATGAAAATCACATGTGAGCCAGAGAATTAGGCCTAATTAATTCTCAAGGAAAAGGGTAGAATTGTAGAGCATCTGAAAAACCAAAGTACTCCATTAAACTAAAGCCAATAATGTTGTCTGCCTGGATAGTGGCAAGGAGCCAATACTTTAATGGTGCTTTATGAATGTACTTTTGGTACAAAATGCCATGGAATATAAAGAAAGAGAAAAAGCATTAGGTAGAAACTTTGGGTTTCCTAAAATGGTAAACTGATTGGTGTGATAAATAGCTATTACTGATTGGGTTAAGTGTGTTACATAAATATATCCAACAGGTCAAACCCAAGGAACTAATTTTCACTTTTTCCTTCCTTGATATATGGAAGAAACATCACTCATTTTTATGTGCTAAAATGCTGAAAGTAGGATTTTAAGAAGGAAAAATAGGTTTGTTTTAAATCCATCGGAATGCTTCCCAATATTCTCCAGTCTGAAGGCCTACCTAACTTAAACCCAGTTAGTGTTTAGCATTGTAATTAAATTTTTGCAATAGAAAGTATTCTGGCCCAATTCTATTGCATTCTTAATTATAGTGTTTGTAACATTTATTGTTTTTCAATCTGTTAATGACTTTAATGTGCTAGGGAATATATCTTACATGTACATAATTTGCCTTTTACTGGCAAATAATTTTCCTAGTGACCAGTATAGCAAAGTGACTTTCTTGCTGGTGAAACAAGAATTCACTTTCCTGCTTGCATATTGATTTAGAGTTTATAGGCTTTATAGCTTTACCAATAAACAAAATCTTTTGGGAAAACTAAAAGGACTGGTCCGTACACCAATAGGCTTGTGCTTTAAAAGCTAAGTACTATTGAGATATAAAACAAAGGGAGAGCAGCAGAGACAGGAATATACATGTAATTAGGTTTGATAACAACCTGGTTTATGAACTAGAGAATTGTACCAAAGATAGACAAGCTGCTCTGTTTAATCATCCAGTTCCTAGTTGGAAATAAAATAGGGCTTTCTGTCAAAGATACGGGTCTGAGAATTGTAAAACAGGAGTAATAAAGCATATGGTCTATCATATAAAATACGAATATATGCGTGCCTTATTTTAATTTGGTTCTGGTATAATTTTAAAGTCCTGTACGTTTAATGATGTGCCATATTATTGAACCTCTCTTAACCTATAGGATAGGAAACTTTGCAAGCTGATTACAAGTGCTAGTTTAAAGCCCAGAGAATAACCTATGGCAGGGGTGTCAAACTCGATTTCATTGAGGGCCACATCAGGGTTGTGTTTCATCTCAGGGGTGGGGTGGCTACGGCCAGCTTGATGTCACTCATGTCGGGGGGAGGCATCTGTGCTGGCCCAAGCGCACTGCCAATGAAAACAGGCTCCAGAGCTCCATTTTCAGCTGCAACGACATCTTGATGCCCTCTGCCAATGAAAACAGTCCTTTGCTCTTTCTAGGGCAAGCCCCCGCAGGCCAGGCCTAAGCACCCCGTGGGCCAGGTTTGGCCCCCGGGCCTTGAGTTTGACACCCCTGACCTATGGCGTATTATAGTAATCTGATTACTAGGCTTATGAAGGAAGGAAAGGAGACCCTCTTTCCTGCAGTGTAAGATTGTCTATCTCTTTTCTCAGTCTGGACAATGTCAGATGGCAGACCATTTTGATCTGGCTGATCGTTATGGTTGTGAAGGAAGATCTTCCCATGCTGAAAATCATAGACTCTCATCTTCTTGTTCTATAGGGTTGGGTTGTAAGAGCATGTTCCTGCCTTCCTGAAATTTAAAAACTGCGTAATATTAACATTATGTAGATTATCTGTTAAAAATCTCTGCCTATCCTGGCTTTCATTCCATGAATGGTTCCAGAGCTTAAAGTATTTGTGTTCTATTTCTATTTTATTTCTCTTCTTCCACTCCACCCCGCCTCACCCCACGCAGGTTTAAAATACAATAATATCTATCCATAAGAAGTAGAGTTCTCTCCCCCCTCCCCATTACTTATCAGCTGAGTCGACAGATGGTTTATATTTTTTTGTTAGGAACTTGAAAATAAAGGAATGGGCAAGAGGTGCCAATGAATACAGGCATGTATTTTGAAAATAAGCCTTATTATTTATCTTTGTTTGGGAGGGTTGTTTGTTTAGTGAATTTTCCCTTTCTTAGACCACAAAAACATAACATCTCTCTCTCTCTCTTCTTTTCTATTGTTTCCTGTTGGTCTTGCCTCATCTTCATTGCAAGCTTGTTCTTCTCGTTTAATGTAGCTACTCTCCCCCTTATCCCGTCTCCTGCTTTCCTTTTTTTCCCCATTTTGGTATTTTTGATGGAGGGAAAGAAGTGTATGTAATGTTTCAGTACACTTCCATGTCTGTATGAGAGAGAATAGTTGATTTATAGAGGGTACTTTATGTTACAATTTTAATACAGTAATATTGCTGCTTCTTTTGTTGTTATTGCTAATATATCCTGGGTCTAGCAATAAAACTTAGACTTATATACCGCTTCGTAGTGCTTTAACAGCCCTCTCTAAGCAGTTTACAGAGTCAGCATATTGCTCCCCAACAATCTGGGTCCTCATTTTACCGACCTCGGAAGGATGGAAGGCTCAAACTCCTGGCAATGGAAATGCAGAGCTAGCCTGCAATATTTCATTCTAACCACTGCGCCACCACTGCTCTGGGTAGTGGTTGGTTGATTTATGTATGTATAGGAGGGGGCTGTTCAGAAGCAACCTAGGGCACTAGACTTGTATATCTGGTGATGGTGCTATGATGATGTTTGAGAAGATGTTTTTTCATCTTCAGGGGGGCTGGCATGTGGGAGACAAAACATGCTGTGGTGATTAGCAGAGGTAGATATGGTGGAAGACAGGACAAGATGCATTTGGGGAATGTCCTCTTAGTGAATTATATCAATACCATGTTCCAGTTCATCCCAATGCCTGGTCATCAACTTTCAGGAGTCCTGGATTTTGGCAACTACTCTTAAACATCAAGATAGGCTATAATGAAGTTTCTAATTATTGTAATTATTATTCATGATCTAATTATCAGTGTGAGGCTAGCAACACCAAGACTTGGACAGATATGAAGGGGAAATTTTAAAAAGTGTTTATCTGGGTTTTGGGTAAAGTACCATCTGAGATTCCAGGGCAGGCGTGTTAAAATAGCGATGGTAATCCAGGATACTCTGGTGGCTTTCAGAGTTGCTGCACTGCAGATAACTGAATGTGACATCCTGTTTGTAAAGTTGGACTCAAGGGATCAGTTGGAAATGTTGGTGCTGTACCAGCCTCCCTGCTTTATACCTCGTTTTCCCCAAAATAAGACATTCCCTGATAATAAGCCCAATCGGGTTTTTGAGCGCATGCGCCAAAATAAGTCTCCTCCCCCAAAATAAGCCTTCCCTGAAAATGTTTAAACACAGAGCTGGAAATCAGCTAAGACGGCAAGAGGAGCCCCATCTTGCTCCACATGCCCCCAGATAATAAGACCTCCCTGAAAATAAGGCCAAGTGCTTATTTTGGGGTTCAAAAAATATAAGACAGGGTCTTATTTTGGGAAAACACGAAGCTTTCCTACTTGAGTTGTTCAATTCCATGGTTAGATTGGCAGTGAAATTCCCCTGGTTTATGGTTTTGGGGGGCTTCTGGATGCAGATTTGGATGAAGCTTAGGAGTTCATGGCCATCATGGACCTGAGCCAGATCATTAGGGGCCTGACAGACAGCAATGATCATAAGTTGGATTTGATGAGTTTGATCCTTGACTCTGTTAATTCTGAGGAAGCGGACAGTGTTCTTGTGACTGTGAGCTTAGCAACTATATGTTTAGATCCATGTCTTTTCTGATTAGTTAAGGTTTCCTGGGAAATAATATGTGGCTATTCCAAGTGGAATTGAGAGTGTGGTAGTCTTCTTTTTCCTATACCTGTCACCTATGGAAATTTACAATAAAAGGAAATGGTACATATGTAGGGGTAGGGTTAGCCAGTTGAGGTTGTTGAAAGCCCTGGGCCTCTAACTCAGCCTCAGCACCACTACCGAAGAATGCCTCTGTGCAGGGTGCACAAAATGTGAGTGGCATATAGCAATAGCACTTAGACTTACATACTGCTTTACAGCCCTCTCTAAGCGGTTTACAGAGTCAGCATATTGCCTCCAACAATTTGGGTCCTCATTTTACCCACCTTGGAAGGATGGAAGGTTGAGTCAACCTTGAGCCTGTTGAGATTTGAACTACCAAATTGCAGGCAGCTGGCAAGCAGCAGAAGTAGCCTGCAATACTACATTCTAACCACTGCGCCACCATAGTTAGATGGAAGGAGCTAAAGATGTAGACAGTCTCCCTTATCTTACAGAGACCCCGGCCTGGGAGAAATCAAGCTAGGAATGGCTTGAATTAGGGTGGGTCCTCACTTAACAACTGATGGGATTTGGTTAACAGCGGCAACAGGGAATCCTGGTATTGCTATTATAAGTAATACAGTCATGTGATATCATAATTTATAACTGCATTGCTTAGTGATGAAAAATCTGGTCCTAGTCATAATTTGAGGACTACCTGCATTTGAACAATTTTGGCTGAAATCAAAATACTGCTTTGTGATTTTGGGTGGGCCAACCTTTTCTAATGAAAGATTGGTCCTGGTAATTAATAATGTTTCAACACGTCTTATATTAATGCATCTCGCTGCTTAATAAGATGCATAAATTTCAGGCTTTTTAATTAAGCATGTTCATTGTGACCTTAAAAAGAATTTTTACTAGAAACAAACTAATTTTATGTCTATGTATAATTTAAAAAAAAAATCCTGGCATTTTGAGTAACCAGTACGGCATAGATACCTAGTAAGTTCTTTGAGCAGCTTCACCAGATTGTTTCTGACTTATAAAACCCCCGTTTTTTTTATTAAAAAAAAGTTGTTGGCTGGTTATTTTTCAAATAATTCAGCTCTCCACAGTTGTTTAAAATTGGATTTTATGAGACAAAATAGATCTGAGGAATATTGTTTTATTTTGATCCAAGATGTGAACATCTTTCATGGACTTGAGAAAAAACGAGACAAAGACGTTACTGAGAAACAGATGATCAATGTAGAAACCTCTTGAAAAATAGACTTTTGAGTTATGGGAGAAAAACAAATAGTGTGAAGACCACATATCAGAGTGAAGTTTATTGATATCAGGTGTTTAGAGCAGCACTGAGTTTACTTGCTTATTGCTTAGCACTTCTGAGTTGGTTGAAAAGTGTCAGTTTGTCTTCAGTTAGAAAAAGAACCTTTGGCCTGATAAGTTACCTTTATTCTTTATCTGCTGAAATATTTGCAGAAGTCGTCAACACATTTTAACAGTCTACAGCTACTACAAACGTCCCCACTGATTTTCAAATGAAACTGGTGTAACAGTTGATAAGAAATGCAAAAAATCCATTAAAATAGCAGAGAAGCAATTATATAGATAAGTGTGGATATTGTGGTATTAAACTTACTTAGCCAACTTTTCTAAACCAAATTCACCCCTCCCCCAGATATTGCTATTTTCTAAAGAGTTATTCAAGGTTATAATTGAAAACCTTATTCATTGCTCAAAATTTATGTCAATTTCAGATGTTTTGTAATTGTCATCACTTTTTCTTGTCTCCGCAAGACCTGAATTCCTAATGTAAATAAAGAAAAGAAAATTGATTTGATCTTCGGTATTAAACATAAAGTGCTGCAATACATTTTAAATTACAAATTATCTTTCAAAATTTTAATTGACAGGTGGAACTTCAGAGATTGGAAGTGTACCAGTAATCACAGCATAGGTGGCTAAGTCTTAAACTGAAGATTTTGAATAGTTGTGATGATTAATAATCTTACGATGTACTTCACAAGATTAGGAAAGATCATTCTTATATGCCAGCCGTATTATTATTGGTAATTACATTTTAGCTACCTTAACTCCCTTGCAGTTTAATCAGATCAAATATCTTATATTCAAAATACTCTAGACCAGTGATGGCGAACGTATGGCACGCATGCCGCAGGTGGCATGCAGAGCCCTTTCTGCAGGCATGCGAGCCATCGCCCCAGCTCAGCTCCACTGCATATGTGCATGCATCTCCCACCAGCCAACTGATTTTCGGGTCTCTGCTATGCATGCATGGGAGATAGGGTGCATGCGGGAGATGTGTGTGCATATGCAGGGGGCAGGGGGAGCATGGGGGTGTTCGCAGGGTGGCGAGGCGCACACAGGGGCGCGCACGCACATTGCATTATGGGTTATAAGTGCAGGGAGGCTACTAGACCCAAAACAGGGCACACAGGGGGCACATTGCTTAATATTTATTCTGTGAACAAAATTACTGAAGTGTAATTTTAGAATAGTCTTCTCCATCCTTTGAGTGCCATCCAATTGTGTAGAATTCAGTGCCCAGAATGATCAGCAATAACCATTCTGGTTGGGGAATTCTGGAATTGAAGCACATATACCTGAGGGGCATCTAGATTGGGTCATCTGGTTTTGGAAGGTTTAAGCTTATCAAACACTTGTTCTTATAAATTCTTCAGAAAAATTAAATGCATAGAAAACCAGACCCTTAATTTTAATCAGGTGATACATTCTCATTAGATGTGATGCCAGCCTGGTCTAGTGCAGAGGTGTCAAACAGGGGTGGGTCAGATGTGGCCCACGAGGTGTTTAGATCTGGCCCACAGGACTGCCCTGGAAACAGTGAAGGACCGGCCTAAGATGCCTCTGCCAGCGAAAATGGAGCTCGGGAGGGCTGCACGTGGGTCCTCCTGAGCTCAGTTTTTGCCAGCAGAGGGTTGCAGGATTCCGTGAGAGCCGAAAATGGAGCTCAGGAGCCCGTTTTATTTGGCAGAGCACTTGAGACACCACAGAAGCCCTCGACATGAATGATGTTGAGCTGGCCACACCCACCCCGCCCCCCCAAGGTCAAACACAACCCTGATGTGGCCCTCAATGAAATCAGGTTTGACACCCCTGCTCTAGTGATTAAGGCATCAGGCTACAAAATAGGAGATTGTGAGTTCTAGTCTCAATTTAGCCATTAAAGCAAGCCAGGTGGCCTTAGGCAAGTCACCTCACAGAATTGTCATTGTAGGGAAAACATGAGGAGGAAGATATGTTGGATATATTCACTGCCATAAGTTACTGGTAAAAATAATAAAGGCGGAATACAAACATATAAAAATAAAACAAAATTTACTTGGTTTTAGCAATTAAACCTCATGAAATGGACACCTTAATAACATTTAAAACAATAAACTATATGCAGTGTTTTAAAACAGATTATCATGAAGACGATTATCTACATATGGTCACTAAGATTCAATAGCAACATGAAGGCTGATAATCAGTTTTCAAAATGTGCATTAGCCAAAGCTTGTTCAAGTTCTGTCTGTCCTTGGTTCAGCATTATTTCAACATTTGTCACTTTGTCATAAAGAATAAACACATAGAGCAATGGGGAAAAAATGCATACCACAGTATTAAAGCCTCAGTATAACCACAACGTTAATACTCATAACAATAAGAAAGGCTTGGAATATATATTGTGAACATGATATATTATCTTTGCTAATTCAGATGTTAACAAATGGCCAACACAAATAATTCACTGCTGAGAATAAGGTAGATTTTTCCTTCTAGTATTCTATAATACCTCCTTTAATCAATTACATGCCCCCCCAAATCTATAACTTGGATTAATAGATTGCCAATATTGTCAAATTTGGAAATACTTCCAAGAAAAGCATATGTACAGTATCTTAGATTTAGTGGTCCATTAAATTTTATTACATATTAATGTAATTTAACAAATTTCATAGACAATTTAAATTGACACAAATTTGGTTAATTTACATGAATTGTCTGGAGTGGCTCAGATATAATGAACTTTGTTATTTTGGAATGGTGTTCACTAAAGCGAGGGCCATGAAACTGAGATTCCATTGCATTAAGGATCCTGGAATGGAATAATAAATACCATGTTTTCCCGAAAATAAGACCTTGCCTTACATTTTTTTGAACCCCGAAATAAGCGCTTGGCCTTATTTTGGGGCATATGGAGCAAGATGGGGCTCCCCTTGCCATCTTACCTGATTTCCACCTTGCATTTAAATACTGTCTGGGAGGGCTTATTTTTGGGGGTGAGGCATATTTTAACTCATGTCCTCAAAAGCCCGATTGGGCTTATTATCAGGGGATGTCTTACTTTTGGGAAAACGGGGTACAACAAGACCAAACCATATAGGTTCATGAATGTTCCAGCTCTTAAGTTTCATCTCCAGAAACAGAGTGATTGTAACCAGCACTTACTAAACTTTGAGAGATTCAGTATACAAAAAATAAATGTCTTTATTGTACAAGTTGTTGTCACTTAACATTTGTTCATTTAGAAACCATTCAAAGTTATGATGGACCTCCCCAGAATTACTTACAAGCTGGTTTCAGAATTCCAATTTCTGTACATACAGTTGCTGTACATACCTTGTTATGTGTTTGTGTTTTGGACACTTGGCAATTAGCTTACTTTTATAGCTGTTTGTAGCATCCTGTGGTCATGTGATTTTGATTTTCAGCAGGGTTTTTTGCTGATTTCCAGCATTTACTCCCAATTTCTGGCAAAAAAAACCCAAAAACCACCCATTGAAGAAAACAGGTTCATTTAACAATTGTGGTGTTTATTTAACAACTGCCACAAAAAAGCAACACCAGTGAGTATTTCCATTATTCCAGCACCTGATCCTTAAAGCATAGGTTAAAGTGATAATATTAAACTTATTTTACTGGCTTACTTTATTAAAGTTTGAAATGCTAATGTTTGTGCTATTCATCATGAAAAGGGGTTCATTGTAAACTCTTCTCAGTATCGCACAGCTAAACAGGTGGGAACAACTGTTGGTAGCAAAGGTAGATTTGAAAGCAGGTAAATCATTTTTGCACCCTTTCATTAGAGGCACAAGTCAAGAAACAAGGGAAAAAAAGGCTAGGCATTTAATTATTATTGAAAATAAAGATGAGATTTAACAATTAAATGATAAATACAGGACGAAGTTCATCAAGGTTGCTGAAAGCACAACAATCACACAAGCAAACCAGAATAGCAGAGCTGAGGAATATAATTTTTATTTATTTATTCCCCCCCCCCCCCCCCCCCCCATAATTCCTGAACTCCACTGGTCTGTCTTCCTTTTGACAATAACCTCCAGCCTTTCATCTGTAATCAAATGATTAGATAGCTTTCTGGAATGCCAGCAAATCCAACTTGGAAACCAATCTAGAGTTTGTTTTAAGTAGGCAATTGTTCCTTTGGTATGTGAAAAAACAACCTTAAAAGAAGGGCTCATTATGCCTAGTTAATGAGAGAATACCAAAGGCAGCTGTGCCTAACTAACTTGTCTGACTCACTTCACATTTAAGATTCATTTCCACACCTGTATATTCAGGCTATCATGTGTCTCATTTATGCATTTTCAATTTTCAAGCTGCCAAGCTTTCAGGAAGGCGATGTAAGGATTACTTGAGGCATTCAGTTCTGCTTAAGCCTTCTGCTGAAAAACATGTGCATGAATGATATAATTTGACCACTGGTTTTACCCAATCATTTGGCTATTTAATAGAGGTATGTCATATGTAGAAGTGTATCTGTAATGAGGGAATGATAATCAGAAACCTATCAGATGCAGATATTTCTTCCATAAACACGTAGTCCATAGGTTGGACATCTGTCTACTTAGTGATAAAGGAATAGAGGAATTGTGTCGTAAAAAAAAAACACCAGCAAATCTTTTCAAAGCTGGAAGAAAATTCAGAAGCTTAGACCACCTCATTGTGGTTTCAGATGTACAGAATCCTGGCCTGTTTTGACATGTCCTGTGGTTTGTTGGGTTTATTTGGAGCATTTGGAGCAGCTTTATACTATGCTGTCATCTGTGAGTACCATGAAAAATTAAGACAGCATGGCTATGTTTGCATAACTAAACCAGGTTGAAAAGGAGCTGAGTAGTTTGTGGTTCAGCAAGTTTTGGGAAACTATTCTTGTACTCAGATTTAAGCCATATTTTGTTTACTGGCAGTAAGAGGAAAGACACAGCATGTTATAGGTCAATGATGGCAAACCTTTTAGGCACAGAGTGCCCAAACCAGAAGATGTGTGTACGCACACGTGCACTGGAAAACCGACAACCAGCTGCCTGAGTTGGGGCGATGGCGCGCATGCCCACAGAGGGGGCCCTGCATGCCACCTCTGGCACACGTGCCACAGGTTCGCCATCACGGTTAGAGGTTATGTTATGGTGTGCTAATATATTTACACACTTTTTGTGAATGGAGTCTTCTATGTTTGCTTTGTGGTTGGGATGTTGCACTGAGCTGAACAGTCTCCCAGCAGCAATGGAACCTGATTAGACTCTTCGAAACCTTAGGGTTTAATATTTAACTTTTGTAATTCCATGTGTGTGAAAGGATGCTGCAATTGGAAAAATAATAATTCTATAGTTAAGATTAGTGATGTGAAATTCACCATATAGACATGCTTGTTCTCAGGTTTGTAAAGGGTCACTTACTATAAGGAAGTAGTGATCTAGAGGCAAGTTTATATACCGATGAGAGTGGTGTGGTGCCTTTCGCCTCCCACTTAGAAGGTTGAGAGTTAAATCCCAGGTAGTGGCAGATATTTCTCTCCTAAGGTTCAGAGAAAAAAAACATCTGCTGTGAACGCCACATGGCATCAGGAAGGGCATCCGGCCAGTAAATACTCCGCTCCATCCAGTCGCCTTGACTCTATCCTGAATTAAAGAGATTACAGGGTTGTAAAAAGAAAGGTTTTTTTTTTTCTGTAGTTACTGATGGCAGGATCTGGAGAGTCTATCCAATTGACATGATTCATTTGTTCCAGAATTTTAAAAAAGTATTTGTATAATTCAAAAAAATTACAAGTACATGTTTCATTTAGAATGAAATTAGCCTTCTTTTATCATTGCCAGCGCATGTGCTTGGTTGTTATATTTTACTGTTCAGTTGTTAAAGCTTTCTTTTTAACAACTGAAGTGATAGATTACTTATATTAATTGCTTAAAACAATATAAGTAGTACAGTATGCTTTGGGAAATTTAAGCATTATATTCACATTGATGCAACTGATTCCCCTGAATTTATGTACATGGCAAATTAAAATATATAGTTAGGGTATTTCCTAAGTATTTTTATTTTCTCTTTAAAAACCTAGTTGCTTTTCTCTCCCAGCCCTCCTATTAAATATGAGTTAGGATTAAAGAACCCATTGAGATAGGCTTAAATATTTATTTGCATGTAGGGGATAATACATTTCAGGCAACTTCAGTTTACTTTTTTAATGGATTCATTCTCCCTCTGCCTTGTGAATAAAGCAACCTTTCTAGACTCAAGTGCATGTGACAAAAACCATCCTATGTCTTCCATAATATCTGAAAAACGCTAGAGCAAGGGTGTCCAGCTATAGAAACTTTAAGACTTGTAAATCTCAACTTCCAGAATTCCCCAGCCAGCATGGTTCACAGATTGGATACCCCTGCCCTAGTGAATTGAGGAGAATAGAGGTTCCCCTTGCACATACGTGCTAGTCATTTCCGGTTCTAGGGGCAGTGCTCATCTCTGCTTCAAAGCCGAAGAGCCAGCACTGTCCGAAGATGTCCCCATGGTCATGTGGCCGGCATGACTAAACGCCAAAGGCGCACGGAACGCTGTTACCATCCCACCAAAGGTGGTCCCTATTTTTCTACTTGCATTTTTTCCTTCCTTCCGAACTGCTAGGTTGGCAGAAGCTGGGACAAGTAACGGGAGCTCACCCTGTTACGCGGCACTAGGGATCCGAACCGCTGAACTGCCGACCTTTCGATCGACAAGCTCAGCATCTTATCTACTGACAGCAATACTTATATTTGGATAACAAACGGTGCTGGGGCTTACCTTATTGAAATCTCTTGTGCAGAGATGAGGAGATGCTAAGGAATGGCAGGAAGCATTTTTGTTAGCTCTTCCATTTCTCCAAATGCTCCTACAAGTAGTCAGAGCTGGTTGGAGGCTGTTAGTAATAGTTCTGATCAGACAACATGGAGTAGTAGTTCCTTTCGATGAGTGAATTTGAGATTGCCTGCTCAGGGGAAGGGAATTCCACTCTCATCAGTACCAGCTCATTGTGTGCATTGAAGGAAGTTTGCAAAAGTTGCTCCCATTAGTTGTTTTGGGGAATAGGGCTTAGAATAGGGATAGATAGTGATGCAGGAAGTAAGATGTGGATGACTCTACCTGGATTCAAAGGCTGTGCAAAATTAGAGCAAGTTTAGCCCATGAATAGATGAACACCAGGGAATATGAGGGGGTATTGGTATGGTGGCCTAGTGTTGAAGGCACTTGCCTCCTATTCAGAGGACTGAGGAAGGGCTCAGGAAGGGCATCCGGCCAGTAAACGCTCAATTGCTCCCAACTCTATCTCAAATTAAAGGATTACAGGTTCATAAAAAGGGAGTTTAGGCTAGACTGTTGGGAAAGACAGAAGGCAAAAAGGGAAGGGCGTGGCAAAGGATGAGATAATTAGATAGTGCCATCAATTTAGTGAGTGTGAGTTTGGGCAGACTCCAGGAGGCAATAGAGGGTGGAGGGGCCAGGCATGCTGTGGTCCATGGGGTTGTGAAGAGTTGGACCTGATTTAGCGACCGAGCAACGACGACAAAGGCTAGACTGGGAAATGGAAAATACATCATGGAAAGTAACAACGTCAGACTAGTTTTGATGCCAAGAAAAGAGCATGGCTATGTAATTAACCAAAAGGGACTTTTGGAGTTGATTTCTTCGGTACTGATTACAAAACATGAAAATCATAAATGGTTGCTTACAACATAACATGAATTTTTGAGCCTTTAGATTACAAGATATTCCGTGTTTCTTCTGTTAAAAAAAATGTTTCATTTCTATTATTCTGAAGTACAAGGCCTGCCACTAGTGTGTGTAGAATGTTGTGTCAATCAGACACATAGCTAAGGGAGTCACCTTATTTGCATTTCACAATATAGGCTGCATAACTCTTAAAAGGGTCATAGGTAGATTTTTTTCCCCTTTGGGAATTATTTATCTATTGCATAAATTCTATGATCTGGCAGTTAACAGATTGGCACTAGGAATCTGAGTCTCAAGATGTTGTGGTAGGTATTTAGTAATGTATATTGAGTATTAAAATATTTTTCAGACATACATTGCTTATACACTCATTTCACATTCTTAAAATAGATATAAGCCAATTTGGAAGATGAAGGTTAATAATCCTTTTTGATGATAATTCAGTAGAAGGACATGTTTTTCTTTATTCTGTAACTGAATTTTCTTTCATGAATATTTTCTTTTCTTTTTCTCAGCAGCAACTGTACCATAATTCATTTTATTGTGGATTTCTTTTGCAAAAGGTGGTATTTAATTTTAGAATTTTCCAAATTGGTTTCAGAGAAAGAGAAGGTTAGAATATAGACCCCCTTTGATTTAATTGTTCAGATGTAAAATAAATGCATATTGTATTAGCACATCTGAGCACCTTAATTGCATGATGGTATTTTAAATGCAAAGATAAGAGCAAAACAATATAGACAGAATACAATTTGAAATTATTACAGTACCAGTTTATTGTGGATGGATGGTACTTCTAAAATAATTTGCACTTGGTACTATTCACCTGCATGTCTTTTTGCCCCCAGATTTCTCCTTGAGCAAGAAAAAATGTTGTTGTTGTTAGTTGCGAAGTCATGTCTGACCCATCAAGAACCCATGGACAATGTTCCTCCAGGCCTTTCTGTCTTCTGCCATCCCCCAGAGTCCATTTAAACTCACGCCTACTACTTCAGTGACTCCATCCAGCCACCTCTGTCGTCCCCTTCTTCTTTTGCCCTCAATCCTTCCCAGCATTAGGCTCTTCTCCAGTGACTCTTTCTTTAGGTGGCCAAAGTGTTTGAGTTTCATCTTCAGGATCTGATCTTCTAAAGAGCAGTCAGGGTTGATCTCCTCTAGGACTGACCAGTTGGATTGCCTTGCAGTCCAAGGAACTTGCAGGAGTCTTCTCCAGCACCAAAGTTCAAAGGCCTCAATTCTTTGACTCTCAGCCTTCCTTATGGTCCAACTTTCACAGCCATACATTGCAACTGGGAAAACCATAGCCTTGACTATACACACTTTTGTTGGCAGGGTGATCTCTCTGATTTTTAGCATGCTATCTAGACTTGCCATGGCTTTCCTCCTCAGGAGCAAGCGTCTTTTAATTTCTTGGCTGCGGTCCCCATCTGTGGTGATCTTGGGGCCCAGGAAAATAAAATCTGTCACTACGTCCATTTCTTCCCCTTTTATTTGCCAGAAATTCAGAGGGCCGGATGCCATGATCTTAATTTTTCTTAATGTTGAGTTTCAAGCCAACTTTTGCACTCTCCTCCTTCACTTTCATCAAGAGGCTCTTTAGTTCCTCTTCGGTTTCTGCCATTAGAGTGGTATCATCTGCATACCTGAAGTTGTTGATATTTCTCCCGGCAATCTTAATTCCAATTTCTGATTCATCTTGTCCTGTCTTTCTCATGATGTGCTCTGCATATAAGAGGAAAAAAGGTACTGCTGCTTTAAGAGTTACCTTAGCTTTAATTAATCAACTTTTTAAAGTGGTGGCATCTTTTTTGCCTTCCTTGTGGTTTATGATTGATTTGTTTGTGTATTTTGCAAAGCAGGTGGGAGGGACTCTTTAGGATAGAGAGGACCTTTTGTTCCTTCCTAGGGAGAAAAAAAAGACATTTTATCTGAAAATAAGATAGCACGTGGGTGCTACCGTCTTCTTTTAAAAAGCCTGTAACAACAGTATCCTGAAAGTGAAATGTAAGTATTGAGGTTTGTTGGAAGAAATGTCCATCTGGGTTCAGTTCCAAGTGGGGAGAAAGATACTGGAGACATGGAGGCTGCTTGAAAAGATGGTTTAATGGTGGACAGGACCATATGGTTTTGAGGTCCTGGACAAAAAAAAGCACATGGGAGAGAGGGAGGGAGGGAGGGAGGGAGGGAGAGAGAAAGAGAGAGAGAGAGAGAGATTTATATCTTCTGTTGAGCTTTGAATTTGAGCTTGTATTCTGATTGGTTGTCAGACTCCCATGGGGCCATGCAGGGGTAACTTTGTAGGTTGTCTTTTGAGTCCCAGGCTTGGTTGAGCCTTGCTGGGTGATGTAATCTCCCCAGATTGAGTTGAGTTGAGTTGAGTTGATTTGCATTTCTATACCGCCCTTCTCCCGAGGGATTCAGGGCGGTTCACAGCCATATTAAAACAATCCACACAAAAATTAAAATTACTAAAATAAGTTAAAACTATTTGGCCGTTATTAAAACCCCTTATTAAAACCCCATTAAAACCAATTTCAAACCCACTAAAATTAATCTATTCAGTCAGGTGAAACAACAGAGTCTTCAGAGCCCAACGGAAGGTGTGGAGGTCGGGAATCTTTCTTATATCCGGGGGCAGTTCATTCCATAAGGTGCCATGTGGTGAGTTCTGTTGCTAGATGGGTAGGGGGTTAATCCTATCTTTGTTGGATCTTGGGTGAGGGCATTTGCTTATGAATAGACTTAGCTGTCTCTTTATCTTTTAAGTGCTGACATCTGCTGTGGGCTGTAGAAAATGTGGGGGCTATTAAGTGTGAGTCTGCTTCCTGCCTAAAAAACATGTTTCTCTATTTCTTATCCAGGGAGGTATAATATTCTGCCTTTTTAATATTTCCTAGAATATTTCATTCTTCTAGGAGAGGGGTGGGTGCTAACTTCCTACAGATTCAAGATGTGCTATGTAACAAGATTCCATAATTTGAGAGTGGATTTAGAAAAGGTATTGTTAAACTTATGTTTAGAAATAAACATGTAAATTTGTATTAATGATATAATAACAAAATACACTGGTGATTATTCAGTGTAAAAGCCTATATAAACACACAAAAGGAATTAGAAAAAAAGGGATAAAAGATTAAAATACAAATGAATAAAAAGGGATTTACAAATGTCAGAGAGCTTTTAATTTTCCAGTCTTTTATTAAAATTTATCAGGTAATTAGTAATTGTATGTATTATATTATTTTAAACAATAAATTGCTTTTAAGCTTTGAACAAAGCATGACTGTCAGCAACCATGAGCAAATCAATATACATCACCAAATGAGATTATACAATGCAATAATTTTTTAACCGTATTTGTAAAAGTATGTTTTAAAAATCCTGCAAAATTGAAGTATAAACTCTTAAGCATAGAAAAACCTTAATACTGGATGTGTTACAAATCCATGTGTAAAATTGTAATCCAGGAGTGGTTTTCAATTTAAATTAAATTCTGTATCATTTATTTTATTTATTTTTGAAACTTGAAGATATTCTAGAGATGATAATCTATTCTTCCAATGGGCAATCAAAATTGAATTGAAAAATAGTTAGTGAGAAATTTGGCAAGACTATAAAAGGACTTATTTATCAATAAATAAACAAATAAAATCACCCTGCAACCTTTTCTTAGAAAAATAACTCAATCTTTAAAAATTAAATAGGTCATTTAAATGGATTTTCACTGCCTGTCAACACATTTCTGCTTCCAGAGCGTGAAGTGGGAGTCAAGTAGTTTGAGAGTTAAGCATTTGAACATGTATCCACAGGTTCTTAATCTTGGATATTTTGGATTAAGTTTGATTGTGTTTGGCTTACTAGTGCCTGAACAGGAAAAAGCAACTTAAGTTCAAAGTATGCAGTTTACCAGCTGTTCTGCCTACTAATAGTACTGCTAATAGGGATGTGCATTCTTTTACATTAAAAGTTTGAAAATGTTAGCATCAACAAATTCAACAAAAAGGAATTATCCTTTTTATGCAGATATTTATCAAGTGTGTTGCTTTTCACCCCAGTTCATACAACATTATGGGTAGTCCTTGGCTTATGACCACAGTTGAACCCAACGTTTCTGTTGCTAAGTGAGACAGTTAAGTTGTTAATGAATTTTGCCACAGTTGTTAAGTGAATCACTGGCTTCCCCATTGATTTTGCTTGTCAGAAGGTCGGAAAAGGGGATCACATGACCTTGGGTCACTGCAACAGTCATAAATATGAGCCAGTTGCCAAGCATCGAAAATTTGATCACATGATAACTGGAGTGTTACAATGGTTGTAAGTGTGGAAACGGTCATAAGTCACTTTTTTCAGTGTCGTAATTTCAAACGGTCATTAAATGAACAGTTATAAACATGGTTGATTTTAGTGCCATTCCATGATATTCTAGAGTGGATTTTTTCAGAATGAATTCTGCGGATCTACCAAACCCACAAGGCTTCGAACAGGCTCTGTGTCTTGAAGAAGGAATTCTGCAAGGCACTAAGTCTCATTTCTCCAGGAGGAAAAAAAAATTCTGCTTCTAATCTACACTTCGTTGTATGCCCAGCAAAAAAAGAAAGAAAAAAAAATATGGAAGCTACATTTCTGCTTTTCTAGGAACTCCAGTGGGACATTGTTAAGTCCTGGCTTGCTTTCTTTCCCATGTGAAATTTTGTCTTTTGGTACATTTTACAGTGCAGTTCCTAAAGGCTGAAGCTATGGATGGTTCAGCAAACAGAAACGCTGGTGAGAAATAGGAAATAGAGAGAGAGAGAAAAAAAATCCAATTTCCTGTTTTGAACTTCAAACGCTTCTGGAATTGTCAGATCAGCTTGTTTCAGGTTTAAGATACCTGTTTCAAACTTAAAATGGGACATTTTGAGCTTAAAGCATTTGGATTTCTAAGAGTTTTAAATAACTCTTAACTGGAACATCAGCTACAGATGTTTTTATTTCAGGTTGTAGCCTGCCCAGGCCTGAAAATACTTTACACATAAGAAATATAGAGAGGCCCGTTGATTTACTGCTGGTATTTCAATTGTTATAGCAGTTAATATCTCATGGTACTATAATTGGTTCTTGCTATATTTAATGCATTTCCATTAAATCCCAGCTTGGAGGTAGGGTGGGGAATCTGGTTTAAGAAGGGATACATTACATCTTAACTTTACAACACTAAACATTAGTGTTGATTACTGTAGCTATGATGCTTGTAACAATGAGCACAATTCTATATTTTCAAAGCCTTATAAATAACTTGGCAAGGTTTTTACTATCCTTGAAGTAAAACTGAATTGATTCTGCTCTTAAACACTGAGTTGCTATATACAAAGAGGTCTTTGGAAAGTTTCCTCTGCTTTTGTGACCTTGCATTTCTTTTTTAAAAAACCCATTGTACAAGCTTCTTTAAACTCTCAAACATAAGAGTAGTATGGAGGTGTATTTCAGAAAGTGTAGTTTTAAGTGTACACTTAAGTTCACTTAAGTGTAGTTATTGGGAGTTTCTCTTCTCCTTGAATACTTTTAGCCCAACTGAAAAACTAGGGCATACAAAACCTTTGCTAGACCAATTCTCGAATACAGCTCATCTGTTGGAATCCGCACTGCATATCGGACATTAATACAATTGAGCAAGTCCAGAGATATTTCACAAGAAGAGTCCTCCACTCCTCTACTCACAAAGAGAATACCTTATGCCACCAGCCTTGAAATTTTGGTCTTAGACAACTTAGAACTACGCCGTCTTTGGTCTGACCTAAGCGTAGTACACAAAATTATCTGCTACAACATCCTACCTATCAATTACTACTTCAGCTTCAATTGCAATAATACACAAGCACACAATAGAAACAAATTTAAGGTAAACCGCTCCA
Source organism: Masticophis lateralis (assembly GCA_030761175.1). Classification (NCBI taxonomy): domain Eukaryota; kingdom Metazoa; phylum Chordata; class Lepidosauria; order Squamata; family Colubridae; genus Masticophis; species Masticophis lateralis. The sequence continues at coordinate 12,196,194 of JAUDYJ010000006.1, read as the reverse complement.
AACTCTATTGGAGAAAATACAACTTCAGTAACAGAGTGGTCAATGCCTGGAATGCACTACCTAACTCTATGGTTTCATTCCCAAACCCCCAAAACTTTAACCTTAGATTGTCTACTGTTGACCTCACCCCATTCCTAAGAGATCTGTAGGGAGTGTGCATAAGCATACCAACGTGCCTACCATCCCTGTCCTATTGTCCCCATTTATTCGTATCCATTTCCTATATTCATAATCATGTTTATACTTATATCTGTTATCTTATACATGCTTGACAAATAAATAAATAAAAACTAGCTGAACTTGCTAGCATAGTTTCTGACATCTGGGGAAAGGAATTGTTGAGGCTTGCTTTGCCAGAAGTAGCTCAGCCAGTTGCAGCGTTTAAAATTACTGCCTTCTGCTCATTTTACTTCCAGTAGATTGTTAAACAATTTTTGAAAACAAGCATTTTTATGCTTCTGCTTTAGCAGTACTTTAGAATCCCAAAATAGAAAATACATACTAAGTAAGACAGAATGAATTAACAATGAAGAACGCAGAAATGCCTAAGCGCTAAAAAGCAGCAATTTTTTTGTTAAAACTCAGAAATTGCCATTTTGTTTTAAAACAACAACAGCCAACAACATAGGCATCAGGTGTGCCTATCTATTTGACGAGGCACTGCGTTATCATGGAAAACCATTCCCTAAAAATTAATTGCATTATCTTATTTACTGAGGAGTGACCTCTGAATATAATTTTATGGGCTGAGCAAGTATGAAGACTGTGATCCTTTAAGTAATGTTGGATGGTGCTTTAAAGTTAATAGCATTCTGAAGAGTGCCCAAAATGCATTGGAAGCAAGTGAAACTGGTGAAAGTACTGATATTATATAATCATATTCCACCACTTTTATTAGCAGTCTTGATGTCCTATTTCAGACAGAGATAAGTGTCTGGCCATTTTATAAGATAACACCATGAGTAACATTGCAGTAATCCAAATGAAGGATCACCCAAGGATGCTTAGTTACACGTATCCAGAAAGAATTATAGTGTGTATATAAGTTTAAATTGATTAAAGATAATCCCAAACTATCTCTGTTTCCAGTGACAAGCTGGAATTTGGGAGATCACTTCACTGAGCAAGCCAAACCATCTCTTGAATAGAATAACTATTTTTTGGGATTGAGTTTCAGTTTATCGACCTTCATCTGGTTTATTACTTCACCTGGCACTGATTTAGGATGCCATTAGCTCTGTTCAATCATTCTTTATCTAGAGCACTTAATAATGTCAGTTGTTATAAATGCTTGCACTCGGTTGAGATCAAACAACTGTAGCAGTGAACATTCAAGTGAGTGGGCTTCCATGAAGAGCCTGTTGTGTTGTTGCCTTGAACATAGAAGTGTTTGCAATAGAGGACACCCCATGTGAGTGATATTGGGGTGGGTTGGGGTGTCCTTGGGTGTTGTTAGTTGCAAAGTCGTGTCCAACCCATCGCGGCTCCATGGACAACTTCCCTCCAGTCCTTTCTGTCCTCTACCATCCCCTGGAGACCATTTAAGCTCACGCCAACTGCTTCAGTGACTCCATCCAGCCATCTGTCATCCCCTTTTTCTTTTGCCCTCAATTGTTCCCAGCATTAGGCTTTTCTCCAGTGAGTCCTTCCTTCTCATTACGTGGCCAAAGTATTTGAGTTTCATCTTCAGGATCTGGTCTTCTAAAGAACAGGCAGGATTGATCTCTAGGACTGACTGGTTTGATCGTCTTGCAGTCCAAGGGACTCCCAGGAATCTTCTCCAGCACCATGGTTCAAAGGCCTGTGTTCTTGGTAAAGAACATCAAATGCTCTACTTCAGGGATGTCAAACTCACGGCGTCATGTCATCACATGATGTATCGTGACTTTTTTCCCCCTTTGCTAAAATGGGAGTGGGCGTGGCCAGCGTGTGACACATCTGGGCCGTGGGACGCGAGTTTGACACCAATGCTCTACTTGGGTTAAAGAAGCATACCATCAGCACTGAAATTAATCTAGCCACCTGTAGATAATCTGTGCAAGCCAACTTCTATAGATGTTGATAGGAGTATAAAAGCTAAAAACAATTTGTGTGAAGACCATACAAGGAATCTCAAATAGTAGAGCCGCCATCCTGTAGAAGTGGGATTACCACAACATTAGATGTTACACATTTAATCCAGGCAGACTGTCCATAAACTAACGTGGTGATCTGCAGAAAAGGATCTACCGGGTTACAGTTCTCCCAACTCGTTCTTCTTCCCCGGTAGGTTTCCGTTCCAAAATGATATCTGAAATCTGAATGAGGTAATTCTGAAAATAATCAGCTTCATCTCTGAATGGCTGCCAGCCTAATCAAACTTCTTTCTCACACAAAAAAGATAATAGTTAACATCTGAATCAAATTTTTAAGATGGTTTTGCTGTTTTGGTTTCCTGATTGTTTCTGTTTCTAATGTTCTGATCTAACAGGTGGATTTTATATAACATTGTCTCATCCAGTATTATCTCCCAGAATTCCATTGTTCATTGTTCCTCATTTTACATATATTTGAACAAAATACTACAATCACTGCAAATAAGTAACTTTCTGTGAAGCTAAGTCTAAAAGCTTAGACTTAGAACCCCTAAATTTTACTGGTTTAAATCTGAATCTTTATAAGCATGATTATTTTGCATTGCTTGGGGGCCTTTTTCATTTTTACTAATGTTTTTGCTATGTATATTTCAGCTTTAATAAAATTTCAATAATATAATATATAAAAATGATAAATATAGTCACTTTATTTTTTAAAAAGTTGCACACATTTAAACGGGCAATAGCTGCATCTGTAAACTATAAAAAATTAATCCAGTAGTAATTTGGAAAATAATTTCAAGAATGCTGAAATTTTAATGAGACTTATTAATCTGCTGTCAGCCACTTAAGGATTTTGGAGTTTCACAGTAGTGAACCTTTATTTTCTGAAAACTTTAGCTCCTCCTAGGAAGAACACAGCAGAAATGCAACTGTTGTATAGTTCTGTGCAGTGCCTTAACAGTTTATAGTTCTTAATTTACAGATTTAGCCTCAATCCCAAATGGGATCTCCTATTTCATTTGGTTACCAAGCTCCACTGTTTTGAAAAAAATATACCTGCTGACTAAAACATCTCTTTAAAAATGCAAACAAATGATTATATTTTGTTTTCATTTCCATATGTTCTTTTTAAGAGAGGACAATCCAGCAGCTTCTTTGGAGGTGGGCAGATACTTTCTGCATCTAAATTCTGTTGTAAATGAGTTTTAATTAATAAAAGGGTTAAATCATAATACAGTACGATCGGATGAGACTTTTAAAGGCCGCTTTTATAACAGTGGATACTACACTAATACCAGCAGTCATAATAATGATCTACTTCAGAAATTGTTATCTTTGGTGATCTTAATATATGTACTTTTCATCTTCATAATATAGAATATTAGCCTTCATAATTAATAAATTAGTAGGGATGCGGTGGCTCAGTGGCTAAGACGCTGAGCTTGGCGATCGAAAGGTCGGCAGTTCAGCGGTTCGAATCCGTAGTGCCGCGTAACGGGCTGAGCTCCCATTCCTTGTCCCAGCTTCTGCCAACCTAGCAGTTCGAAACAGGTAAAGAATGCAAGTAAAAAAATAGGGACCACCTTTGGTGGGAAGGTAACAGTGTTCTGTGCGCCTTTGGTGTTTAGTCATGCTGGCCACATGACCACGGAGACATCTTCAGACAGCGCTGGCTCTTTGGCTTTGAAACAGAGATGAACACTGCCCTTAGAACCGGAAACGACTAGCATATATGTGCGAGGGGAACCTTTACCTTTTTAATTAATAAATTGAGGGGCTTTGCAGAACAGATTTTTGAACGTTGAATATAAAGAATATCTTCCCCTCCCCCCATGCCTTTCAGCTTGAGATCCCAGCTGCAGAAAAGACTATTTTTCACATCTGTTTTGGAGGTTGTACAATTGGATGCTTCTGTCACCCAGTTCTTAGTTGTCATTCTGAAAGGCATGTGTAGAGCTGTGCCTTAAAATTCAGAAACCTCTACAATTTCTTAAAAGCAAGACTTAGAAAATGAAAAGGACTGTGTTTTCACGACTTTGACAAAGTTGCCATATTCTTGGGAAGAGATTATCCGATATTGATTGGACCAGGAAATAAAGCCCTCATTTATTCAAAGTACATAAAACCTTCACCTTTCTGTTGAGAGCAGCATTTGAGTAGCAGGAGAATAAATTGCTCTAATTAGTTTTGCTGGTGGGTCTATTATTGGATTCTGCAGATCCACCTGCTTCCTTTTTTTGTTTCATTTTCCTGAGAACTACTTGATCATAGACATCCAATAATCCCCCCCCCCCCCCCCGGTTGCTTTGAAGAAAATTTGGTGAAGCAAAGTTTTGACAATCTAGAAGCAACTTAATCTTCCAGTGTTTTTGCTTGTATGATTTCGTATTTCTGGGCCATGTTTGCTCTGATAAAACTCTTTATTTGCTAGCATTGATAACTGTATTTGTACAGTTGACTTAAGCCTGATTTATATATAAACTCAGAGACTCATTCCAGCAAACAGGAAAGGATAAGAAAACCAGAGTGGTTTAAACCACGGTCTAATGAGAATCAAAAAGTTGTATTCTTGCTTGAGAAGCATGTGTTTCTATTAGCTGTTTGTATCTGTCACCTAAGTAACATATTTTGGGCTTGGGAGATAACTCAAAGTAAGCTGACAGTTCTTTATTAATACAACATAAACTAAATTTAGGACTGTGCAGCTACAGGTAAGTCCTTGGGATACTATGGCAATTGGGACTGGAATTTTGGCTGCTAACCAATGTGGTTGCAAAGTATGATGACAGTGCCCGCAGTGCTGGTTGCCGATGTAACCAGAAGCCACATGGAATGTGACCAGAGTCCTTGGCAAGCAGGTGAGAACACTTGGCAAGCAGGTGGGTGGAAACCTGTCCCCAGATACCTCTCCAGATGTCACTTCAGAGGAGGATGAACCAGTCCCAGTCACGTCAGGAATTGGTCAATAGCGCCGAGCAGTTGTCTGAGAATGATTTGACGGGAGCCCAGCTGCAGGAAGACAGCCCTGAGGCTTCAGGTGGGGAAAGCATGCAGCTGCAGCTGGTTAGTGAGGAGGAGGAGAAACTGCCTTCTGTACCTGATCCAAGAACACGTAGGACAGAGAAAAGGCAGGAGCAGCGAAGGTCAGCCTGATTACCCATGAGGAGGCAGCCTCATCCCTCTTGATGGGCTGCATTGGAAGCTGCCTATTTAGCACAGCAGACAGATGGAGGTAATGCTGGGAACAATGTGTTCATTTCCTAGCTGCGTGGATGCTGTGATTCCTATCTTGCTTTGGATTAACCCCCTGCATTGACTTGGGATCGTGCCTTGTGAACTCTGGATTTTTCTTGCCTCGTGAATCCTCTTGTGTTGGGGATTTAATTTTGCCTGATGGATTTGTCTTGTTTGGGAAACTTTCAAGTGCCCTGTGGGTTCATTAGCTATTGCTCTGTGGGCTAGCATTGCTCTGCTTTTGGCTGGACTGAGTTGGGACAGTGCTGGATTTTATTTATTTTATTTTTTTTGTGAAGGGAATTGCTGGGGAATATTAATAAATCCACTAAACCCGTGATGGTGAACCTATGGCACATGTGCCACAGGTGGCATGCTTAGCCATATCAGTAGGCATGCCAGTTCAGCGTGGCGTGCATGCCCGCGCCAGCCACCTGGTTTTCAGGCCTTCTGGGCCCACCAGAAATAGGGAAACAGGTTATTTCCTGCCTCCGGAGGGCCTGTGGGTGGGGTGGGGAAAGCCCGATTTTCTTTCTCACCTGATCCTCTTTATGCATCTGGGGACGGCGAAAACAGCTTTCCCCACCCCCTCGGAAGCCCTCCGGAGGCCTGAAACAGCCCATTTCCCAACTCCCGGTTGGACAGGAAGTTACTTTTTTGCTGTCCCCAGCCTCCAGAGACTCCTAGAGAGGAGGGCCTCTGAGGGGGTGGGGAAGGCTGTTTTCGCCCTCCCCAGATGCATAGAGAGGATCTGGAGCCAGGTGAGAAAGAAAAACGGGCCTACTGGGCCATCGCGTGACAGGGGCGGGGGGGAGGGGGGGTTGCACGCGCATGCGCAGGGTGGGGCGCATAGAATTATGGGTGTGGGCATACGATGGCAAAAAGTGAACCTCCGCCACCCCGCCCTCCTGGCCCACGATGGCAAAAAGGTTAGCCATCACTGCACTAAACCATTGTTACGTGTGTGTGCAAGTGAGCGGGACAGCACAGCACAATGAGTGCTTTGGGCAAATACTCAGTGAAGCTGAGAATGACCAGTGCATGGGCAGTGAAGTGCTGTGAAGTACAACGTCCCTGTATACTAATCTCCCCTAAAAAGACGTGGCTTTTTAAAGAATTACTGACAGAACAAGCATGTTCACCTTTGACCCAAAACATCTCTCCTGCTTTGGATTTGCACGACCATACTTAAAATCACCTGCTTTTGCATCCTGAACCTGCCAACAGTTCTGAATCAACCTTTTCCTCCTCTTTCACATTTTCTGATTTTTTTTTTCCCCTGAATCTTTGCTGCTGAATATGTAGAGCTGTAGAGTGGCTGATATATAAAGGAACTCCATCATTTGGTTTTATTTCATAAAGTAATAGATCATCCAGTGCAATATAGTGAAAAGTAAACAAGATCCTAGTTTAATTCAGTTAATTGTTTGAGTATCTCATTAAACACCTAGGTCTGGTTTTGAGCCAATTGTTTGTTGGTTTATTTGTATCCCACCTTTATTATTATTTTTTTTTTTACAAATGATTCAAGGTGGCGAACATTTGCAACACAACTTCCTCTTATTATTCCCCACAACAACAACCCTGTGAAGTGAGTCCGGCTGAGAATGAATGACTGGCTCAAGGACACTCAGCTGGCTTTCGTGACTAAGTCAGGACTTGAACACACAGACTTCTGGTTCCTAGCCTGGTGCATTAACCACTAAACCAAATTGCCTTTCTGTGACCAAACTCTGCCCTTTATATGTCTCACAAACTTTGGTTCCGCTCATTACAATGTTCACATCAGAGAGATTCAAAGGGACATCGTCATAATTCAGAATAAATTTGTGAATTGCCTCGCCATCTGGAAAAGGTTACTGAATTATTTCTAAAGCTCTGGGAACCATTGGTCTGCAGAGATATCGACTTGTAATGGAGAAGACTAAGGGCAAGAGTGAATCTTCCCAAGTGTGGGCATTGCTGTCAAAATCACTTGAAGAGCAGCTTGACTAACATTAATGTTCATGACTATCATCAGAAAAGCACTGGGTAAGAATTCAATTTAATTGAGAGTAGCAAGGCAGAAGCTATTGCTCACTAAAAAGAATATTGAGGTTCATCTCTACCACCTGGGAGATCCAGGGTTTTTTTAAATGAATATTCTATGGGGAAAAAGCAAAGAAGATAGTTGTCAGTATGTGTAGTGAAAATCAAAGCTCCACTCTGCAATAAGGACCTCCTGTTAGCTCTAGACAGAAAACAAATATGCAGGACAGGAGGCCATTGTCTGGATGGAATATGGCAACACAGACGTGTTCCAGGTCAGCACAGGAATGAAGGGGGTTTTAGAACCGCACCTTAAGAATAAGAACCACAGATTAAGTTCCAGTTAAGTTGATGTGTTGTTCATGTCTATATACAAGAATTTAGACAACTAAAGGTCACTACTTAATTGGTGCTAAATAAAAGCTAATTCAAGAGAGGCTGGATTTAAACCTTTTGTGGGAAGTAACGACTCCAGGCTAATTCCTCTTTTGACTCCTTCCCCGGACTTTGCCTGTGTTTCTCTAACAGAAACAATGTTTGTACAGTCCCTTTATTTATTCTGTTTATATCAGGGGTGTCAAACTCGATTTCATTGAGGGGCGCAGCAGGGTTGTGTTTGACCTTGGGGGGCTGGAGTGGCCGATGCTGGGGTGGGCATTGCCAGCTCAATATCACTCGTGTTGGGGGCACCTCTGGTGCCCGAACACTCTGTCAGAGAAAACGGGTTCCCAGGTTCGTTTTTCGGCTACAACAGCCTCCTGCAACCTTCTGCCAGTGAAAACAGAGCTTGGGAGGGCTCCGTTTTCACTGGCAGAGGCACTGTGGGCTAGTCCATTGCTATTTCCAGGGTGGCCCCATGGGCCAGATCTAAGCACCCCATGGGCCGGATCTGGCCCCCGGATCTTGAGTTTGACACCCCTGGTCTATATAGTTGAATATTCAAAGAATCCATTGAAATGTGGCTTCTGGAATATCAAACAATCCAATAGCTGTAATGCACAGCATAATATTTAAGCTGTGCATAAGGGCATAAAGAGGGAGAAAGACCTCACTAAGAAATGTCCTGAAAATGGACATCTCTCTGTGTCTTATCAGAAAAACTACTGTTTTTCATAAATGAAGTTAACTGATTTATTGGTTCAATTTATATGCCGCCCTTCTCCGGAGACTCAGAGCGGTTTACAATGCATTAAGCAATAGCCTTCATACTTTTGTATATACCTACTTAGTAGGGCTTTTGGCTTCCCCTAAGCGGTGTTCTTTTTTATACAAAGTCAGCTTATTGCCCCCACAATCCGGGTCCTCATTTTACCTACCTCGATAATGGTATAAAATAGAATTATTTTCAAACCATTTAGAATTATTTTTTCCCCTCTTGAATCCTGAATTCAAACGCTTTTTGGATTCTGGATGACAAATCCAATAAGAACTCAGATCAGTAATTGTGATGCCGATTGTGATTTCTTTATATCGAGTATCTAAGAATCTCTTTATCTTCTTTGTAAAAGTATGAAATGGGATTTGAGTTTACCTCAACTGGAACTCTATATTTCGTGATACCATTAATGTGATCATACTGTTACCAACAACAATGATTTTTACATATGAAATGGAAGAGGAAATTGGATAGCAACATTAAACTCCAAATGAGGTTAAGTTCCCCATTTGCAGTCACAGCAAAAACAAAACAAAACAAAAACGAAAACCTGAAAAGCTGGTACTGCTATCACAGATTAATTAAGTATTCAAAGGAGAGCTGACTCTGCACTTAATGTGTTTCAACATGCACATTGCACTTTTGTGAAGAAGCACTTTCTTGGGTTGTACAACCTGTTACGTGGCTCTTAACCATAGAAGCCATTTACGCATCATCTGACAACCAGACCCATGAACCGCACATAAGCACTCTGAAAGACCGCAACTATAAACAAGAGCCAGGTGTAACTTAGTTTTGTCTGCTGAAGGCTCGGATTTCCTGTACTCACCTGTCTAGTACCTGTTACTAAGGGGAAGCCCCCAATAATGTATCAACACGCAAAAGCCCAACTCTCATCTTTTTTTTTTTTAAACAAGGGAAATTGTTTTCAAAATATATTTGATTGATATTAGCCTCGTATGGATAGCAAAACTCCTGGAAGACCCCAAAGGGCTGGTGCAACTTTGAGATCCGTAGTGCTATTCACTTACCTTCGCTACCGGTTCACGAGTGTGAGTGCGCCTCGCTTCGCTCGCACGTGCCATCTCTGTGCATACACAGAGCCTTCTGCGCATGCATAGAGCATCTGTGATGACGTCCAGGTGGGTGGGCAGAGCTTCCTGCTGCTGCCACTATCAGTTTGCCCAAACCAGGTAGAACTGGCTCAATACCACCACTGATTGAGATGGTTCCAGTATAACTAACACCTGCTTTTTGCTGAATATTTTTTTTATTTTTTGGAATAAGATAAAATGCTGCATTTTAAAACAAAATTATTTTTTAGTTTCGTTCTTTTATAATTTTAAAGCTTTTAATGTTAATCCTTTTTATATATTGTTTTTAGCTTGGCTGCACACCGCCAAGAGACATTTATTTGTGAGTCAGACAGCCATCCATATAAATGTGATGAATAAATAAAATATTAAAAAGAATATTTACTTTTACAGGTAGTCCTTGACTTACAACAGTTCGTTTAGTGACCATTCAAAGTTACAACGGCACGGAAAAATGTGACTTATAACGGTTTTTCACCGTTACGACCTTTGCAGCATCCCCATAGCAATAGCCGTTAGACTTATATACTGCTTCATAGTGGATTTACAGCCCTCTCTAAGTGGTTTACAGATCAGCCTATTGCCCTCAACAATCTGGGTCCTCCTTTTACCCACCTCGGAAGGATGGAAGGTTGAGTCAACCTTGAGCCTGGTGAGATTTGAACTGCCAAATTGCAGGCGGTCAGCAGAAGTAGCCTGCAGTATTGTACTCTAACCACTGTGCCACCACGACACAGGTTAGGAAGTCCCTCTAAGTATCTTGTTATTGAAAATCAGCTGGGTCCTCATTTTACCCACCTTGGAAGGATGGAAGGCTGAGTCAACCTTTATCATGTGATAAAAATTCAGACGCTTGGCAACTGGTTCATATTTAGTCGAGGACTACATAAGTCGAGGACTACCAGTACCCCTATTTAACTTCATGCAAAGGAAGCGGTAACAACTGAATGTCAGAGCAGTTTTTCAAAAACTTCGTACTTCAGTTGCTCTGCACCATCCTAAAGCAGATGCAAAAGCATTATGTCTTCATGTTGTGTTTTCCTTGCTTAAGGCGTTACAAGTGAGACTCTATTTAAAGAACGCATAACAAAGTTGGCAGGCTGACACATAGGATACCACAGATCCCAGAATGACCAAGATGACTTCCTTGCCTCCGTCCCCAAATGCCTTTTGTTTATATAAGTAATATCTACAGTTGGGTCCCATGGGATCTGAACAGCGCTAAAGAACCTTAACCACATCAGTCAGCCCTGAAAAGATCAGCTGGCCTCAATTCTTCCCATCTCATCTTTCCTTTTTCTTATCGTGTCACATTGTTTAGAGTAGAAGTATCAAGAAGACTGCAACCTACAGCAGTTCCACAGCTGGAACGGGATTAAAACGTACTTGGGAAATATTTTTTTAAAAAAATAAAAATAGAATAAAATGTAATGCTGCATTTTAAAACTCATTAATTGTGTTGGAATGTAGTCCAGAATCGTAGGAGGGAGGGGCTCTTTCCCAGAGGGGAAACAGACAGCTTGGAATGTCTGGTAAGAAGGAAGGAGAACAAGGTTGGGTCCTCCGTAGCAATTCACAGAGTATATCTATAGTTATTGCACATAATTGCTTTAGTCTGGCAAGATTCTGTCTGTAGGCAAACAACAATCAATTCCTCAGAAGTAACTCCACAGGTCCTTGATTCTTGGGAACTGACAATAATAATAATATATTTAATCACCTGCTACTATAATAATCTTGGCTATCAACTTGTGAGGAGTCCTGGACAGGTTTGCTTGGTGCTGCCACAACCCAGGCTGAGAAGGAGCTCCATGTAACAGGAGTTCCCTCTCAGTTTGAGCTGCAGCAACCCTGAGAAACTTTGATGGTGCAGGTAAACTAAGACGTATGCCCCCCCGCCCCCCAAGACTGAAGGCAAGCAGCCTTGCCTTAGTAGCAACGGTAACAGTTGTAACTGGGAAGACCAATTGTAAGTCCCTTTTTCAGTGCTGTTGAAATTTTGAACAATTGCTAGACAAATGGCTGTAAATCCAGGTCTCCCTGTATTCTTTGCTGATCCCTCCTAGGAACACTTCCAACTGCCACAGTAAGGCAGCACAGTAGTAACTGGTGGTGGGGCTTCATGGTAACTCTGCAGTTGTTTTTTTGGGGGGAGATTTGTTGATAGCTTTAAAGGTGACCACCTGGCATATTGGTTTGAACCAGGGGTGAAATGCTCCCAGTTCGGACCAGCTCGCCTGATCCAGTAGCGATGGCAGTGGGTGATTTGGAGAACCGGTAGCAAAAATTCCTGCCCCCCCCCCCACGCCCAGCTGAGCCGCGTGATCATCAGAGGCCTTTTTTTTTTTAACTTTTAAAAGCATTTTTTCTACAGGCTCTTCGGCCAAAGAGATTGTAGAAAAAATGCTTTTAAAAGTTAAAAAAAAAAGTTGGCCATGCCCACCCAGTCACATTACCCCCCTCACCAAGCCACGCCCGCAGAACCGGTAGTAACAAATTTTTCATTTCACCACTGCTTTGATTAGATTTATTGGATTTATTTGATGTGCAAAGATTGAGCTACTTTGGTCTGGTGCAGTGATGGCAAACCTTTTTGGCACCGAGTGCCGAAAATGGGGGTTGCACGCGTGCGGGCGGCACCAAATGCCGAAAAGGGAGCACTTCCCGCTCTCGTCAGGGCCATGACTAGGAAAAGAAGCTGCCCAGGGGGCATGTGCATGCCGGATAAGGTACTTCCGGTTTCCAGCAAGTCTTCCGGTTACTGCCACGCATGCGCATGTGCCGATCAGCTGGCCGGCACACATGCTCACGCCAGAAAACGGAAGACCAGCTCTTCTGGTTTCCGGCACTGCCGCATGCACAAAGGCCAGCTGATTGTCACATGTGCATGCGCATCAGAAACCTGGAAGAAGAACGGGCAACGCCATGCGTGCCAGGTGACATGGCTCAATGTGCCACTTCGGGCACGCGTGCCATAGGTTCACCATCACGGGTCAAGTGGTTAAGGCACTAGGCTAGAAAGTTCAAGTCCCACCTCAGCCATGAAAGCCAGCTGGGTGATCTTGGGCCAATCTTCCTCTCTCAGCCCATCTTCCCTCATAGAGTTGCAGTTTGGGGGAAAATAGGAGGAGCAAAGTGTGTTGGATATGTTTGCCACCTGGAATTATTTATAAAAATAATAATGTCTGGATACAAACAAACTTCAACTACTGGGATTAGGAGTGCTACTACAGGAAGGAACCTTCCGGTTCCATTAAAAATATTGTATTTTTCTGAGTATAAAACGCACCTTTTCCCTTCTAAAAGGGGGTGAAAATTTAGGTGCGTCTTATATACCGAATGTAGCCCCGCCCACCCACTGGCCCCCACCCTTTGGCCTCTGCCTCCCAGCAGGTACCTACTTGCAAGCAAACAGCAAGGAAAAACAGCTCCTTTCAGCTTCAGCACTGGCTAATTAGCACAAGTTGATTGGATTGGCCTCCCGAATCTCAGCTGATTTGCTCTCAGCTGTTTTGGGCAGGGCTCTGCTGCTTGCTGCAAAGAGGTAAATTGCTGGAGTAGATTTTTTTTCCTTCTGTTAATCAAGCTATGCTGAAAACGAAAATGAAAGTAAAGCAGGCTGTTTGCTACAAGGAGGCAAAATTGTCCAGAAGCAGAGTGAGATTTCTTTTTCTTCTTTTCCTCACCAAAAAAGGTAGGTGCGTCTTATAGTCCGGTGCGTTTTATACACCGAGAAATACGGTAGTTCTTGCCATACTCTTTTCTCACTATGTGAGTGAGGCCTCCTGAAGGAGACACAAACAGGTGCCAAAGAAATGCTGTGTTTTTATTTCCTATTAACCCAAAAAACTATTTTCTATTGGTTCTCCTTCTCCTCAGCTTTTCTATATTCTGGTCTGAACCGAAGGTCAACTTATACAGCAGAAGATTCTATTTCTCCCAGCTTGAGAGTTGGAGAAGGGTTGGAGCAGTAGTCAATTTGCTTTAGCTCTTACCTCGTAAATGTCTGACAGGCAGTTGATGAGGTCATGTGATCCTTGTCTCCCTTTCAAAATTATTCGATTCATTTAAGAGAATCTTTAACTTATGTCATGTAGAAAAAGTCTGCCGGTTGATGGAAACAGTCATTTACAAAGGAATTGGAGCAGATACATCTGCCGATAATGACAACAAATTGCTTGGGTTTTGACTTTGATCCTAAGAGTGTCGTTTCATGTAAGGACAGGTAGTTCTCAACTTACGATCATAGTTGAGCCCAGATTTTCCCATTGACTTTCCTTGTTGGGAGCCATCTGGGAAGGTTACAGATGGTAATCACATGACCATGGGAAGTGCTACCATCATAAATATCAACCTGTTGCCCAGCACCCAAATTTTGATTACGTGAGCATGGGGGTACTGCAATAGTTGTAAGCATGAAAAACTGCCATAAGTCACTTATTTCAGGGCCATTGTAACTTTGAATGGCCACTAAACAAATAGTTGTAAATCGAGAACTTACCTGTATTAACATTTCTTTGTGAGAGCAAACCTGATTCTCTGACCTTAGAGGGAAGTGGGCATGGCAATCTGAGAAGCATCTGTTCAGCAAGATAGAAAACCCAAAAAGACATTGTTATTAGGAACTTGAATACAGTATTTTTCGGAGCATAAGACGCACCGGAGTATAAGACGCGCCTTAGTTTTTGGGGAGGAAAATAAGAAAGCGCTGATTGGCAAATGGATCGGCCTCCCAGAATACCCCCAATCAGCTGTTCCCAGAGGTGAATTTTAGCAACAGGTTCCTTGGTTGTGAGCTCTGTGCCTTGCTTTTATTTTGCTTTTTTTCTGCCTCTGAAACTTCTGAAGCTCTGTTTCAGAAAAAAAAACTTCTTTTCCTGCATCTGAAAGTCTCCGAAACAGAGCTTCAGGAAAAAAGCCTCTGAAGCTCTGTTTAGGGGCTTTTCTGAAGCTTCATTTCTGATGCTTTTTTCAGTCTCTGAAACCTCCGTTTGAGAAGCTGGGCCGGGCTACATTCGGAGTATAAGACGCACCCAGATTTTCATCCTCTTTTTTGGGGGAAAAAGATGCATCTTATACTCTGAAAAATACGGTAGCTATGATTGATTAGCTATGAAAGGGGAGTAAATCTATTTCTAGCCATTGCCAGCCAGGATAAAGAATATGCCCTGATATTCTTTTAATACTTCTCTATAACATATTTTATATTACAAACTAAGTATAAACTATAGGAAATATGGTCCTAGTCCAGGGTAACAGAATAGTGTTGGGATATATTTATTCCATTTATATGCCATCTTGCCATCAAGCAACTCTAGGTTGCTTAACACAAAATGATAAATATTGAAATCATAGCAACTTGATATCTTACCTTTTTCGGGGGAGGGCGGGGGTTTGAAATGTTTCACATCTGAGCCAAGTAGATTCTTTCCCCCAAAGTTTGTGCTAGTATGTCGATGAAGATTCTCCGTCATCCAGGTAATTTTGCTTTGGTAAGCAGCAAAATTTCTCAAACCAAAAAGATACCCAGTTGCCAAGACTCAACTTCTAAACCAGTGATGGCTAACCTTTTTTGGACTGAGTGCCCAAAACACATGTGAGCGCGAATGTGCGTGTGGCTGAATCCCCAAAATGCAATGCGCGCATGGCCCCTGTGCATGTGCCATGGCCCAGGGGTGGATTCCACTTATCTTCACTACCGGTTTGCAACGGGAGTATGCATGTGCACTCGGTTCACTCATGCATGCATGTGTGCTTCATCAGTGATTATGGCGGTTTGAGTGGGTGGAGCCTCCTGCCGCCATTACTACTGGTTCGCAAGAACCAGACCGAACTGGAAGCAACCCACCACTGCCATTGCCCCCGTGCATGTCCAAAGACCAGTTGGCCGGCAGGAGGTGCATGCGCATGCATGGTGGAACTGAACTGGTGGGACGGCTCATGTGCCCACAGAGAGGGTGCTGCGTATCACCTCTGGGATGCGTGCTATAAGTTCACCATCACGATTCTAGACAGTTCTACCTGAGAACTGATCGATAAATATTAACATTAATGGCAATAGCACTTATATACTGCTTCATACTGCTTTTACAGCATTCTCTGAGCAGTTTACAATCGTAGCACTTTGCCCCCAACAATCTGGGTCCTCATTTTACCAACCTCAGAAAGATGGAAGGCTGATTCAACCTTGAGCTGGTCAGGATCAAACTCCTGACTGTGAGCAGAGTTAGCCTGAAATACTGCATTCTACCCACTGCGTTACCAGGGCTCCTTAATTAAAATTAATCGAAGGAGCTAACAAAGGAACCAATATACAATAAAGTGGCAGTGGAGTCTTCTCTTAATCCACTAATCACCTTCCCGTATGGGACATCTCCACCAGGGGCATTTGGCAAAGCAGGGTTTTAAGGCCCTTCTGGAAAGCCAAGACAGCGGGGACGTATCTCGCCTCAAGGGACACGTCGTTTCACATGGCAGGGGCTAGGGCAGAAAAGGCTCTTCTTCTGGACCCTGTCAACCAGAACTCCTTGACCGACAGGATCCTCACCAGGGGTGAAATCCAGCAGGTTCTGACAGGTTCTGGAGAACCGGTAGCAGAAATTTTGACTAGTTTGGAGAACCGGCAAATACCGCCTTTGGCTGGCCCCAGAGTGGGGTGGGGATGGAGATTTTGCAATATCCTTCCCCTGCCACGCCCACCAAGCCACGCCCATAGAACCGGTAGTAAAAAAATTTGAATTTCACCACTGGTCCTCACCATGCAGAAGATAAATACATATAGGATCATGCATGTGGTAGCACTGGTAAATGCACCTGCCTTTCAATGCATGTAAACTTTGGCAAACTATATGGCCCCAGGATATTTCTCAGAAATCCCCTTTATAACCATTAACCCAGGCCCGATCTGCTTACCTTAGAAAACTGACTTTTTAGTACTGTATTTGCTGTCTGCTGTTGTCCAGATTTCCAAACTTTACTATGGAGAGAGTGTTTTGAGCATCTGAAGCTGTGCATTTAAAAACAGATTGACAGAACTCCTTCAGGCTGGCTACATATAATGCTACTTAGATTTGAATTCACTCATTTGCATAGTGTCACAGTAAATATATTCAAGCAGCTTAAATGGATTCCGTTATATGGAATTAATGTTGCTTGAGAGTCTATGAAATATTTCAAATGTTACAGAACCAGCTTATAATTGCCTTTATTTTTCAGTGGATGGGGAAGTGTGTATTTTTAATCTCAATGTCCTTTTTTGACTGAATCTGAAAGGAAACTTTCCCTATTGCTAGGTGAATGCAGACAAACAGGGTTGACTGAATAGCTAGTCCTGCAATTATTTTAGATATTTAGTTGACTATATTATGCCGCAAGTCATGCAGAATATAAATGCAGTGGTATATTATATTCAATGTTGGGTTGTTCAATGTGATGTCTTTCAAATGAGAGCAGTATTATTTAACTAAATAAAGACCATTTTTTTCCACTTTTTTTCAAACACATAGAACAAACGTGAAAATCTAGCTTCTTGCATTTTTATAAACACTCCACTCTTCTGTTTGTAATGCAGCATTCCAGTTGATAGTCAATAGTGCCCAATGTTTAGTATGTATTATTACAAAATACTTTTTTGCTATTGAGAAAACTAAAACTAAAGCATTTTTCATTCAAATGCACTTGAGTATTAATTTACGGTACTGTATATAAAAAGTCTCAAGCTATCTGCAGTTACATTGAAAAAGAACAGATATTTTACATTCTCAAGATTGAATTATCTTGTGAAATCTTTTAACTGCTATGTTTGGCATCATCGCTAATGCTAAAATTAGCGGTTACTTTGCTCAAGCATTTATTTTCTCCTGGCACAATCTTCATATGTAAGATATAAAATAGGATTTTCACAATAAGAAAAAAAAAAGATTTGGAATATTTACAGGCATTTTTGGTAAGCTCTTTGCTGTGCTGTGTGATTATTCCCTATTTTTCCACTATGAAATTTGAGGATAAGAGTTTGTTTATACAGTCAAAATTAATATTACCTTAGGGTTATTACTGCCTGCACAAACAGAATTCCATAGTGTTGTAGTTAGACATTTGTGGCTAACCTGTGTTGATAGAACTGTGAAGTCCACAGTTCAGGGAGTTAATACTGCAACCGTGTTGACAGGATAATTTATCTTGCAAAGAGCTCTGTCAAATGTCTCATGCTTCTGGGGTCATTTATTCTTTTATATTATCTGGAGCTTGGATTAGTGACTCAAGGTCAGCTCATGGTGATTTGATAGACATGTCCATGCAGTTTTCTTGGCAACACTTTGGAAGCTGTTTACCATTGCTTCCTTCTGGCATTTTTTTTCCAGGCCTATCTTAATTGGTAGTCTGCTGTTAAGCACTAACCATGCCCAAACCTGTTTATCTTTCAAATGCAAATAAGGTATTGTCACCTGCTTCAGAAGAGGTAGACAGATTAGACACTAAGGTTTTTCATCTCTAGCATAATCATATATTCTCCAGATTAGTAGTTTGTGTATTAAAAGCATGCATTGTCTGAATTTGAGTTCCTTGTATTGTTTTTGTTAATTGGAATTTTTTCCGAACTGCATTTGTATATATGTATCAGGGAAATGTTTACATTTAGAGGTACACGTTATAGGTTAATATAATGTGATACTCCATTTTATTCTTTTAGCTAGTGATTTCTCTGACAAGCTATTTTCTACAATTTAGGGGAAAGTAAAGTATGTTGTGAATGCAAACTACTTCTTTCTGTGTGTATACAAAAAGAATAGGATTACAGCTACAATTTCCAAATAGATTCTCTCTTTATCATGGAACCGTATGTGTACAATGAATGGAAGTTATGTGAAGCAGCCAAAAGGCAAGGCAATATGGCAACACCAGGATAAATATCACAGCAATGAATAAATTCCCTCACCTAAATTTTGAAGATGCTCACTTTCTTCTAAGATACCTAGAACCAGGGATAAAAGAAGGAGGTCTAGTCTATTTTTAAATGGATAATGAATATATGCTCCCCACATTTCTCTTCCTTGACTAGTCACAGTGATATATATTCTAACCCAAATAATGTGTTGATAATTTGATATTTCCTGAATCATTTTACAAATAGCCTAGTTTCTGTGGTATTCTCCCAAAGGGTATAAGTCAGAGGTGGGTTTCAGCACGTTCTGACCAGTTCTGGAGAACCGGTAGCGGAAATTTTGAGTAGTTCGGAGAACCGGTAGTAAAAATTCTGACTCGCCCCGTCCCCATCTATTCTCTGCCTCCCAAGTCCCAGCTGATCGGGAGGAAATGGGGATTTTGCAGTAACATTCCGCTGGATTGGGGACGGAATGGAGATTTTACAGTGTCGTTCCCCTGGAGTGGGGTGGGAATGGAGATTTTACAGTATCCTTCTCCTGCCATGTCCACCAAGCCACGCTCACAGAACTGGTAATGAAAAAAATTGAAACCCACCACTGGTATAAGTATTTGAATGTAAAATATTAAATGATAACCTATCCTAGGTAGCACTGGGTTTTGAATGGTTACTTAATATTAAAATCACTGTTCTAGTTTATTTTTCTCCTATAATGCTTCAGTATTTTTAGAACAAAAAGAAGCGCCATTTTTTTCTTGCTATCTCGTGGGTTCTGTGAAATTGAATGTTATGCCAATGAATGTTAACATATACCACATTGTCAAAAAGAAGGTAAGGTTATCTATAAATATGTCACTATTGAGATTTGTTTAGAAGATCTTTTTCCTTGAGTGCAGAAGAGCTGAATTGCTGGATTCTCTCTCTTAAATCGCCATGTGTTTGAAGTTTTACATTTTTCTCTGAAATAGTAGGTCAGAATACTATAATCAAGGTCAGTCCTATTCTAAGAATCCTTTGCAGACCCAGCAGGGACTCAGAGCCCCCATCAGTCATTCTGAAGAGTGAGTCACTTTCTAAATTCAAACTCAAAAAATAAATAAATCCAGAGTTATTAATGTGAACAGTAATATGAAGGAAGATGTGTCATTATAGCACAATGACAAGAACAAGAGCCAGTTGGGGGGGAAAAAAGTTAGATAATGAAGTGCCTACAATACATGGCTTGCTCTCCCCAATAGTCTAATTTTGAGAGAGAGAGAGAGAGAGAGATCTATCAATTTCAACAGTACTTGAAGACAGAGGTGCTATTCAGCAGGATCTGACAGGTTCTGGAGAACCGGTAGCGGAAATTTTGAGTAGTTCAGAGAACTGGCAAATACCACCTTTTGGCTGGCCCCAGAGTGGGGTGGGAATGGGGATTTTGCAATATCCTTCCCCCAGGAGTGGGGAGGGAATGGGGATTTTTCAGTATCCTTCCCCTGGAGTGGGGTGAGAATAGAGATTTTGCAGTATCCTTCTTCCAGGAGTGGGGTGGGAATGGAGATTTTGCAGTATTCTTCCCCTGCCACACCCACCAAGCCACACTCACAGAACTGGTAGTAAAAAAAATTGAAGAGCTTGAAGAGCTGTGGTGGCACAGTGGTTTGAATGCAGTATTGCAGTCTAATTCTGCTGATTGCCAGGGGTTCAATCCTGATGGGTTCAAGGTTGATTCAGCCTTCCATCCTTTGAGGTGGGTAAAATGAGGACCTGGATTGTTGGGGACAATATGCTGATTCTGTAAACTACTTAGAGAAGGCTGCAAAGCACTGTGAAGTGGTATATACTGTAACTCTAAGTGCTGTTGCCATTGCTACTTAAGATTTTGGCAATTTATAGTTTATAGCAGTGTTTCTCAACCATAGTACCTTAAAGATAGCAATAACACTTAGATTTATTTACCATTCCATAATGTTTTACAGCCCTCTCTAAGCGATTTACAGACTCTGTATATTGCCCCCAACGATCTGGGTCCTCATTTTACCGACCTCGGAAGGATTGGAGGCTGAGTCAACCTTGAGTTGGTCAGGATCGAACTCTTGGCTGTGGACAGCCTGCAATACTGCATTCTAATACTGCACCGCCACAGCTCAAGATACGTGGACTTCAGCTCCCAGAATTCCCCAGCCAGCATTCTAGGAGCTAAAATCCACATATCTGAAAGACGTCAAAGTTGAGAAACATTTGTTTTATACAGCTGGAAAATGTTGCCAAATTTCCAATATGAACTATAATTAAGGGAAGCCGTAGCACTCTGGGCAGTACTGTTACCTCTTTGATCACACTAAAATAATCAGTATTATCTAATCATTTTTGATTGAGAAACTAAGATTCTTGCTGAGATATCAAGTGTAGTTATTCCAATATACATGGCTTGAGAACACCCTATAATTACTACCATCATAGTATTATCTGTATTTGATGGGCATGTCCATCTGTTTGTATTCAGTCTCCAGAAGTTGCTGCAGGTGCACCTACTTGGCACCAGTTTGTAACTTCTGAACCAGACCTTTACCTGGGATGTACTATTCTGCATTTGCACCTTCGTGGCTTACAATAGACCGGGTTCTGTGCTCAAGTTTTTAACTAAATGTTCATAAGGCAAAGGAGAAAGAGAGTTGGGGAGTGGGGAGGAAGGAATATATCCAGTAGGGACCATCTGATCTTTCCTTGCTGGCATCTTTCCTTGAATAACAACTGGTGGCATTTGGCCTTGTGCTTATGGAGGAGGCAAAAAATATGCATTTCAGCTCTCTAGTTCCAAGACTGTTAGTTTGAACTTTGTGACCTCCCTGGCAGAGAAAGATGAAGAAGGAAGCTTCCGTAGCAGCTTCTTCACAATAATGTTCTTGGAAAAACAAAAGAGTAAAGAGATCCTGTGGGTCTTGGCCAAAATTTTTCTAATCATCTATGGTTTTTTCTGGACTAGAGAAGTTAAAAACTTCTCTAGTCCAGGTAAAAACTTCTCTGGTCCAGATAAAAGAGGATGGTGAGTTTAGGTATTTATTTATTTATTAACATGGCTTAGGACCTGGGTACTTACGAGATCGCCTTCTGCTACCGATAGCCTCCCACCAGCCAATATGCTCCCACAGAGAGAGACTCCTCAGGCTGCCGTCGGTCAAACAGTGTCAACTGGCGACACCCAGGGGGAGAGCCTTCTCTGTGGGGGCACCCACCCTCTGGAACGAATTGCCCCCGGAGATATGGATGATCCCTGACCTACGCACCTTTCGCCGTACCCTTAAGACATTATTGTTCCAACAAGCTGGGCTGGCCTAAACATGAATTTTAACGGTTTTCTTATTTTTAATGATATTGGGGCCAAATTATTTAATATGTTTTTAAATTTTGTGTATAGGTGTGTTTTATTGTTGGCTGTGCATCGCCCTGAGTCCTCTGGGAGAAGGGCGGTATAAAAATTAAAATGAATGAATGAATGAATGAATGAATGAATGAATGAATGAATGAATGAATGAATGAACGAACAAGATGGCATGTATAGGTATAAACATAAACAAAGGAAGTAAGTACAGGTAAATGGGGACAGTAAGACAGGGACGATAGGCACGCTGGTGCGCTTATGCATGCCCCCTTTACGGACCTCTTAGGAATGGGGTGAGGTCCACGGTAGACAGTTTAAGGTTGAAGCTGTGGGGGTTCGAGGATGTAACAACGGAGTCAGGTAGAGCATTCCAGGCGTTGACCACTCTGTTGCTGAAGTCGTATTTTCTGCAATCAAGTTTGGAACAGTTTACCTTGAGTTTGTATCGACTGTTTGCCCGTGTATTATTGAGGTTGAAGCTGAAGAAGTCGTTGACAGGTAAGACGTTGTAGCAGACAATTTTGTGTACTATGCTTAGATCAGACCGCAGGCGGCACAGTTCCAGATTGTCCAAGCCCAGAATTTCAAGTCTGGTGGCATAAGGGATTCTATTGTGGGTAAAGGAATGGAGTACTCTTCTCGTGAAATACCTCTGGACCCACTCAATCATGTTAATGTCCGATATACAGTGTGGATTCCAGGCGGATGAGCTGTATTCAAGAATTGGTCTGGCAAAGGTTTTGTATGCCTTAGTTACCAGCTTCATCTTTTTTTTCCCCTGGATTATGCTGATATATAAGCAGATGAACGTCAGCTATGTACAGGTAGTCCTCAATTTACAACCATTCATTTAATGACCATTCAAAACTGGAAAAAGTGACTTACGACTGTCTTTCACACATACAACCGTTACAGCACACCCATGGTCACGTGATCAAAATTTGCATACTTGGCAATGGGCATGAATTTATGACGGTTGCAGTGTCCCAGCATCGTGTGATCCTCTGGTGACCTTCTGACAAGCGAAGTCAACGGGGAAGCCAAATTAACAACCGTGTTACCAATTTAACAAGTACAGTGATTCACTTAACGGTTGTGGCAAGAAAGGTCATCATGGGGCAAAATTCACTTAACAACTGTCTTGTTTAGCAAGGGAGATTTTGGCCTCCATTGTGGTTGTAAGGCAAGGAGTACCTGTAGCTTGTACTGTGATAACAGTTGTGTTGTGTTTGATGCAACCTCATCCATTACAACTTGTGTTGTCTAACATACATATTTTGAAATCTTGAGAAAAGCCTAAACAAAATTTGTTTACTGGCAACAAAATTAATTTTAAATACTTAAATCTATTCCATCCTTCAGAGTTCTGCCTTTTTTTAAATTCTGGGGTTGAAACATGGGGTGGAGGGAGCAGAGTCATCAAGGCGATTAATGAGATTGAAGAAATAATGTGGTGAAGATGATCTACACCAGCTTGTAAAAAATACTCCAAGTAGTTGGGCTAGAGATGGTACTACCATGTTTCCTCAAAAATAAGACCCTGTCTTATATTTGTTTTGAACCCCGAAATAAGCACTTGGCCTTATTTTCAGGGAGGTCTTATTATTTTGGGGCGCATGGAGCAAGATGGGACTCCTCTTGCCGTCTTACCTGATTTCCAGCTTTGCATTTGAATATTTTCGGGGAGGGCTTATTTTCGGGGGGAGGCTTATTTTAGCGCATGCGCTCAAAAGCCCGGTTGGGCTTATTATCAGGGGATGTCTTGTTTTCGGGAAAACAGCATAGAAGGACTAGATTCAAGTTCTCTTTTTTTAGCGTATTCTTTAGATGGTCCAAGATTACAGCTCTTCCTCTTCACTCTTTCACTGTTCTTTTGCTCTTTCACTGTTTATTTCTCTGACATTGGAATACTCTATACTCAGATTTTTCTGAAAGAAATAAAAATGTGTAATAAGTTCCATTTTAGACTGAAACGTAAAAGTTCTTTAGGTATGAAATTGATAGTTCCCACACACTTCATTATCTTTTTAAAAAGATACCAGAATTCAGTTGACAATTCCCTATATTACAGATACTGGTGCTTAAAAAATGGAGAAGGTAATGGATATGTTTATAATTTTATAAAATGCTTGAACAGTGTTATTTACATCTTGCATGTATCACTATCGGTTGGGGATTCTGTATTGCGTTTTAAGTTTTAGATTAGGGAGGCATGCATAAGCTACACTTCTGATTCTATCTAGGTGAAGTGATGTTAGCTGTGATCACAGCTGTGGTCTGTCTATTGATTAATCTGGGATGTGACAGTGAAAGGATGCAATTCATGAAAAATCTTTTCTATGTAACTGCAGAGATCTTTCTGGCCAGCTGAGGGCACCACCGTCATCTTTTCCACATTCCTGGAATCTCTTTTTAAAAGGCTGAAAGAAATAATCTTTGTTTTCCTTGCTGAGTATTACCTTAAGTAACATCAGAATAACTGAATCTTTTTATATTTGCTAAACTAAACCTCCATATAATTTTGCAATTTCTATAATGGGGTTTCAGTTTTTTTTAAAAAATCATTTCATAGGTAGAATTTTCTCCCGATTTTTTTCCCATGCTTCCAATTGCGCACATATTTTAGGGCTAGATCTGGAACAAGATTCTCACACTGATCTCACATCTGTTGATGAAATGCAGATTTATAGTATACTCAAAATCTGCAATATTCTTGGAGCCTCATGTTTTATTTTTAGAATGGAATTAAACTTTGCAATCTGTTTCTCTTAAAGGAAACCAAATAATGGAGCCACATTTTTTGCTGTGCATTTTCAAGTGCGTTTTTTAAGAGTCTTAATCTAGCCTTCAGTACATTGTTAACGATAGCTGCAAATATTTCTGAATTTTATAAGACTCTTTGAAAAAAACACCAGCTTAATTAAGTTAATTGTATTAAAGGTGGATTGACACTAGGCTAAGCCCAGGCACAACACTGAACCACTGAGCCAAAGCTCAATTCTTCATTTGCTTATACACAGTAGACAAAATATTGCCAGACTACACCTATACTTCTCTCATCCTAACCCAGGGGTCAGCAACCTGCAGCTCTGGAGCCGCATGTGGCTCTCTCACCTCTCTGCTACGGTTCCTTGTCACTCAAAATATGCATCACAACCGCCAATGTGCGCAACCTGCCGGCATGCAATTTTTTGAGCTTTTCAACCCCCGGTGTAGGCCAACCATGGATAAATCCAAGAAAAGAAAAGTTTCAGAAGAAAACAGAATGTTTAATTCAACATTAAATTGGTTTATTTATTTATCATTAATTAGTTATTTGATTTAAAGTGCAGTTTTATTGTACATGTTTCTTAACTTGTGTTCGCTGCCCTAAGTCCTTCGGGAGAAGGGTGGCATATAAATACATGTAATAAATAAATAAACTACATATGCTAGTTTTGTGGCTGCTCAAGAAATAGTCAGTCACGGGAAGGATTTTGTGGCTCCCGGTGTTTTTTTTTCTGTGGGAAAAGGGTCCAAATGGCTCTTTGAGTGTTTAAGGTTGCAGACCTCTGCCCTAGCCGATATACCAGCATGACATCAGAATCTATTCCAAAAGCCTATCTAATGCCACTGCTTATCAGTATGGGACATTCTTTCCCCCACTTTTTATTTTGATTTCTCTATGTAATAGCATTGTAGATCAGAATAAATAAAACAACAAAAGCTTTTTAAGTCCTAAGATATTTCAAGTGTGAACCTCCAATGCAAATGGGACAAATAAATTACTTCAAGGCCTGCCTGATTCCACATTAAGCATTCTTGTGATGAGCTGTCCTTGTATTTTCTCAGCCAACAATCAGCTGTGATAGTCCATGGAAATGTGTGTATGTGTGTGTGTGTGTCCTGCCACAATTATTAGAGCCGTTTTCACAATGTTTAGGTTTCCAGCAGAGCCAAGGTCAATCAGGTGCTGCCACCTACTGACTGTTTTTGGTAATATAGTGTTCAATAGCATTAAAGTGTAATACTGGTGTTGCCCTAAACAGATGTTCTAACTTTGCTGCCTAAAGCCAAGGGGAAATGTACAGAGCTGTGGAAAAAGAATGTTCCAACTGGAGGAGAAAGTGTGCTTTAGCAAAATTAAATTTGTGGTGCTTCTCTAAACCAAGAATACATATCGGCACTTCCAAATGCCTGCAGTGGTTTCTATCTCACCTGGAAAGGAGATTAGTTATTACAGGTAGTCCTTGACTTAATACTGTTTGTTTAATCACTGTTCAGAGTAACCATGGCCCTGGAAAAAAGTGACTTTAGACCAGTCCTCGTACTTATTGGTGGTTGCAGCATCCCCACATTTATGTGAGCAAAAATAAGTGCTTGACCATCGGCATGTATTTACAATTGTTGCAGTGTCTCAGTTTCACTTGCTCTCCGTTTGTGATCTCTTCATAAGCAAAGGCGATGGGGAAAGACAATTTGCTTACTGACCATGGCAAAAATGATCCTAAAATCATATGTGACTCACTTAATGACTGCATCACTTAGTAATAGATATTCTGCTCCCAAATATGGTTGCAGGTCAAAGACTATGTAGATATTTTACGGCATATTAGTATAGACCAGGGATGCCAAACTGGCGGCTTGAGAGCCAGATGCATTACGCACAGGCTCCGCCAATGGTGAAATGTAAAATTTGTTACTACCGGTTCTGTGGGCATGGCTTGGGGAGGGGCGATGTGAATGGGTGGCCATGGCCAACTTTTTTTTTTTTTTTTACTTTTAAAAGTATTTTTTCTACAACCTCTTCAGCAGAAGAGGTTGTTTAAAAAATGCTTTTAAAAGCCTCTGACGATCCCAGCTGAGCCGCACGATCATCAGAGGCTTTTTTTTTTTTTTTACTTTCAAAAACATTTTTTTCGGCCGAAGAGGTTGTAGAAAAAATGCTTTTAAAAGTTTTTTTTAAAAAAAGCCTCTGATGATTGCGCGGTTCAGTTGGGCATGTAGGGGAGGGGCCTCAGGGATTTTTGCTATCAGTTCTCCGAACCACCAGCCGCCATCGCTATCGGATCGGGCCATCCGATCCGAACCAGGAGCATTTCACCTTTAGGCTACGCCCATCCCAGCTCCACAAAGAGAAAAAAGTCACGATACGTCACATGACGGCAACAGTGACACTGTGAGTTTGATACCCGTGTTACAGACTTTTTTTTTTTTTTACTACAGAAAAGTAGAAAATACTAGTTTTTAACAACTGCAGTTAGAGATAGTTCTGGGGGTTCAGTTGTGGTTGTAAGTTGATTACTACCTGTATAACAGTAACAAGCCCTTTTATGCCAAGTTGCTGCCTGTGGCTCATTTGTGTGGAGAAATTTGGCACAGTCTCTAGGCAAGACATCTACCTAGTTGCGGGTTTCCAGCATTAGCAACACAAATATCTGCTTTGATGAGCAGATGCCACCCTTATAATGTTGAAAATAATCAACTTCTGCCTGTATAATTCAATACTATGTAGGAAAACCTTTAGAGCAATTAGATAATAGTACGGTACTGCTTTATAAACAGACAGTTTAAATAGATCGCTTTTAAAAGTTCTTCATTGATAAGATCATAATTTTCTATTATATTTTGTGCATGAGCTCTGTGATCAACAATGAAGAGTTTTACTTGCCAGGCTTTCACATGCCAACTTTGTGCTAATTAATGAAAAAAAAATTGCTACAGAGAATAAAATAGGAATGTGAAAGTTAGGCTATTAAATTGCACAGCGAGCCGTAGCTGTATAGTAATAACAGTACATCTGTTGTTCATAAAAAATATTGTGATTTTTTTTTTTTGTTCCATTTGTTCCACTATATAAAGCCATGCTTATGATAGACAGAAGCCTAAAAACGCTTCATTTAAAAATAAATCAGTAGCTGGAATTTTTGTGACGCAACCATTTTGTACTGTGTCCGTTTGAAGTTACAACGGCACTGGAAAAAAGTGACTTATGACCGTTTTTCACACGATCATTGCAGCATCCCCGTGGCCACATAATCAAAAGTTGGACACTTGGCAACTGGCATGCATTTATGATGGTTGCAGGGTCCCAAAGTCATGTGAGCACCTTTTGTGGCTTTCTGACCAACATGGCATAGGCCCGGGGTACTTACAGGACCACCTCTTGCCTTCCTCCCATCGTCCGGTGCGCGCCCACAGAGCGGGCCTCCTCCGGGTGCCGTCAGCCAAAGAATGTCGGCTGGCGGCCCCCAGGGGGAGGGCTTTCTCTGTCGGAGCCCCGTCTCTCTGCAATAGTTTGCCCGCCAACCTTAGGACGGCCCCCGACCTCCTCTCCTTTCGCCGCGGACTGAAGACGTGGCTATTCCAACAATTCTCTGATCGTGGGGTTGTATAGTTTTTATAATTTTAACGGTTGTTATTGTGGCTTTTAATCTTATTTTAATTATATTTATTGTGATTTGTATTGGTGACTGTTTTATGTAAGCCGCCCTGAGTCCTCAGGGAGAATGGCGGCATATAAATCACAAAAATCAATAAAATCAATAAAATCAATGGGGAAACCAGATTCACTTAACACGTTACTAACTTAACAACTGCAGTGATCCAGAGGCTTCACATAATTTAACAACCAGTTCGCCCAGCACCGAAAATGTGAGCACATATGTGTGGTCTTCCATGCATGCGCTTTGCTTGCACACGTGGCTCGCATGCATGCACGCGACTTAGAAAACATGGCTAAATAAGACAGCTTAGTGCTGGGACAGGTGCAGTTTGCCTGAACCGACTGAATCCCACTACTGCAGTGATCCATTTAACACCTGTGACAAGAAAGGTGTAAAAATAGGGCAAAACTCATTTACCAATTGTCTTACTTAGCAACAGAAATTTTCGGCTCCACTGTGGTCATAAGATAAGGACTACCTGTAAACCTTTTTAAGTTTAGGATGATTTCTTCTGTTTCCTGTTTCTGGAAGGAAAGTATGGCCAACCCTCCCTAGCTCTTCAGAGATGTAATGTTCAGCATTCTCTACGTATATCTAAATGGGATGGGCAGATTCTTATAAGGTGGTCCTGTGCCATATAGCAACAGCACTTAGATTTATATACCACTTCACAGTGCTTTACAGCTCTCTCTAAGCGGTTTACAGTGTCAGCATATTTCCCCCAACAATCTGGGTCCTCATTTTACCCACCTCGGAAGGATGGAAGGCTGAGTCAACCTTGAGCCTAGTGAGATTCGAACTGCCAAATTGCTGGCAGCCGGTGATCAGCAGAAGTAGCTTGCAGTACTGCATTCTAACCACTGTGCCACTGTGGCTCATGTAAGGCTTCATAATGGAAACCAGCCCTTTAAGTTTGGCCCAGAACCTCACTGGCAGGCTATGCAACCACCACAAAACAGGTCCAGTTCTGTGATAATGGATTTGTATCAGTCTGGCCAATCCATTCTGTATCACTTGAAATCTCCAAGTCATATTCAAAGGCAGAATGGATATAATATACAACATAATAATCTTTGGGTTAGGATTAGTTGTTCAATGACTTTTCCAATTTGCAACAGTGCTGAATAAGGTGGACTTTCTACGGATCTTCAGAGTTTTGGTCATCAAGTGTTCCCCACAGTCATAGGATAGAAGCGGGGGGGGGGGGGAGAGGAGAGGAGAGGAATAACCTTTATTGTCACTTATTCTCCATACACAATGGCACACATTAAAATGAAATTCTGCTGTCTGATGATTACATGATTACAATTTCCAGCTTCCAACAAGCAAATTCAATGGGGAAGCCAGCAGAAAGTCGCAGTCAAGTAAGGTCCTCGCTTACCAACCTGTGTGGTTTTTGTTTTAATGCAAGCAACAGGGACTGCCGGGATTGCTATCGATAAGCAATGCAGTTAAATGATGTCATGGTTTATTAAGGACAGCAATTCCACTCCCAATTACTGTGATTAACCCAAGGACTGCCTTGGGTAATAAATTGCATAGTAATCGATTTATGTCCGAGGTTTCCAGGTCTGGATAGAACTGCAATTGAGACACCAAATTGGGTGATGGTAACCACTGGAAGTGATATTTCTAGACATCTTCTTGGGTGATTAGCAGAGCTTAAGCTGTTTCAGTTGGTGCCTTCCCACCCAGTCCCTTATAATTTTTAGGCATCCATTCAAGATTTCAAGAAGTTTGGCTGGACCTGATCTATATCACTAATTATCATCAGGAACTAATGACACCTCAGCCCAAATTGACAACTCACATCACGAAAATGATTACCTACAGACATTAAGTAATACGGGAGGTATATTATCAAGCCTTGCAGTACTCTGTAATAGTGCCAGGTGATTCATCTCCCATCCTTGTGACATTAAAACCTAGTGGTTCTCCCAAGCCTTTGAGATAAGATGGAAGGCAGGGGGATTCATTACAGGCAGAGAATGCTATGGGTCCCTTCTCCTAAGGAGGTCCATTTGGAAGGACCAAAGAGAAGGGCCTTCTCTGTAGTGGCTCCCTCTGCGTGGAACATATCCTCACAGAGATAAGATTGGCTCCAATTTTGAGGCTCTTTTGCAAGGCCCTGAACCTGACCAGGTTTTGCCAATGGGCCTGGGAACCCCAGAGTGGATGGAGCCCTTTCAAATGGCTCATTTGATTGTTGTCACCAGGGGGATGGGGGCAGGGGTGAAATTTACTTACCTTCGCTACTGGTTCGCAAATGTGAGTGTGCACGCCTCCTCCACACATCCGCAGAGCCTTCTGCACATGTGCGGAGAGTCAAAAACAGGATGTGATGACGTCCAGGTGGCTGGGTGGAGCTTCCTGCTGCCAGCGCTACCAGTTCGCCCGAGCCAGATAGAATCGGCTGAATTTCACACTGGATGGGGGCAGGGGTGAAATCCAGCAGGTTCTGACAGGTTCTGGAGAACCAGTAGTGGAAACTTTGAACAGTTCGGAGAACCGGTAGCGGAAATTTTGAGTAGTATGAGTAATAGGCTGGCCCCAGAGTGGAGTGAGAATGGAGATTTTGCAATATCCTTCCCCCAGGAGTAGGGTGGAATGGAGATTTTGCAGTATCCTTCCCCTGCCATGCCCACCAAGCCACACCCACAGAACCGGTAGTAAAAAAAAATTTGATTTCACCACTGGAATGGGGGTTATTTTTTGTTGTTGTTGTAATATGTGAATTTCATCCTTATAAACTGCCTGGACTCATTGAGAGTTAGTTGGGTGGCCATATAATTTTTCTTAAATAAATAAACTTGTAATGGCCACCGGATGGCCTGTTTTCTTGGTTGGCCAGAAATCCCTTTACTTGTATCTCCCTGTGCTGTTTTTCTTTTTCATTTGTAGGCCATGCAGAATGATTGGGGAGTCGGACAACTTCTAACGTTGAGTAAATAAACAAAGGGCAGCATGGTTAAATGGTACTGAAGGCTGCCAGTAGGTCTGAAGAATTAGGAAAGAGTTTATCCAGACCTCAATAAAGGCTGTCCACCAGAATGAACAATATTCTTTCCATCATAATGGAATGTGTAAGAGCTGATGCTAAAAGAGTTTTTACTTGAACAAGCACCATCAACAAAAATTACCTCAGGCATAAAAAATTGTTTCTGCCTTCTAGTTCTATAACATTTCCCAGACTCCATTAAAGCTTATAACTGTTATTCAAAAACGTAGTATTTTTCTGTTGGGAGAACCCACTGAAGATAGATGCTGAAGTATTTGAGAACTGAGTAAATACAATTCTTGACCAATTTGCCGGATGCCTGCAATAAACCAAATTAATCTATGTGTACAAATCTCACAAAAAGAAAAACTTAACATTAATCAAAATAGCAAATATTTATTTTCACTACTGCCCCCCAGATGCAGAAACTCTCTTCTTCATGTAATAATCAGTTGGGAGTTTTATTAAAATTGATTTCTTTTTGCTTAGTTCAGTATGTTCTGTATATTAATAAAATGGAAATACGTTCTTGCATTGGAATCTGAGCTACAATTGTATCAGTTCTTGTTTATCTTGATGTAATTTTCCCTATCTCTCACTATAAACTCCCAGTTTGGGAGTTTTAAGGTCTGGATTCTAAATTACCTCACATGAATTGTGTTTGCTGAATAACATTTGATATCTTTGGGGAAATTGTACTGTAAACATTCTGTTTATCATTTTGTGCAAATGAAAGAGCAAATGCAAACAGCAATTAGAATACCACAGTAGCCATTTTATTTCTGTACAGGAGTTTCTATAAATCTTATATGTCATGTACGTCTCATTAGCAGTGTGTTTTTAAGGTATGATTTGTTCTTTCCCTTAAACCAGCATAAAGAGCAAACCGTTCCAGGCCAGCTAAGAATAGCATTTGAGATAGGGGTCACTTTATTTAATTAGCTCTATTTATATCATTGCCGGCTTCACTTTATCCATTCATTATTTCCAGGGCTGTGACTTCTGCATTGCTATCTTTCTTAGGATTAGTAATTTATAATTGCTGCTTCTCTGCAAGCCTTAACATAAGGGCAAGTTTTTTCAATAGTGATGTTTCAAGACGGCGGAGTGTGTGTGGAAGAGTATGGTTCTGCCGTCCAAATTCTTGGTTTAAAGAAGAAACTATCAAGGATAGAACCAGGATTTGGCGTTGCCTATGGTGATCTAAAGGGACACAGTGGCTCAGTGACTAAGATGCTGAGCTTGTTGATCGAAAGGTCGGCAGTTCAGCGGTTCGAATTCCTAGTGCCCCTTAACGGGATGAGCTCCTGTTACTTGTCCCAGCTTCTACCAATCTAGCAGTTCGAAACAACGTAAAAAACGCAAGCAGAAAAATAGGGACCACCTTTGGTGGGAAGGTAACAACGTTCCGTGCGCTTTTGGCGTTCAGTCATGCCAGCCACATGACCATGGAGATGTCTTTGGACAGCGCTGGCTCTTCAGCTTTGAAACGGAGATGAGCACCACCCACTAGAGTCGAGAATGACTAGCACATATGTGCGAGGGGAACCTTTATTTTAATCTTATGGTGATCTAGGACTTTGGCCAGATGGTGGAGATTACAGTTACAAAGAAAGGAGGATCAAACAACTTCCTCAGCAACTGGAGTAGCACGTGGCCTAACTTTTATGGCTCAGCAATACAGCCACATTTATGGCTGTTTGCAGTGTCCTATGGTTACGTGACTATGTTTTATGACAGTTTTCCCCGGAAGTTAAATCCCATTCACTGCCTCCAGAATGAAGTTCCTCTGCTCCTGAAGGTTGTGTTGTGGCCTGCCAGCAGAGTTGGCAGCAGATTCGGACAGTGAGGAGGTTGGGGAGGAACATGGGCCAGTCCTGGAACCTGGAGAAAGCTCTGATGAGTGCTCTGCATCGGAGGCAGAGAGGCGGCCAGGGCCGTCAAGACAGTTATCATCTACCTTCAGAGTTGGAGATAAGTGAGGCTGAAGAACAGCTGGAGCCTGTTCCTGATGTGCACATGCGCAGAGCTGCCAGAAGAAGGGAACAATTAAGGAACAGAGGTCAACTCGGGAGTAAAGGCACAAGGGGACGCTGAATGGCTCCTTCCATAGGGAATTAATAGGAGCAAAAGGGGAGTGGTGTTTGCAGGAGTTTTATTAGTGTGAAGATTTGCTTATCTGAGTTTGTGACTCACAGAGACTCCCTGCCAAGTATTTGGTTACGCCTGGAAGCTACTCACCTGGCAACTATCCAAGGACTGATAAGGACTGTGGTTGCAATTCACCCTTGAAAGACTGTTTGCTGGGACTTTGCTGGATGTGAATGCTAGGAATTCACATTAGCCAAATAAAAATGGCTAATTTTTTTCAGGACAAGCAGTCTGTTTCGTGATTTGGTGAAGCCTAGGTCAGAACAAGTTGGGTGGCGTGCCCTCTTCTCCATTGTGTTCCCATTCAAGTGGAGAGCTGTCATTGGTTAGGAAAAGATATACTTTTCCTGGCTAAGTGTCTCTTTTTTTCCCCCTCCTCCATTGAGATTTGGAGGGAAGGAAACAAAAACAGAACGAGCAGACGTAGCTGTGTGCGAAGTTCACCTGGTACATGCCAATGCAGCTCTTTTCCCTGCTTTTCATATATGTGCTCTCTTGCTACCGAGACAGATGAAATCTGCGCTTAGTCTCCATAGCAATGATGTCTGTAGGCTTTGCCCTTCAGGATGTATAATAACTGCTTTTCTTAACAGACTCTCCCACCCCTCCACCCCCACCCCTCCACCCCAAAATCCGGGAAGCATACTGATTGAATGTAGTAGCAGTTCCCCAGCTCCATCTTCTCAACATTGAGAGGACAGATGGGGGAGAAGCTTGGATGGTGAGTGGCTTCCCAACCCCTGCTTATATTGCAAAGTTCTTTATATTCCTATACAGCTAAATACATTTTTGGCTGTATCCTGCAGATGCTTTTCGCATTTGCAATGGCTTTTCTTTGTTGTTCTGGAATTCTCCTGTCAGCCTTCGCACTTTTATTACTAGGATCTTATGCGCAGTCTTAAAAAATTAGCTTAAAAAACAACAACAATGGGATAGACGGTATTTCTCTCCATTAAAGATTATCTGGATCAGATAATCCAGTTGATAATTATTGAATTGAAATGTGTGTGTGTGTGTGTGTGTGTGTGTGTGTGTGTGTATACACATACATAACTTCTTTAAGGTAATGTAAATAGCTAATTGCACATAAGGTTATCTTCGTATATATATACATGTTCGTTATGTGTTAAGGCTATGAAAGAAGGAAAATTAAAGTACGCTGCTCAAAAAAATAAAGGGAACACAAGCAGAAGACATCCGAGATCTGAATGAATGAAACAGCTTTATTAAATACTTTGCTCGTTACATACAGTAGTTTTGTGTTCCCTTTAGTTGTTTGAGCAGTGTATAAACTACTGTATGTAAAGAACAAAGTATTTAATAAGGCTATTTCATTCATTCAGATCTCGGATGTCTTCTGCTTGTGTTCCCTTTATTTTTTTGAGCAGTATATTTCATTGTGTTTCTAGTCTGTGTATCTGTGTTAATTGATTTTTACATTTTCAGTTCTTTGTTGGTTTTAAACTAGGCCATCACATATTACACAGATGACTAGTATTGGATTTTTTCCCAAGTAAATACTGAGCATGCTCACAATGAATTTTTATTCTAAAATCACCGCTTTTCACAGTTTTTGTCAGAATGTAGAGAAAAATAGCACAACATGTTCTTTTGTCATTATTATATTCAAAAGTAATGTTTCATCAGTGGAAACCTGAGAATTAGATTGAAGTTTATTTCTCACATTTGGAAGACCACAGTTTTAACAGGAGATTTTTCAAGGTGAATTTAAAAATGTGTATTCTTTTCCCGCATGTTTAACATTTAAATATAGTTTCATTTCTTTCTTTTTGGGGGGCCTATTACTGACATCATCATTTTAATTTAACAGATTAATTGATCCAGTACCAAAAAAAAATTACAGTTGTATCTTGTTCAGGTTTTATGATGTTTTGTGTATGAATTTTACCTGTTCCATTAAATGAGGTAAACTATTATTGTGGGCTTGTAACATCATGTTACATTATTAGAAGACTTTGTAGTTTATTGGACTAGTTCTCTAGACAAATAGAGTGAAATAATGTCAAGTATTGTTTAACTAGCACCATATGCTTAAACTTATTGTGTATTATGGTGTGGGTGGCTCTGTTATAAAGATGTGCAAATTCTATAACGTACTTTGATGGCACGAAGTACTTTAAAAGCAATTATAGAAAGAGGTCGTAATATCAGGTACGACTCACTTAGTAGCCTTAGCAGTGGAAATGTTGGTCCCAATTGTGACCATAACTCGAGGACGATCTGTAGTTAATATCAAAGCATATCTTTTATGATTTATCTTGACATTCCATGCACTGAGATAAGGACATTAGTGTGGATATTTGTGTCTAGTAGTTTTGTTGTTTTTTCTTGAGCCTCAAGGCCATTTTCATTATTTTGTTTGCTATCCAGAGTTTCGTGGATTGTTGAGTAGCCAAATAAATCAGCTTAATAAATAAAACAAAAGGCATTGCAGATGTGTAACATCATGAATGCTGGTACTGGATAGCACTGATGAGGTTACCTAGTTGGGTAATGAAACATAATGAAACCAAGCTCAGAGAGCATCAAAGACTCCTGACTTCAAACCCTGATATTCTCCTTTATTAAAATAAATTAGTTGAATGAAACTAATATACCTAACAAACTGCAGATATTAAAAATTCTTATAAAATATCTACGAATTCATCAGAAACGCAAGCAAATAGAGGCAATTTTGTCTAGTGGTTAATGCACCAGGCTAGAAAACAAGAGACCCTGAGTTCAAGTCCCACCTTAAGCATGAAACCCAGTGGGTGACTTGGGGCCAGTCACTCACTCTCTCTCAGTCCAAACCAGGCTGGGTTCTATTTACCTTTACTACCGGTTTGCAATGGGATCGCCCATGCTTGCTTGCTTCTGCGCATGCGCAGATTGCCGATGATGACATCGGGGGCGATGGGCAGGCCCTCCTGCCGGTTTCACTACCAGTTCTTGCGAACCGGTCCGAACTGGGGGCAATCCACCACTGGTCCAAACCACCTCACAGATTGTTGTTTTTGTGGGGGGGAAAGGAGGAAGAAGTATGTTGGATATGCAGGCCGTTGGACTGGAAGACCTTGTAGGTCTATTCCAGCAGTATTATTCTATTATTCCATTAAATGTTTGCCACCTTTGAGTTACTTATAATAAATAAACAAACAAACAAATAGTTCTTATTACTGAATTAAATTTTAGAGAAGCTATTGTTTATCAGATGGTTAAAACTTAGAGCTCCTGTAACTTCTTGTAAATGATCAGGCCATTGCAGCAAAATATTTATTAAAGGAAACAGCTATTTTTGTCCACTCGATTTAGATAAGAGCGGACTTCAGAACTTTACGATTTAAGGATTGATTTCAGCTGATTCATACAAAGAAGTCATGCACAGGGATATATCATGTGTACATGTATTACTTGTCATCCTTCTTGAATAATTAGTCATGGCACGCATGTTGAATTCAGTGGTGGGATTCACTGGTTGTAACAACTGGTTGGCTCACATGTGCGCCAAACTCGCGCCACCACGCATGCACATTATGATCCAAAATTACCTTCTACTGAATCCAGATTGAGTAAAACAGCTGAGGTGCGGCAGTCCGCTCTGCCGTGCCTATCAGCTGGGCTTAAAACAAAAGAATATAGGTAGGTTATAGCGCAGGGGCGGGGGGCCCCATCTGATCATCAGAGCGAACAGATTCATTCTCAGCTGATCGTCGGAGCTATCGGTACACCCGAATCGGTTAGAACCGGCTGAATCCCACCCCTGGTTGAATTGTAAGGGAAGTTCTGAAACATTTCAAAATTTCAAAAGGAGACGTGTCATTTATAGAATGTAGACTCGGTTAAAAACAACTTCCCGTAAGGTAACGACAGTAGTATAGCTCCTCATTTGCTACTTTCCTGGCTTGAAATCCAGCGCATTGGAAAGTCTGTTCTAATTCATTGTGACTATTACTCAGACAAAGATTAAGGTGGGTTCTCGATCCAGTAGAAAGCATAGGCCAAGTTGTGAATTTTGTGCTGCTGCTGCTACTTATTGTTCTGCTTGTGGTGGTAGTAGTAATACGGTGATTAAGCCACATCTTAAGTTATTTCCAGTGCTGGCTCTATATACAACAGTGTATTAAGCTTATTTTGAAAGCATGGGTATTTTTCTACCTGCGATACTATTATTAATCTTCTATTGTTGTAAAATTGTGTTTTAAAGTGAAGTATATTAATAAATGTTTAGAGCTTTAATGCATTTTAAGGGCATTTCAATTGTGTTAAAAAAGAACCAGGAAACAAATTCATGTACAAAAGAGGCTTTTGTTCACACTAGAACGCTGTTTGAAGACACCGTTTTCTAAAATTAGAAATACATGACATGCTATCCATTTCTAATATTTGCTTAAAATATATACTACTTGCTGATTAACTGAAGTGTTTCATTTTTTTTTTTTAATTTGATTTATATGCTGCCCTTCTCCAGAGACACAGGGCGGCTTACAATGTGTGGCGAAGGCAGTGTTGGGATTCAAATAATTTAACAACCGGTTCTCTGCCCTAATGATTTCTTCCAACAACCAATTCACCAAATTGCTCAGAAAGTTAACAACTGGTTCTCCTGAAGTGGTGCGAACTGGCTGAATCCCACCACTGGGCGAAGGATGTTGTGAAAAGAAATGGACAGAGGAAGTTGCTGATTCTGCTAAATTATGTGTTTAGCAGATGAATTCCCACAGCACCGCCATGTCTAAGGATATCTAATCATATAGTAGGACTGTATTGTTGTTGTTGTTGTTGTTAGTTAATCTGTAGTGAGAGCCACAGTCTTTGAGGCTGGTTAATAGCTCAGCAGCTCGAGTCCTAACCAAGGACCTAGGAACTGTTAAGGTATCGTTGGAGGGTATAAGCTGTTCCGAGTAAGGTGGTTGTTATCATCATCATCATCATCATCATCATTATCATCATCATCATTATCATTATTCTCACCTTTCCTATTACCTACTCCTATTGGTATTTTATGACTATCACTTTGTGGGTTGTATCTTATGGTTAATGATTGTATTTATGATATATCTCTTTGTTGCTTGTATGCATACTGAGAACTTACCCATTGGAGACAAATTCCTTGTGTGTCCAATCACATTGGCCAATAAAGAATATTCTATTCTATATTCCAATTCTATTCAGAGAAACTTTCAGTAAAAGAGTTCGGTTTGAAGAATACAGAAAATTTATTTCTTCCCTTGTTTTTTTTCTTTTTTAATGTTTTGTTGCAAACCTTTACAACATTGCATTTATCTAGATCAATATTCCTCAACCTTGAGAACTATAAAATGGGTAGACCTTGACTCCTAGAATTCCCCACCCAGAAAGTCCCATTCATTTCAAAGTTGACATACTTGCAAAACATGGATCCAGGGGTGGGATTCAAAAATTTTTGGAACCGGTTTTCTGCCCGTTTTTTTTTCTTTTTTTTAATTTGATTTATATGCCGCCCTTCTCCGGAGACTCAGGGCGGCTTACAATGCGTTAAGCAATAGCCTTCATACTTTTGTATATTTATACAAAGTCATCTTATTGCCCCCACAAACTGGGTCCTCAATTTACCTACCTTAGAAAGGATGGAAGGCTGAGTCAGCCTTGAGCCTGGTGAGATTCGAATTTACAGTAATTGCAGACAGCTGAATGTTAATTACAGTGCTTTAGTCTGCTGAGCTATCCAGGTTGCTGGGTGGCCGTGACCATGGTGGGGGTGGCGGACTTGGCCTCCTGCACAATGGGGGGGGGGGTTCACCCTCCCCAAGCTCCAGAGGCTTTTCTCAAGCCTCCGGGAGGGCAAAAATGGCCTTCCCTGGATTTCTGGATTTCTGGGAGGCCCGTTTTTCATCCTCCCAGAGTCTCCATACGGGCACTGCACTTACCTGGCATTCAAAGCAGGCCACATGGAGACTCCTGGGAGGGGAGGGGTGGGCGGGGCCAGTCCGTCCGTCCTTGCAACTACTGGTTCAGTGAATCAGATGTAAAATCTCACTCCTGCATGGATCTACAGTAGATTCAGAGCTACAACGAGAACAAAAACTGGCTTTTTCCAATCTTGGGAGTGAAAAGAAAAACTGAACGCCTCTTTCTCTCAGATAACCGTGGCGTTTTGTTTTGCTTTTCCCTAGGCAGAAGGTCTCACATTTATTCCTTAGCACAAGAAGTACGAAAAAAGAAGATTACTAATGAAGCTGCCTTGGATTAGTCATGATCCTATTTTAGCTTCATAAGTTTATAAGAAGAATTGAGTTTATAAGAAGAATTGAGCTGGGTGAGAACATAGGCCTCCCCTTTCAAGGATGATGGTTTCACACAGTGACTAAGTAGATACTAACTGAGAAGTTCAAATATAAATGACCGTAACAGCGGGCACTGTGTTCCCCAATAGTTGATGTGTTCAGCAGGTGGCATACCTCTGATGCTGGAAATAATACAGAACCATCCAGGATTAGTAATTTCCTATGCATTTGCCTTTTAAAGCTAAGCTTATTTAAAGCCATCATTTTACCTCTTAACAGAATAACAGAGTTAGGAGGGACTTGGAGATCTTCTAGTCCAGTGTTTCCCAAACTTGACCCTTTGAAGATGTATGGACTTCAACTCCCAGCATTCCTCAACCAGCCATACTGTCTGGGGAATTCTGGGAGTTGAAGTCTATGCACCTTAAAATAGCCAAGTTTGGGCAACACTGTTCTAGTCCAACCTCCTCCTCCAGCAGGAAACCATTCACGGCGTGTAGATATTTGTTTGTTTGTTTATTAAATTTATTAACTGCCTATTTTACCACAGAGTAGCTCTGGGCAGTTTACAATATGAAAAAGCCCATACCACAGAGGTGGGCTTCAGCAGGTTCTGACCAGTTCTGGAGAACCGGTAGTGGAAATTTTGAATAGTTTGGAGAACCGGTAATGGAAATTCTGACTGGCCCTTCGCCCATCTATTCTCTGCCTCCTGAGTCCCAGCTGATTGGGAGGAAATGGGGATTTTGCAGTAACCTTCCCCTGGATTGCGGAGGGAATGGAGATTTTACAGTATCCTTCCCATGACACGCCCACTGAGCCACGCCCCACAAGCCATGACACGCCCACAGAACCGGTAGTAAAAAAAATTTGAAACCCACCACTGTCATACCAGTATATGGAACATAGAATAACATAGTTGGAAGGGACCTTGGAGGTCATCTAGTCCAAAAAACCTGAGCTTCCCACCTAGCATTCGAGAATTCTACCACCTGAACTATGTATGAAGTAAATAATACAAAAAGATAAATACTCAACCTTAACTAAAAGATGGAGAAGAAGGGAGGGAGTAGGATGAGCGGAGGGGTGGAGCGGGGATCTATTATTAATCTAGCAGCCACCTCCAATGTGAAGATGTACCATTGGAGCACAAGCCATCTGGCAGAACCAGGTCTTTAAGCTCTTGTGGAAGGTCAGGAGGGTTGGAAGCTCAAATCGAGCGGGGAGGAGGAGGGGAGATGTTCCAAAGAGCAGGGCCGAAAGCAGAGAATGCTCTTCTCCTGGGCTTCACCATCAGAATACCCTGTCTGATGTGGGTACCCTGTAGCATGCTTCCTCTGCTGGCACAGGTGCAGGGGTGAAATCCAGCAGGTTCTGATAGGTTCTGGAGAACCAGTAGCAGAAATTTTGAGTAGTTCGGAGAACCGGCAAATGCCACCTCTGACTGGCCCCAGAGTGGGGTGGGAATGGAGATTTTGCAATATCCTTCCCCCAGGAGTGGGGTGGGAATGGGGATTTTGCAGTATGCTTCCTCTGCCACGCCCACCACCAAGCCCCGCTCACAGAACTGGTAGTAAAAAAAAATTTGGATTTCACCACTGCACAGGCCAATCCTGTTTGAGAAATACAGGTAGTCCTCTAGTTAGGACCATAACTGAGCCCAAAATGTATGTTGCTAAGTGAAACATCTGTTAAGTGAATTTGCCCTGTTTTACGACCTTCCTTGCCACAGTTGTTAAGTGGATCACTACGGTAGTTAAGTTAGCAACATGATTGTTAAGTGAATCTGATTGTTAAGTGAATCTGAAATTCCCCATGAACTTTGCTTGTCAGAAGGTTGCAAAAACTGATCACATGACCCCGGGACACTGCTACCGTCATAAATACGAGTTAGTTGCCAAACATTTGAATTCTTTTTTTTAATTATATTTTTTATTTTTAAATATACATTCATATTGTGTGTGGACAGAGTTGGTTCTGGATATCATTCATATTAATCCAATTCGCAGTAACAATATTAGTAATCTCTATCACATTTATCAAATTTAAGTAATCCTCATTATATTGTTTAAACATACATAAACAAAAAATGCCTACCATCTGTAAACTCCTAATCTTTCTAATTTTTTAATTCATTCTAATAATTTATATTCTAATATTTCCCCTATCTAATTTTATTTCTGCCTCTTTCAGCTTGCAATCAAGCAGACATTTGAATTCTGATCATGTGAC
Organism: Masticophis lateralis; assembly: GCA_030761175.1. NCBI lineage: Eukaryota > Metazoa > Chordata > Lepidosauria > Squamata > Colubridae > Masticophis > Masticophis lateralis. The sequence goes on along the minus strand of JAUDYJ010000006.1, from coordinate 12,154,287 downwards.
TGTGGGGATGCTGCAACAGTCAGAAGTGTGAAAAACGTTTCCTAAATCACTTATTCCCGTGCCGTTGTAACTTTGAATGGTCACTAAATGAACTGTTGTAAGTCGAGGATTACCTGTACTTGTTTCAAGCCAGACTGAATTGTGCACTGCTGAGTTTACTAGTCTCAAAAGCTACGGAAAGTTGTATGAATATTATTTGCATGTTAAGGATTCGAGATAAAGAGCATGTCGCAGAGAAGGATGCAGCCCAATTTTTTTTTTGGAATTCTTCTACATCAAGCTGAGGCTGTGCCAGTGAGATGCCATCTGTTTTGCTTCTTGATGCGCAGGGAGGCTTAGTACCAAATGCCTGGTTCTTTGTTGGCTTTCTTGATTGCCTTTGATGTAGCTCTTCTGTACACCTTGATATTAACTTTCAAAAATAGCCTATCCGGGAACGATTTATCCTTCCCCTCGTTTGATCATTTTAGAGCCTTCCTTTTATTTGTACAGAGTGACTTTTAATCAATGTTTACTAGACTATTTCAACCATTTTTTTATGTACTCTACAAACCTGAATGCCTTATTGCTTTATTTGCAATTTTGCTTTTATGAATATTTAATTTAGGTAAGCGTTATCGTGTATAATCGGAATTGGTAATAAAGACAAATGGAAATTGTAGAACGGTTTTTGTGTACACTATTTTTGTTTAGCTCTACTCATGGCTCTGTAACAAGCCAGCTTTTCCCTAGATTATAAGATTTTCCAGATTTGTTAACACTGACTTAGAAAAACCACAGCCAACATGATCACTGGTCAGTCATAATGGTTTGTTTATTTATATATGTGTGTGTGTGTGTGTGTGTATTTTCTTACTTTTCGTAGGTTTAATGTGTGTTTTTCCTTTAAGCCAGGTTTTTCCTACGTAGCCAAGATTTTTCTGGAACCACAATTGAGTGAAATCACATTCATTACTTTCTGGGTTCTTTCTCCATCTTTTCATTCTGACAGCAAGGTCTCCCAGAATGCAGCACAAAATTTTGCTTGCTGTCAGAATGAAAAGATGGAGAAAGAACCCAGAAAGTAGTGAATGTGATTTCGCTCAATTGTGGTTCCAGAAAAATCTTGGCTATGTAGGAAAAACATATATATATATATATATATATATAAAACAACCTTTCACGCATGGGGAATATTTTATTTTGTTCGGTGCTTTAATTATTATCCTCAAATGGTAGATATATATATATACTCACCCAAAATTATGCTGTAATGTATCTTGAGAGGCTATAGGTCACATCAGAAGTTGCCATTTCATGTCTACAAAGTAATATGGCTGGGTTTTTTTTAATTGCATGTTTTAAAACTGTTACGAACTCTTAAAATACTTTTTAACTAAGATTAAATGGTCGAGCCAAGCAAAGTTGGCAATTTTAATATTACAGGCAGTCCTCAACTTATGACCACACTTGAGTCCAAAATTTCTATTGCTGAGCAAGTCAGTTGGTAAGTGAGTTTTGCCCCGTTTTACGATCTTTCCTGCCACAACTCTTAAGTGAATCGCTGCAGTTGTTAAGTTAGTAAGACGGCTATTAAATGAAACTGGCTTCCCTATTAACTTTGCTTCTCAGAATGTCACGAAAGATGATCACATGACCCTGGGACACTGCAACCGCCATAAATATGAGCCAGTTGCCACCAAGCATCTGAATTTTAATCACATGACCATGGGGACGCTGCAACAATTGTGAAGAAAACGATCATAAATCACTTTTTTAAATGCTGTTGTGACTTCAAAACGAATGGTTGTAAATCACCAGTAATCTCCTGCTCTGCTGAAGCTTTGCCAGCCTAATGCTAAAACAGAAGTCACTCTAGGTGTCTCACCAGGTATAAGTGAAGAAAAGGTGGGGTTACAGCTCAGTGTCATCCCACTCCATTAGGACAGCTTTTTTTTTTTTAGTTCACCAGAGAATGACAAATGTTTTTTCCTCAGCTTTTCACTCTGTCTTCGAGTTGCTTGTTAACAAGACCTTGCCTTTCAGAAGTTGTACTGATAGGTGCATTACCTGTCACCAGCTCTTTGCTATTTTTTGCCTCATGCTTACAAATTATCCCTTTTTGTTGGTTTAGAACTAGAGTGAAGGAAAAAGAAATAATAAGGTGCCCTTCCACAGCTACTAATTTTCTAGAAAATTAAAATCAGGATTTGATAAGATGACACTGGATGTACAGCACCTTTTCTACCGATCCCGTGCTCATTTATCAAAATCGTTTGGGGAACATTGCATCCAGTCTTTTACCTGTTGCTTATAGATAATGTTTTATCTGCGCGCGCGCGCACACACACAACTTTTTTTTTTATTTGCTTTTGGAATAACCGGCAAAAAATTAACCTGCTTCAGCGTGAAAGAACTGAAAATAACAGCTTTTTTTATATATATAATTCAGTCAAAACTGCTGAGCTTGTCGATCAAAAGGTCGGCAGTTCAGCGGTTTGAATCCTTAGTGCTGTATAGCGGGGTGAGCTCCCGTTACTTGTCCCAGCTTCTGCCAACCTAGCAGTTTTCCAGTGCATTGCTCCTACAATCCATGGATGGGTTATTTCACTTGTGTTGCTAGGGACTGAGTGTAGATTTTTTTGTTCTTTTACTTTTATTTTTATTTTTACTTTTACTTTTACTTTTACTTTTACAGAGCCTCCTCTGCTCTGCCTACATCAGTCTTTTTCACTCAGTCGTTGAAGGGATTAGTGTTTTGACTTGCTCAAGCACGTAAAAAATGCAAGTAGAAAAATAGGGACCACCTTTGGTGGGAAGGTAACAGCATTCCGTGTGCCTTTGGTGTTTAGTTATGGTGGCCACATGACCACGGAGACGTCTTCGGACAGTGGTAGCTCTTTGGCTTTGCAACGGAGATGAGCACCGCCCCCTGGAGTTCGGAACGACTAGCACATATGTGCGAGAGGAATCTTTACCTTTACCTTTAGGCTATCATACAATGGAGTTAATTCCATTCACTAGTAGTTCTTTCAGATATGATAGAATTCTCCTATTCAGAGGAAGTGAGGATGACAATCAAGAATTGGAAATCCTATGATTTCCTGGGTTTTTATTAAAAGGTTAGAAGTGTTGGATAATTGCACTTGAGTTTAGAATAGAATAGAATAGTATTTTAAGTGTGGTTGGACACACAAGGAATTTGTCTTGGTGCATATGCTCTCAGTGTACATAAAATAAAAGATATTAATATGTGATGAAAACAAGTTACAGTTTGAAATCAACCAGTTTCTATTAATGATAGTAAAGATGGTCGTAAACAGGGAACTATTTCACAGTATACTGTGTTTCTGTGTTGCATCCAAGCCAACCACAAAGCTAAATGAAATGTAAGAAAGACATAGAATAGTCTTTGATCTGGGGTATATTTCAGATTTTGAGTGCATGTGGTAGATTCTTTCACAGAATGTGAAAAAAGTCTTGCTGCCAAGGAAGATTTGCCTCTTTACAAAATAACACAATATAGTTTTGGATAGCTAACAACTTTTACCTAATTTATTTCCATTTACCTCTTTCCTATTCATTACTAATATTCTTCTGAACATGTAAAGAAGGCACATACAACAAATCAGATTAAAAGCAATGTATAAAAATGTCAAGAAAATGGTTATTTAGAGATTTAAAAGGCCAAAATAAAGAAGGGCGTCTTAATTCTAAGAAGCAAGAAATGTATAGATAGAAAACCTTTCTGGACGTGATTTGAGAGTGAGATGCAGATGCCATAAAGTCTAATCCAGGGGTGAAATCCATCAGGTTCTGACAGGTTCTAGACCTCCATTCCCACCCCTAGAATGGGGTGGGAATGGAGATTTTGCAGTATCCTTCCCCTGCCATGCCCACCAAGCCATGCCCACAGAACTGGTAGTAAAAAAATTCTATTTTTCATAGAATAATCCCATAGGTTATTTATTTATAACGAGCAATTTACCTGAAACACTGTGTGGTCAGATATATGTGTGATCAGAGCCCTACTCTTATTTGCAATAATGTTCCCTATTCGATAATGACTATGAATAGTGTTTCCTATTCAATAATGACTATCAGAATCAAATTCGGCTGTTAAAATATTTCCAGGGAATCTAGTCAATGTATGGAATACTTTCACCACTAGAGGGAGCAAATGTCACTACATTGCTAATGAAAGGTTCCTAAACTTAGCATATGGTGTACAACTACTAGATAGATTGATGCTTTGCTGCTTTGGGCATGAAAGATATAAAACATATTTTGTGGTGAATAAAGTTCTTCGAGTGCTGGGCTAGCAACCAGAAAAGTCCAATTCAAGCCTGTCTTTAGCCACGGAAGCACACTGATCATTGATATTCTCTCAGTTCAGCTACCTCCACAACAGTGGTGGATTGCTCCCGGTTCGGTCCGATTCTTGTGAACCGGTAGTAATGGCAGCGGGAAGCTCCGCCCACCCACCCCAACGTCATCACGGACAGTCTGTGCTTGCACAGAAGCTTCTGCGCATGTGGAGAAGCTGCTCCCATTGCGAACTGGTAGTAAAGGTAGGTGGAACCCACCCCTGCTCCACAAGTTGTTGCTGTGGAGGAAATAGGAGGTGGGAGTTCTGCATATACCGTCTTGAGCTTCTGTACAAAAGGTTGGATATAAATCAAACAAATAAGGGGAAAGAGGAAAAAGTACATTTATGTTTATGGGTCAGGAAGTATAACGGAGAAAGAAGAATTCTCAAGCATGCATTAGATCGATGGCCTTTTCCCATCTTTAAATTCCTCCTTGATCAAATAAACTTTCGGGCCACCGATATATTGATTCATGCTTTGTGGCTGCTTTATGGTTCGGCGTTTGAAGTTTATTAAAAGTAAACACATAGACTTTCATCTACAGTCAGATTTTACAGGAGCAAGAAAAATATAAAATCTCCAGCAAACCATGTCATTAGAACCATCAGCTGTGTATTGTATATTTATCCCCACTGAAAATGTCTGGGAAGTTGCTGTGGGATGTTAAAGAGTTCCAGCTGTGGTCCTTAATCTAAGAGTAACAGGGAAGCAATTTTAGATTTCACAAATTTGCAAAATAGTTAGCAGCTTGGGGATAGGCTCGAATTGACGTTGATTTAATTCAACCTCACAAAGTATCTGATTATTTCTATGTTTTCTGCTTTTGATATCTGTTGCAGTAAAAGTTACCAGTGTAATGGTATTTTTGCCACCGTGGCAAAAGCTAAACAGAGTATTTACTATATCAAGATTCAAGTTTGAGAGAGACCTTCAGATGAGTTCATTGAAGGGCATGGTGGTGTTCTGTCCTAGGCTTCCTTAGAAAGTAAACAGCACAAACTTAGTCCCGGCAAACCTCTTTAATTCGAACGGCTGTGAATTATTGTCATTCCTAGTCTGAAAGGCTTCTCAAACAGTCTATCAGGGGAGTGTTTACAAACACCCACCTTATCTCCCTTGGAATGCTGCCAGAGAACTAATTGCCAAACACAGGGCAAGGCCAAATTTAGCACAGAGTCCAAGCTTTTCCAGAGCTTTTACTGACCATATGAACTAATTGCTTCCTGCAAAAGCTCACATCCCGTTCACTTCTCTTTCATATCTTATGGGAGGGGCCAATCATCTCCAAGCCTTATTCCCAAGTCGACCCTATTTTCTTAATTGTTTCTATCTTCTGGCAGCTCTGTGCATGCGCACACTGAGAACAGTCTCACACTGTTCTTCTACCTTGCTGATGTCAGACTCCAGAGACTCCGGAGGCAGCAAAGAACTACCAGATGGCCTTGGCTCCCTCTCTGCCTCCAACTCAGAGCCCTCCCCAGGCTCCAGGACTGGCCCATGTTCCTCCCCAACCTCTTCACTGTCCGACTCTGTTGCCAGCTCTGCTGGCTACTGGCGGGCCACAATAGTTGTAGGATTGAATGAGTATGCTTGGCTTGGAGGTGAAATGTTTATGGGGAAAGCAAGGAATACAAGGATGGCTCTGGAAAAAGAGACTGATTAATACTAAGTGAGAATTATATAACAAAAAGAACAAATCGATTTTTGTAAGAGTCAAATAATCTAGACAGGGCTGAAAGGCATGACAAATGCTGCAGAAATCCTATACATTTTAAAAGAGTTTCGGTTTCATCAATTTTGACAGAGACGATGCTCTTTATCCTAATTCTGCCTTTTATGGTACAGGTATTCCTCGACCTACGACCACAGTTGAGCCCAAAATTTCTGCCGCTAAGTGAGTTTTGCCCCGTTTTATGACTTCCCTTATCACATTTGTTAAATGAATCGCTGCATTTGGGTTAAATCAGTAACATGGTTGTTAAGTGAATCTGGCTTTCCCGTTGAGTTTGCTTCTCAGAAGGTCACAATGTGACCCTGGTACACGGCCGTCATAAACATGAATCAGTTTTCAAGCATCCAAATGCAAATCCCATGATCATGGGGGTGTTGCAACCCTCCCATGGTCAAGTCTGAAAAATGGTCATAAGTTGCTTTTTTCAGTGCCATCGTAACTTTGAGCGGTCACTAAACGAACTGTTATAAGTCGAGGACCACCTGTATCTTGAAAAACCTGTCTTCTGCTCCCTAAAAACATTGTAAACCTCTGCTATCAGAGTAATAACCGAGCCTGTGTAGCGTAGGGGGCTAATGCCTCCTACTAAAGGCAGCAATTAACACCAGCTGCCTGTAATTTCTGTGAGTTCAATCCTAGCCAGGCTCAAGGTCGACTCAGCCTTCCATCCTTTCTAAGGTGGGTAAATTGAGGACCCAGTTTGTGGGGGCAATAAGCTGACTTTGTATAAATATACAAAAGTATGAAGGCTATTGCTTAACGCATTGTAAGCCGCCCTGAGTCTCCGGAGAAGGGCGGCATATAAATCAAATTAAAAATTAAAATAAAATAAAATAAATAAATAATAAAAGTGTGGATCTTTCCAGTCGAATAGAGAATGAAGTCTGCTCTTTTTCAATAACATAGGCATGGTTATTTAATCAGATCTATCTACCATTTCGCCCCATTTCAGACAGGTGAAATGGTAGTACATCTTTTCAATCCTTTCCCACCTCGGTAATCCCACAGAACTGATCGATTGATGCATGCATCTTTTCCAAAAGTAAAGACGTCGAATCATTTCTACGAGGAGATTTTGTCTGGATCTCTTATTTTTATAGGTGTGAAGATAAGATCCATCAAGCACGATAGATGTCACCCATATTGAGCAGAACAAATATTTCCTAGCGCTACGGAGCTTTTCAATTTTAAGAAGATTTCAGTTCATTAAAAAATCATGTTTGGCTTCTATGGAAGGAAGAGCACTGAGGCTTTTAAAAAAAAAAATCTCTACTCAGAGAAACAAAGACCCTCATCTTTATAGCTGGCAAAGCATGCGACTTAAATTACTACGCTGATGGTATTAGATAACAATTATACTTTCTCTGAGTGAACTGACAGCCTAGACTCCCTTTCTATTAAAAAAAAAATAGGGGAGTTAAATAAAAGAACTTGCTACTGTGAAACATCAAGTATTTATTGCCTTTGATGTTAGGTGTGTATGCGTGTGTGATTTGGGGGGTATTTGCATATATTCATAAACCTTCTGTTGCACAACCGTGCTCTTAAGTGAGAGAACAGTGCTTGTGATTCTGTTTCTGAAGCAGTGTGACATCACTCCAGTATCGGTTTTCCCACAAAGCTAGCAACTCTCACAGCCAAGATGCTTTTTCTTACGCTCAGGTTGGTCACGCAGCTCATTGGAGAGCAGCTGGAAGACTAAAGAGTTGTTCTGCCTTGTAGCATTCCCTGTGTTGTTTTCTTTAAGGCTTTGGTGAAGGATGGATTATTCTGAAGGCTGGTAAGCTATTGCATATTCTCTTTAACCCCAATAAAAAGCTCCTTCTTATTTCCTTACATAAGCCGAGCTGTGTTTTTAAACATCTAGTTCTGTAAATTGCCTCAGTTTTACATTAAATAAGAGGAAAGAGCTCCCTTTGATTCCATCTTTAGCTTTACTTTTAAACGGTTTGCTGCTCTGATTACTTCTTTAGCTGTAGTTTTATCGTTCATGGGTCGGATTGCTCACAGCTGCAAGGATTGTATTGCAAAAAACATCGCTGTGTGGTTGGAAAAAAATAGCCGAGGGATAAAACTAGAGGGTGAATGTAGATGAATTTCACTTCAACGTTGAAGTAGCTTAAACAAAAGCAATTTTAGAAATAGTACTTACTCTGTGTTCCGTGTGTAGTAATGACCACCTGGCCATTTCTTCCCATCCAGATTAGTAGACAGATAAATTATTGAAGCATTGATAAAAGAACAACCACAGGAATTAGAAATGGTTAAAGTTTGACACTTTGTGTAGATTGTCAAGCTGGTGTGCTACAATTCAAGTAGCAAAACAGAAATGGCAGTAACCTTGAAAGAACACTGCCTTGTTTCTATTACAAAGATAATAAAAGAACAACATTTATTTTAGAGATTTCCCTAAAGAGAATTTGATCATTGTTCAGAAGGGGGACGGACACACGACAATGACAGTTTGTGACATCCATTATTAATAAATATATAGAATTGATACAAAAGTAGAATCTGAAGACTGTTTGAAAGATCTCTTATTCACCAAATGCATGATTTTTACTGCAATTATATCAGAGGCTCTTGTTTAAATGTTGTACTATTTCCAGTGAGGCTTAATCCCCAACTCTACTTTTAAAAAGTATACATCTGTTGATGGATTGATATTTCCTTTAAAAAATGT